>CM055960.1:85964316-86317647 GCA_029490685.1 Schizonepeta tenuifolia | reverse complement strand
GTATCATGTTGAGCTGCTAATAGTGTCATTCTATTGTAGATATCTTTGCATTACATCACATCTTAGTTCTTTGAGGGTTGCTCGGTTCTAATTCCTCTATGAAAATAGAGAGGGGTTTGATTCAATGTTGTAATGGCTATGTTAATCAAATTTATTAACGGGAAGCGTAGTAAATCAAATGGGGTAATAATTTACTTGTTTCCATTCTGGATTCCACATACCAAGCACCATCTTCTCACTGATGTCCATTTCTTCGTTTATGTCATCTCCAACCTACTACCCCCTCTGTATTTTCTTGACATTTTCTAATTTTTAATATTCCTTTTTATGTATTTACTTGTATTAAGATTGCAGCAATGTTGTTTATTAGAAGGTTTTTGCTGAAAGCGTTGCTGGTGAATTATGACCGTAATTTTTTTTTTTTTGGGGGGGGGGGGGGGGGGATGATTTGTATTCTTTGGCTTTCCATGGTTTGATGCCTAATTACTTAAGGATGGGATACACCATAAGCTATATTTTTATTAGTGCCTATTTATTTATGCTTCATTACATGCTCAGTTAATTTCGTCGTCATGATCATCATCATATTATCATCTTGTGGAGCATGTTTGATAAACTTTGCACTTTCTGGTACATGGTCGACTTCTCCAGGAATGAAAAAACAAAGCTTCTTTTTTGTACGACTGGTTCTCCTGCGGATGATATCGGTAGGTTTATAATTTTTATTTTGCAGTATATTATTTTCCTCCAAGTAGATTTTGATATATTCGAAAAGAAATCAATTCTTTTCCACATTTAATAATTAATCAGTGCTAAGGTGAACTAGTATTCCTGTACTTGTACGGACACAATCAATATAAAATTGACAAGAAGGTATCAGATCATCTTCCTCGTTTTGTCTTCCTGATACTGATCTTGATTGGCAGGGTAACAAAGACTTAGCTGATATTAGCCATGTCATAGTTGATGAAGTTCATGAGCGGTCTATCCTGGTTAGTTAACTATGTATTTTATTATTGCCTATCCTTCAGGTTTTGTGCCTCCTTTTATACAGCAGAACTGTCCACAAATCATCGTCACTTTCACTTTCATGCTTGATGGCAATTTGTACATGTGGAAAAAAAATGAATGCTTTGGTGGAGTCAATTAGAGATCTAGTGTTATTGTTACCTTTGATTCGCTTCAGAAATTCATCGCTTTGACCTAGTTTGTATGATATATAGAATTTTTATCTATTTTAAGGGTGTTCGTATTTAGATGGAGATCTGGAAGGGTACCCTTGCCTCGAACGGCCTTTCTTGGTTATTGGTTTAGGGGAAGCTTCTCACCTTTGATGAAATACAAAGACACCACACAATATTCTATCTCCAAACTGGTGTGTTTAATGCTAGAATAAGTGTGAACCACGAATTTCTTCGTTGCCCCTTTCTCTCAGACTTTGCTAAATGAGCCTAGACGGTGTATTCTGCTGCATTTAACCAATGACTTATTTTTCTCTAATCCTGGTAGTTTGAACTGTAAAAAAGGCAATGGGATTTGTTCCAGCCCTTTCTGGTCTTTATGGTTGAAAAGGAATGAGAGAATCTTCAAGGATGAAGAACATTCTTTAGAGGAGGTATCAGATACAGCTAAGTTTAGAGTTGCCTGGTGGCCTCTGATCACAAATAGTTTAAGGACTTTCCTGTGTCAAATATCGTTATACATTTGAGTTGTATATGTAGCTAGTTCTTTTTGCCTTCAGGAATTTCTCATCCCCTTGTAATCTCACTTTCTTTTTTTTTTAATAAAATCATTTCTAAAAACAAAAAATATAGTATTAGATAAGATCTTAGGGGCCTTCTTTTTTTTGTGTTTAGTCACTTCTATAAACTCGATAAGTTACTATTTATTTTTTAAAAGTGAAATAATAATGAATGCATTAGTAAAATATTTTTTTTTTTCAGATGAGCACATATGACCAGACACCTACATTCTGAAAACAATTGTAGAAGTGGGGCACATGTATAATGCTTTGCCAGAATTGCTTAATTTGATCTTTCTTAGCAGCACGTGAGTGTTTCATTCCAAGCGGACTAAGTCTCTTGGATGATTGATTTTGTGTAACAGGGGGATTTTCTGCTCATTATATTGAAAAATCTGATTGAGAAGCAGCAAAATACTTGGGGAAAATCGAAGTTGAAAATTATTCTTATGTATGGTGAAAGTTTGTTTTGTTGGTCGTTATTATACACAAACAATTTATACTGCTTAATCTGGGTTTGTCATTGTCTTGTAGGTCAGCAACAGTTGATTCACACTTGTTTTCTCAGTACTTTGGCAACTGTCCTGTGGTTACTGCTCAAGGGCGAACTCATCCTGTGTCTCCCCAGTTTCTGGAGGATATATATGAAAAATTGAACTACCGCCTTGCCTCAGACTCTCCTGCCTCCATAGATAATGCAATATCTCGGTCATGGAAGGTACAAGTTCATTATTTGTATGAGCGTACAGCCCAACATCATAGCCATAACCCTTTGGTCACATGAAGTGCACCATATAACCTTTGGGGTATTCATTAAATAATGGCTGTAGCTAAGTCTCGTTAGACACGATTAAAATATGGCTAATCCGTTATTTGGTAAACTTAATTACTAGGAAATTGTCATCCTTCTCAAGAACTTGAAATCAGGGATTTAAAATGATATATAAACTTTGGGAGAGTGAACTTGTAAGTTTTTGATGTCCTGTTTAACAGTAGATGTTGTTAAATCCATAGTTGGATTAAAGGAATAAATAAAAATTGAAGGATCGCTCTACTGAAAGTTGCAAACTTGCATTTTTTCAAAGGTGATAGATTTCCTCTTGTTGTTTTTGCAAGGCACTACGTTTGTTTGAGTCTCCAAGCTAGGGAGAAACTCCCAAGGGGGTTGCTATCTGTTTTCATCAAATTATTTCCTGTATTATTGCAGATTTCGTAAAGGATAATAAAATAGAGACATGTATTACATAAAGCATATTTTTTGTTATGTTTTTCATACTTGAAAAGATTTCCACTCATAGTTGCAAGGTTCTAGGTTTGTTTTGAGTCTCCAAGTTAGGGAGAAACTCCAAAGGGATTAACTATCTGTTTTCATTCAATCAATTCTTGTGTAAAAGAGAATAAAACTGAGACATGTATAAAGCATATTTTTTGTTATGTTCTTCATACTTTAAAAGAGAATACAGAGTCATTATATATCGAACTACCTACACATACTTCCTACCGAAGTTACTACCTATCCAAGTAAGACTTGCTATGCTACCCAATTAACCCTAAGCCTTAGATATATTCTAATGAACATAAATATAAATAAACTTTCTAACACTAAATGTTAGCTTCTTGGTAACTTAAACAGGGTTCATTATTCAAATACATGAGACATCCTAGTATGGGTTATTTACATCACAATATCTTGGTTTTAGTCTTTGTAATTTTATTGTTAGTCCGCATGGTTGTTTACATTTGAGTATTTATCGGTGTCAGCTACAGACACTCTTCTGGCAATTGTCTTACTCTTGCAGAGTGCTCCTGTTGGCAATAGAAGAGGACAGAAAAATCTTGTTTTATCTGGCTGGGGTGATGAATCCTTACTTTCTGAGGAATTTATTAATCCATATTACAATGGAAGTGATTATTTGAATTACAGCGAGCAGACGCAACGAAATTTGGTATGTATCATTCATGTCATGACGGTTACATTTCATGACTCATTTTTTTTTTTGTTTTTTGGGTAAATAAGATTTATTTTATTCACCACATTCATGAGTCATTACTACCCTTAATTTTGAATGTCTTAATTCAGAAAAATTAAATGAAGATACTATTGATTATGATCTACTGGAAGACCTGGTATGCCATATTGATGAAACCTATTCTGAGGGGGCTATACTAGTCTTTTTACCGGTAGGGCATTTTAACTAATTCTCCAGATTCTATTGTCTAAACTGCCTCTGGCATGTTAGCTAATTAATTTTTAATCCATCCGATTTCACATTTTCCATATGACAGGGAGTTTCTGAAATAAATATGCTACTAGATAGACTTGCCGCTGCTCGCCGATTTGGAGGACGTTCATCTGATTGGCTTCTTCCACTGCATTCATCTATAGCACCTGAGGATCAAAGGAAGGTGTTTTCCAACCCTCCTGATAACATACGCAAGGTAGTATTGCATTGTGGTTCTTACTTCCCTGAGCTAATATACTTAGTTCAATTATATAGAACACGAATTAATGAGAGATACTTTTTGTTGTGTGTGCATGTGTTAGCCTAGTGGTAGAGTGGTCAATCCCGAGGCCTAAGGTCTCGGGTTCATGTCCATCGTCACATGGTCTTTAAAATTTCTTGTAGATAGATACCTTTCGTTGCATTTGATCTTGCTCGTTGGGCGCATTGTCATTCCTATTTGAATTCACTTTGTCTTTGTTGATAGATAACAGGTTGCTTTAAACAGGAACTAGGCAAAAGAGATTTTGTAGTTCGTAATTTGTTATATTGACTGGGATTTTACATGTTTCAGGTTATTGTCGCCACTAATATTGCAGAAACAAGCATAACTATTGATGACATTGTGTATGTAGTAGACTGTGGAAAGCATAAGGAGAATCGTTATAATCCAAATAAGGTTGGTGTTCATTTTCTTGAACTTCTATCACAACTAGAGTAATGTGGATGATAATGATTCTTAGATTGTTACCCTTAGAGAAAGCTCCAATTAAACACTACAGGATCCAGTTTGCTTTATGTTGATTGAGTATGCATTATAATTAAAGAAATGCTGGATAAAAACCTTTAGAAATTTATAGCTGTTATAACTTATAATTAAAGAAATGCAGTGTGATCATTTCATGGAATTAAGTGAAAAATGATGAAATCTTTATTAAGCAACAACTTGAAAATATGACTTGTAAATTTTGAAATCACTTCATACTATTACACCTTGTGCCTAACATGGTCTTTCTGATTCCCACTAGATCTCTGAGTGATAGAAAAGTTCATTCTTCGAGTATGTGTAACACTGTTGCATGCAATTTTACATTCAACTTATAACTGATACATATAGAAACTATCAAGCATGGTGGAAGATTGGATATCTCAAGCAAATGCTAGGCAACGACGAGGAAGAGCTGGTCGTGTGAAGCCTGGAATTTGCTTTTGTTTGTATACAAGGCACAGATATGAAAAACTTATGCGGTCATATCAGGTGCTCTATGCTTCCTTATCGAGTAATCATAATCAGCAAAATGATATGGTTATGGGACTCACATGCCTTATGTTGATTTGATTGTACTTAATTTCTAACACTAGCAACTTCTTGAGCTTCCAGATCCCTGAGATGCTGAGAATGCCGCTGACAGAGTTATGTCTGCAAGTAAAATTGCTCTCTCTCGGTAACATAAAACAATTTTTGTTGAAGGCAGGTCCTTTTATTTGATTATTATCTTTTTGTGATTTTCTAATCCTAGGGTCTGCACTTGTTCATGACATATTCTGAGTCTTTTCAGGCTTTGGAACCTCCAAGGGAAGAATCTATTGCATCAGCAGTTTCCTTGCTCTATGAGGTATGACTTGAGTTTTTTGTGAAGTGAGCTAGCTAGGTTTAGTTTTTCTACTTGGGTAGTTCATTAGAAGTTAAAGGCATTCACTGACTATATGTGCAAAAGGCATCAACAATATGTTTTTCCTTGTGTCAAGCTTATCATTTTCTCTAGGCTAGGTTGATGGCGAGGAAATTTGGCCCTCAGTGCCTTGAGATCCTACCCTTAGTTCATTCGTGTTGATGGCATGAATGTAGGAAAAGTATCATGCTTACATTGTTTAAAAATTTAATTGTTTATTGTGTGCATGTGTGTGTATGTTATTAAGTATATTGAGTACTTAGGTTTTTTCAATAAAATATATGCACTTTGTTTAAGTCTCTTAAGTAACATATAATGTATTTTAGTTTATTTTAGCATACACACTACTTAGATTTAGATTTTATGCATTTGTATACTACATTTAATTTAGGTGTATATGGTGGAGCAGACTTTCATGTACTCTTCCAAAAGTAAGGTCGCGTACTTCATTGATGATTTAACAACTTTGTCAGATTCAAACTACTTGAAAGAAATGTTTAGTTTTCAGTTTGTTTTAATTTTTAGTCCACATTAATGCATGTAATAAGTTGCACAAGCATCATGACTTGTTTTCCGATATATGTACATGCATATATGTATATATAGGGTGTCCATCTGGTAGGTGAGTTCCTATATGTATATATTTATATTTGAATCGTTATCTATAGGTTGGTGCCATTGAAGGAACTGAAGAGTTGACTCCTCTTGGTTATCATCTAGCTAGACTCCCAGTTGATGTATTGATTGGAAAGGTAAGCTTCACATACCAAGGACATCTGCTGCTGTTTGTGCTGAGCATGAACGATACATGGCGCTGCTCTGTCAAAATAAATCATTCCTGTCAATCTGGTCATAATTCAAAATATTCAATCTACTGACAGCTAATTAACAATAAATGATCCCTGCAAATGTGATTGAAAGAGACCCTCACGAATATTTTATGTGTACTAGTGTTAATACATTGTAAAGTTAGCAAAATAATGATTAGAAACTTAAATCTTCAAAGCGGATTTGTTGTAAAGGATAATAAGTAAATGGTATGGAAGTTTATGATGATTGTGACTTTAGAATTACTATATAATCGAAGGTACCTGTCTGGCCTCCTATAATTTGTTTGCTACAAATTGAAGTGCTATTGGTTACAATTGGCTTCAGTTGGGCTGAAGAGCTATTTTTTTTTATCACATCTCTTGTCAATGCTAATCTCTTATTTGAATTGCAGATGATCTTATACGGTGGAATATTTTGTTTGTCACCCATCCTAACTATTTCAGCATTTTTAAGCTACAAGTCACCATTTATGTATCCAAAAGATGAGGTTTAGAACAAGGCAATATCTTTTCTCTTTAATTCTTGGGAAGTGCCAATATCAAGTATTTCATGCACTTTGCAGAGGGAAAATGTTGAAAGAGCAAAGTTAGCTTTGTTGGCTGATCAGAGTGGTGATGGAATCGATGCAATAATCCGGCAATCTGATCATCTTTTAATGATGGTTGCATATAAAAAATGGGATAAAATTTTGAGTACGGTGAGTATATCTAGTACTCAATGTAGAGTTGTTTCAATTGTCCTATATTTATCCTTTTGTTATTTTACCATTCCTCGAGCCACATCGGATAATAAATGCTGAATATATGAAGCAATAACTAAATTGGCCGACCCCCTAAAGGTTTACGAAGTCCTTGCAGCTGTCATTTCCTCTTCTGATGTTTGCTGTCTAGGAAATGCTGCAATTAGTGTATAGCAAAAAGTGACTGTGTAAGGCCTAAGACCCCTCAGGAAAACCTACATTATCCTATAATAACAAATTGCTTATCAGTGTCATTTAACATGCTGTCCATGCAGATTTTCTGCTTTTGCATATCATAATTTAATGATATGTATTAATTAAGATTGTTTTTGGAAAATTTTGGAGATGGATCTGAAATATACTATTTTCATTTCGATTGAAGGGTTTTGAAAATGGGATCCTTTGTAATTTGGATCTATTTGAAAAATATAATCACTTCAAATCCTGCAATGTAAAATATAACCTAAATTTGTTTCAATGTAAGATTGATAGTGTTGGATCAGTAGTTAGACACAAGGTATTACAGGATGGGCTCTTCTGTAGATCCAGTGTGGTCTGCAAAAAACTCAAGTGAACTGCTCCTAGGGATATTAGATGGTTATAAACTATAATATATCTATCTACAATTTGCTGACAGCTACCTAGCAATTATATGTTCTCTTACGGTTATAAGTTCTTGTGTTGCTGCAGCAAGGAGTCAAAGCAGCTCAAAAATTTTGTGGTTCCCATTTCATAAGTAGCTCTGTCATGTACATGATAAGGTACAATGTCTATCTCTTCTGTTGTTGATTTCATCTGGTTGGGATGTAGTTTATTGAAATTCTGAGGACACAGTTATACTAATCATCACATTAAACTCTTGCTGATTTGTAAATGCAACTCAAGAGAACCTTTTTTTCCCTTCAAAATGGAAGTAAATTAAGATTAATTTTTTTTTAAACACATTGAAAATGATTGTACTTGTTATCTCTTCTAGGGACATGAGAATTCAGTTTGGTACTTTGCTTGGTGACATTGGACTTTTAAATATTCCACAGGTATGCTTAGTTTATAACACAATCTTTATGAGTCAGAGCTACCAGTTTCTGAGTTTGTGGATGTCTTTCCCTTCTGGATTAGATCTAGGCTTTCGTCCTGATTGTTGTATCTAATTGATCTATGACATGCGAGTTTTTTTAGACTGAAAGCTTGAAAAAAAAAGAAGTGCTTAGAAGTGTTTTAAATAAAGTGCTACCCATTTAAAATATAATTTTCTTGTCAATATCATCGACGTCTTATTGATATAAGACCCCAGGCAAAAAATTGTCATTCAGATATGATAGACGAGGTAACAAGTAGAAAACAAGCGATTATATTGTCTTTTTGCATTCTTCCCTCTTGTCACTTTATATACATAATAATGAGAATAAAATCAGAACGCAGACCATATTGTTTGTGGTAAGATTTTAGTTTTTTTTTCTACAAGCTAACCTAACCTTGTTGGTTGGTAAGCGCTCTTGTTTTTCCAGCTACATATAGAAGGTCCTATTAGGAGCTGAACTTGATTCCTGTCATGGAAAAATTCATTTGTAGTGTTGATGTACTTATTTTGCACAAGAGTTATAAAGGTCTGTGTGTAACCTGTTGCCTGTTGCATTACGTTACATATAACTTCAGAGTTTTTCTTCTGTCAAATTAGCATTGTTCTAATCAGAAATTTCTGAAGCAGGTTGGCTGGAAAAGGAAAGAAAAGATTGAGAATTGGCTTTCAGATTTGTCCCAACCCTTCAATCAGTACTCACATCAACTCACAGTAGTCAGGGTAAAACCACATGATTTCAATCAGTTTTAGCATCTAATGTACATGATATATTGTATTGGCGCTAGTGCTAGGTAGGAGAAATCCTTGGAACTCTTTTCTTTATCGTATTCATATTCCGTCAATGAAGATTTGTTTTGGGGATTTGTCTCCCTTTTGGCATAGTGCGCTCCCAAGACGCTCACATGACAGGCCTTTCCTAGTAAGACTTTTATAAGTTGATTATACCCCTATTATATATTGCATCAACATTTCAGAATAGTAATGGTGGAACCTCATTGTTCCGCACAATTTTGATAACCTTGACTCTATCATGTTAAAACTAGAGATTGGAGTTTAGCTATTTAAGTTTCTTGGTTGATTGCGATGTTGCAATTGATGCCTTGGTCACTGGCTGTGACTAACTTTGCTTAGAAACAAACTTAATTGATTTCAATTATTTTGAAGAAAAATGGTCAATATTGATTTTTTCCGGAAATAATATATGAAATAACTTGTAGAAACTTTTGTCCGGTTTTGTGGTAGAGTTGGCATTAGCAAGTATATCTTATCAACTCCATGGAAACCTATTGCTACTGACACTATGATAGGCTCCTTATTCATCAGTCTGAGTAGTTGGGAAGTAGATATCACTATCTGTGGGTCTGATTTCTTATGTTTAGCAATGATCTATTCCTCTTCTCCTTATTCTCAATATACGCATGCAGGCAGTGCTATGTGCGGGCCTCTATCCTAATGTTGCCACCACTGAAGTAGGTAACGCTGGAAGTCGTTCTGTGTGGTATGATGGAAAAAGAGAAGTTCGTATACATCCTTCTTCTATCAACAGTAGCCAGAAAACTTTTCAGTACCCATATTTGGTCTTTCTTGAAAAGGTAAGAGCACTTCTTGTAAGTTGCCATACATCACTGGACCTGCAATCAAAGATGATTAATGAGTTCTGCTCATAACAAACTTGGCGAATAGGAGAAACAGTTACTCTTATCATAAGTCTATCATGAGGATCAACTGCTCTGTCAAAAGATGCCGCTGCAAGATACTTTGCCCCTTCTTTTTTAGAACTTTGGATAAGCAAACTTTACACAGATATCCAAGAATGAAATAGGGTGTGTTATTACCGAAGAAGCATAAAATTTGGAGAGTCTGTCTGAGAAGTGAAGACTAAAGAAACATGGCGAAATTTAATGCTTTTAACAATCTTAGTTGATGGCTGCAGTTTTTTGTACTTTTGTGTTACTTATGTTGGCCAACATTTAAGTAGAAATATAAATGCCCGGGGTGATTTGGAGCTGAATATTCTACTGTGTGTATGAAGGAGTTCTTCAACCTTTAATTATTTAGTTAATGCAGTGTTGTTATTTAGGTTTAAAGTTGTTCATTAGATTGTTGACCGTCACAATGTATTACTTTGGCTGGTATGCATAGTTATTGCTCTCCTTTTTTACATGTTCTTTTTACTTTATCTTCCATATTCTTTTACTAGTGACATTCATTATGTTGAATCCTTGGGTTCCATTGCAGGTCGAGACAAGTAAAGTGTTCCTGCGCGACACAACTATTGTTTCGCCCTACTCTATTTTGTTGTTTGGTGGATCGATAAATGTTCAGCATCAAGTATGCTTCTCATAAACCTTGACAAATTATGATTTTTGCACCATCTATTTGTTACATAATGTTTACTACTCCATCAGAGAGCGTGTCTAATTTTGTAATGCTTCTTTCTCTTGAATTTCAGACTGGTTTAATCATTGTTGATAATTGGCTGAAAATGACTGCACCAGCACAAACTGCTGTCCTCTTTAAGGAACTTCGATGTACTCTTCATTCTATTTTAAAGGAGCTGATTAGCAAGCCACAGGTATGACATTTGATTGGTGTTTTAAAAATGTGACCTTTCAATACAGGAGTTGAACAAAGCACCTCCTCTTTCGCATATGCTTGCATGTCTTATATAATAACAATGCGATGGTGCATGAGATGTTATTGATTTATTCTTTATTTTATCATAAATAATGTTGAACACATAAAGTAATCTTCAAATGATCCCATTGTTGCTTGTGTTAGAATAAGTGTGGCAGAGGATCATTTTCTTGAAAACCTAGGACCTAGGTGTCATGAAATGCCTGCCACCCTCAGATTGTCGGAGCACCCTTTCCATTCTATTCACATAAATATTAATGTTTTTTGGCTGTCATGATGCCTCATTCACTGTTTTTATTTGCTTAGCTCTGAAATTATTGGAACATAGGCTTCAATTTGTGGTTGGATGAATCAATTTGCTACTTTGCTGATTAAGATTTGTCATTTCCCTTTATGGCTTTGCAGAGCTCTGGCATTATCAATGCTGAAGTGATGAGATCAATAATTCACTTGTTCCTCGAAGAAGATAAGATGCTTGAGTGATTTTTTGAATTATCTGCTGAAAGTTCGAGATTGTTTAAATGTATAACTATAAATGTCTATGCCTTTTGCAGTCGTATGTAGTTAAATGTATCATCAATTTCATATTGCTTACTTTTTAAAGGTTTTCTCTTCTCTATCTATTGGATATTGGTGCCTCTCAGCCTTATCTACCCTTTTTCCGTTGTTCAGCTGTTGAAATTGATGATCTCGAAACTTTTCAACAGTTTTTTAGCTACCTAGTAGCAATATTTGATGTTAAAAGAGTAATATTTTCTGGAAATTTTTGCATAATGGTTGTAATACTCTATTCGAACCGTTTGATTTTTTATTTTTCCTTTTTCTAAATTCATTGATAAAAAGTGGTAGTTAGATTAAGAATTTCAACCTATAATTACTGAAAATTCATGAATAGTTATAAATAACGAGGATCTTTTTTCATCAAAATATTTCACGAGATTATCAACAATAAACGGGAGTAAGAATTGTTGTGTTAAAATGGTTGAGATAAATAGTATTAATACGTGAGAGGTAGGGCTGACAATTTTTGACACGACATGATAAGTCTCGTGAATCGGCATGAAATTATTAGGTTTGGATCAAATCCATATTACATTTAGGCTTATCAGGTTGACCTAGAAATATCGGATCGATTTTGGGTTAATTATTTCTTAACAATAGTGTATTAAGATTTTAAATTCTATTTATTTAATTCATGTTAAGCTTTTATTAAGATTTTAAATTCTATTTATTTAATTCATGTTAAGCTTTTAAATTGATGTCATATTTATTTTTCCTTCTAAAACATCAAAATGTATTAAATTTTTAAATTTTAATTTTTTTTATTAGATCTTTTTTTTTCTTTTATTAAGTCTCTTAAATTGGGTTTGAATTATTATTGTGTCGGGTCAACCTGAAAAAATTTATGTCAATTTCGTGTTCATATCGTATTTGTGTCATGTTCGGGTTTAGTTATTTCCGGTTGGATTTGTATTTGGATTGAGCATATTCTAAACAGATTGGGTTCGAGTTGAGCTTTAATAGATCATGTCATTATTTGATCAACTCGAACCTGACCCAACTCGTTCCGATTGCTCAACTCTCCAAGTTTTTTTTTTTTTTTTGTTCTTTTGAAGATTTTTACTCTCCAATTATTACTTCTCACTTCTATCTCTCTCCTTTTTTAAAATTTATTGAACTCGAGCTCTTGTAATTTTTTAATTATTTTATTTAAATTTAGATAAAAATGATCGTATTGATCATTTGCTATTAATAGAAGGCTATATTTTATTATATCAAATTTATATGTTAGTTATAACTTAATATTGAAAATGAAGTACGTCGATCGTAATCAACGTTATTCGAATTAATTAAATTTTAATTTTAGTAATAATTTTTTGTATAAGTAACATTCTCAAATTGTAAATTGTACGGCATAAATATTGGTTTCTATTTATCTTTACTACCTACTAAATAATCGAATTCACAAAAATTTGGCAATAACTTGTATAAGACCTGCGGCACCCAATGTGACTACGTGTGGGGTGCACGCACCTCACCCACGCGCTGCACATGGGGTGCACTCACCTGTTATATTATTTATTTATTTAATTATTTTCGATTATTTTATTTTATTTTTTTCGGACTTTTTTTTCATTTCTAAATCTTTTTCCCTCTTTTTTTTGTTTGTCTCTTCGTTTTTTTTTGTTGCCATTTTTTCTTTGGTCAATATTTGAGCGAGGGGAGCCGAAGACCTCGGAGCGAGCCCAAAAAGTTCAAATTGTTGTCCGACGATTATCCTTAATAATCGGAGCGAAGACGGAGCCGGAAAAGAAAAATTGAAACTTAAAAAAAAATAGAAAAAAAGACCAGGTCAACGGGGTTGACCCAGACCCGATCGCATGGCGCCGGGGGGGGGGGGGGGGGCAAGTCGCATGGGAGACCTTCTTCTCCAAAAAATTATTTAATACAAAAAAGTATTATATATACTACTTTCTCCGTACGTGAAATAATGCCCTACTTTACCCCTTTTTCTAGTACGTGAAATAATGTCCTATTTCACTATGTTGTACATTTATACCCCTAAAAGAACACTCATATTACATCAAATATCTTTATTGGACCCACCTCTAAATTTAACCCAATTTAATTATGGGTTACTAATAATACTTAACCCATTATAATTAATCTACCTAATCTATCCTAATCAACCCAACCCATAATCAAAACCCAGCCCAAAACTCACAAACCCTATTTCCCTCTTGTGATGCTTCAATTCTGAGCAGTTTGTTGGATGCCTTTGATTTGTGATGCTTGAATTCCCAGCAATTTGTTACTTGCATGTACATTTGCCCTGTTTGAATTCTGAGCAGTTTGTTGCCTGCTCCTTGATTTGTGATGCTTGAGTCAAAGACTGATATGAGTCAGATATTATATGATCTATCTTTGTTGCCAAAAACTGATACGAGTTAGATACTATTTTATCTATGCTTATATGTTGCCTTGAATCTAAAAAGCAGATGATGCAATGGTCTTGCTGATGCTATGTTGGTTGTCTTTGATTTGTGATGCTTGAATTCCCAGCAGTTTGTTGCCTGCCTTTGATTTGCCCTACTTGAATTCTGAGCAGTTTGTTGCATGCTTCATGATTTGTGATGCTTGATTCATAAACTGATATGAGTCAGATACTATATTATCTATCTTTGTTGACAAAAACTGATACGAGTCAAATATTATATGTGATCTATTTGTTGCCAAAAACTGAATTGAGTCAGATACTATTTGATCTATGCTTATATGTTGTCTTGAATCTAAAATGCAGATGATGCAATGGTCTTGCTGATGCTTTGTTGGTTTGTTTATGTTTGCTTGGGAGTTGTTTATCCTATGCTATTGATGCCACCACTAGAATTTTTAAATCCTAGTTTTGGAGGTTGAGATAGTAAAGATAATGAGTCAATGATGCCAAATATGTCAAATAATTTTAAAAAGCTGAGACATTGACACTGCACCAATCTTGAAGAGTTGGGCGGCTTCATTTTTTGCTCCATAGTGAAGCTTCGAGCCTCCTCTTCATCTTCTTCAATTCATGTTGCTGCTCTGTTTTTTTTTTTTTTTTTTTTTTCTGTTTTTGGTTTATTGGGGAGAGAATAGGAACTAAGCTGTAATGAATGCTGGAATGAGCATTGAATGCTGGTACTTATAGGCCTATTAGGTGTTTAAATTTCCCCCCAAAAATTTGACTCCAAATTTTTAGTTTAAGTGGGAAACTGAGCAGTTTTTGCTATATTAGTGATGTGACTTGGAGTTGTTGATATGATTATGAATGATTCCTTTTTTCTTCATTTCAATGCATTCGTTGTTCAATTAATTTTATTTGCTTGTTGAAAATGATTCATTAAATGAGAAATCAGGAAAAAAAATTAAATATGCTTGATTACATGTGAAATCAGAAAAAAAAATTAATATGCTCGATACAGTGGCAAAGCAGAAAAAGAAAATTCATGTTAAGTTAATTACAGTAAATGAAGAATAAGAAAAAAGAAATCCTCTCCATATTTTTAAATTACAATGGGAATTAAATCCCATAGGGGCATTTACTAAAGAGTTTGATTATTTTTATCCCATGATTACTTCAATCTCACATGTGTAGTTTCAAATATGAACAATGATCATGTCTGTGCTATGAGATATTCTTGAATTTAATCCTTAAAAGTAAATGTTTGATTAGCCTATATTATTTTTATCTATCCGACTTATCCCGCTTAGTAAACGCCCCCATAGAGTATAAAAGAATGATAAAAGTCTCATCAACCCACTATCCTTAATTTACAATTAACAAACAGTAATTTTATATTATTACCACTATCTTTACTTTCTAACTTTTACCCTACTTAAACTAACTTTACCAACTTTTTTATTTTACGTGCAAAAACTTGAATGGGGCGTTATTTTGGGTAAGGAGAGAGGATATTTTAAGTTACGAAGAAAGGTCAATTTTAAAATTTACATATATATTTTATATTCTCTCTACCGACTGTACCCAGCCCTCTGGCGCCTAGAATCCTCGATGAATTTAACACATGTCTCTTCAAATCAGCAATAAGAATTTTGAAGAAAGAAAAAAGAAGAAGAAAACGAGTTAGAGAGAGAAATATGGCGCAGCCAAGCAAAGAGCCCTGTAAGAAAGAAGCTTGCGACATTCAAGCCTGTCTCTCTAAGAACAATTTCCTTTCACAAAGGTGATGCTTTTCTCGATTCCATCTTTTTTCTTTTTTCGCTTTTCTATATTCATTTTGGTGTTGCGTGTGAGATCTTGTGGTTAACTCTGTATATATTCTGGTGTTTTTTTAATGATTGAACGTCCCTGCCTCAATTGCTAAGGTTGTTTACTTCGTTTCTCTATGTAGGTAAAAATATATGAATTCTGTTTTCTTCTTCTTCTTCCAACATTCCTCAAATTGATGAAATCATGTTTATTATTGACTAAATCCATTCGATAATCAAAAGACGACTCGATGATAGTTTTGGACAATCCTTTGATTTACTACTGACTTTCATCTAATTGGAGGCGTGGGGAGGCTATGTGTTTGTCGAATTTGGTGAAATGGATCGCTTAATGCTTGGTTCAAATATTTGTGTATTTGTGGTTGAAATGGAATTACGATAGTTGAATGAAGATTTCTTTAGGTTTCAGCACATCAGTTTGTTGTAACATAAGGGGGCGTTTACTTTGTCAGGAACATTAGATTAAAAATACATATGATTGAGTATTTGAATGATTAGACGATCGAACAAGCTCAAAATTGTTAAATTCATAGAAGTTTGTTATGGATTAGCCTATATTATCACTCAAAGTAAAGAAGCAAACACCCACTAATAGTATTGTCTAGAACTTGCAGAGTTAAAGGTATTAGTAGATTTAAGTCGATTCATTTTAGCAAACAAGTAGTACATTCAACACTTTGTGTGTTGTGGTTCTTCATCAAGATGGTGTCACGAGATAGTTTTTCAAATTATTGCAGACACTACCATCGCTATCACAACACCTTGTTCAAGCATTATAGATCTCTACAGCATCATTGTTATCATCTGTTATTTACTTATTATTCTTTTCATCATTAATCTGTTTTATTCTGCATCAAGTGTCGCTTAACCATGGCGGCCTCAATGTGGTCCATATTTGTAGTTACATATACCCAATCTAGAGGAAAAGACAGGAGACAATAATATACCCACCTGTCTCTTGTTTGATTCAGTGTGATTATGCAATATCATCTCCTTAGGCTAATCTAGCAAAATCACATATTCACTGGCTCAGGCAACGTGATCTAACATACTCAGGCTAACTAACTTGTAAACTTACTAACTAAGTGTACTCTTTCATTTCCTATGGTATAGTAGAATTTATTGCTTGTTCCATGCACTCGTAATATTTTCTCAAGATTTTCTTCCAGATAGATTGGGATTCTGAAGTACATATAAAGGCATGTATGTTCACTCTGCAATTTGTTAAATTTAAATTAAACGGTAGAATTGATTGCAAGAGTATATAACACCCCCACCAGGTTCGGGTTATTACTCGCCTGAGGTCACAAAACTTGTAGATTGTGTCGTACAATGGTTCAAGCCTTCAAGGTTTTTGGATTATCCTAGTAACATGATGTTATTTAGGGATTATGTCAGTCCTTAAGGTTTCTGATCCTTAGACATGATATTGCCTTGCTTTTCCTTTTTCGTTGCTCTTATTGACTGAACAAACCAATTTCATTTATTTGCTTTAGAAATGTCAGGCTGGCTGGGGATAGTTCATATTTCCATCCTTACGTCATTTTTTGGTTAAAATTTCCTCAGTGAAGCCGTGCTATAAATTACTAGTTTTCTTCAATCTGGTTTCATTTCCTCAAAGTCCCTTTAAAATTGGGAGATCAAGCACTATCCAAATCCTACAGAAATGTATGTTTCTCTTTGCAGAGGGGGTGGATAGAATATGCCTATAATGCAAAAAACTCCATACTGCTTCCATTGTTCAAGGCTTTAGGATTCCCATTCGAAAAAGAAAAAAACAATTAGGAGCAGAACTTTATGTCTGAAATGTAATGTCGACGATGGTAATTGGTTTAACTAGAAGAAACCTTTGTTATTTATGAGAGATGCAGTTGCTTCAGCATATGGCTGCTGTCTTCTCTAACATGAATTTAAGTTTTCCATTGTCCAGCTAAAATTTTACATTTTGGATATCGTCAAGGCACAATGATTCATTGAAGGTCTTAATTTCGTAGAAATATGTTTGTTGTGTGACTAAAGGCAAATATGTCAATGGAAGATCATTATGGCTCATATTTTGAAGAGCATCTAATCTAATCTTTAGTTAACCTGCTAAACAAATATGAATGTATTGAACCTGCATAATATTTTTGAGACAATGTTGGTCAAAAAGATATCCTATAATTGAGAATGAGGTGGTTCCGTATGTATGTTTTTTCTGTTTTTGTGGAAAGTTTAGGAGTTTTCACTGGATATACGTCACTTGAACATTGATTCCTCATATTGGTGATTGTCAAGTATATAATGATTTCGAAATTATTCGAAGTTTTTGGTTTTACGCCAGAATAAGATTCCCAAGCAGGCTTGTTTAATTGGTTTGATTGTGGTGTAGGTGTGTGAAAGTGATCCAGAAGCTACAATATTGCTGCGAGCAATGCCAAAACAAATCCACACATTGTGCATCAGTAGCTGATCTGTTGAAGCAAATAAAATAGCAAAACCATATTGGCTGGAGTCTGGAGTTATTATATTTTGAAGCAAAAGAGGCATCAATAGTTAGTTCGTTAACTTTTTGTTTAGGGAAAAGAAAATAACCCCTTGGTTGTCTTCTTAATTGTGCCCACTCACATCCGAGATTACTATATAATAGTTGAATACATAGTTAAATTACATCTTTGCCATTTTCTCTTCAAAGAACTCTTTCAATTGCTCAACAGATTTTTCAATAGTGTACAATAGAATCAATAAAATTACAAAGGCTTGTGTGTGTGTTAGTCTAGTAGTAGTGTGGTTAATGCTCGGGTCAAAGGTCACAATTCGAGTCCATCATCACGCAATATTTAAATTTACTTGTAATGTTGTTAAAAAAAAATTACAAACGCTTAACTTAGTCAGCTTCTGCCCATAAGCTGGTTGCAATACAAAATTTCACTTTATTGTTATTATGTTATAGTTTTACTTTACTTGTTCTTTTTCTGAAAGATAGTAGTATAACTTACTTTGTTATATTTATAAATTAATTTTTAAGAAAAAGTAATGTAAATGTTATTTAAGAGGAGAAAAGGGATTCACTAATTTAAATGTGATTAAAATGAGTGAGGTCATATTTTAAAATGGAAATGATAATATAGTTTTCTAGGTAGGGATCGAAAATGATTACATATATACTTTTCGCGTATGAAGTTGGAGGGAGTAAAAGATAGAAAGAAAGATTGTAAATGCCAAATTGATTTGGAAGTAAAGATTAGGAATAGACCGAATAAAATTCAATGACCAAACATAAGGCCAAATTTGTTATGTCTCTAATTTTTTACAACTATTGTTTTATTGTTTTTATTTGTTTATATAAAATAATATGGTTATACGCAAATATTAGCTTTATTTTATTCCGTGCATCACATGGGAGAAATACTAATTTCAATATAGAAGTTCTTATGTGTAATAAATACTCCTTCCGTTCACGAAGATTATAGCTAATTATCTTTTTCCGTGTGTTTACAAAGATTGTAGCTAGCTTTTTTTTTTCCATTTAAGACATGACCTTACTCATTTTATTACTTTTTATTTATTTCTTTACAATGGTTAGTATCTTTCTTCACTCACTCATCTACTATACTTTTATTAAAATATGTGCCAGAAAAAACTTCTTAAAATTTTTCGTGGACGGAAAAGTTATAAGCTTAAATATTACACGTAACACTAACTTTATATTATTCCGTGGAGAAATACTAATTTTAATGCAGAAGTACTTAAAGATAACTTCAAATATTCGAGTCAAATAATAGTAATAGATTAAATTCACTGTGTTGGCTTTCTGATAGAAAGACTCATTAAATATGTAGAGAATACACCTAGTTTTCTGCATAAAAGTATTCAATTATTGTATTTTCCTCCGTCCGTCTCTGAATAGTAGAGCTATTTTGGATTCAACATCAATTTTAATAAATGTTAGGTAATTGTGAGTAGAAAAAAAATACTCTTTCCGTAAGTATTTCGTTTCTTTTGAGTATGAGTATTAAGACGAAGGATAAAAATTGGTCAAAATGTATGAGTCACAAATTTTGAAGAGATAATTATTTTCTTATTTGGATACGAGCCACTTGTTATACGATCCACCTTTTCTGGGATGGAAGGAGTAAAAAAAAATAATAATGCCAGGGTATTAATGAAAAGATAACCACTATTAAAAGCATGCACCCCGGGTCTATCGTCGGGAAGCGTAATTTTAATGATTGGTGGGGTTGAGTAATACCCCCGGTCTATAATCATTGGCAATAATTGAATAAATTTTTTTTATTTGTAATAAATAACATTAAATACTTAATTAAATTCAAAAATAAAAAAATAACAATTTTATTCAATTAAAAAAACAAAACATGCACTAATTAATAAAATAAAAATACAATAATTAAGAAAATAAAATTACAATAATTAAGAAGAAAAATTAGGAAAACTACTTCCACCCAAATTCTTTGGCAAATTTGGCGTAGACTTTGAGGTGCGCCTGTAGCACAGACGCAGACATTTCGGATGTGTCTTGCATAAAAATATCGTAGGCCCACTTCTTCCTGCTTTCACTTCTCACCCCCTTCAATTCTTCGGCTACGGTAGCCAACTTCGCCTTCGCCGCCTCCTTCGCCTTCGCCTTTCCCTTCCTCCCCTTCTTGACACCTTTCACTCATTCAGGACGAATTTGCAAGGTGTTTGCATCGCTTGCGGATGACGGATGTCGTGGATGTATTCAGGGTTCAGGGTTCAGGGTTCGTCTTCGAGTTTGATGTAACAAGTGGCGAAGTGTTGGATCTGTTTCTTAGCGCGGCCCCACGCACACTTCGTTGGACCCTTCTCGCGCGACGCGGCAGGAGCTATGTGCTCATTGAAACGGGCACATATTTTCTCCTAGAAAATGATTATGGGTTTGGTAGTTGCTGGTCACCGCGTCCAGCCCGAAATCAGTGTAGCACCGTGCAAGGAATTCAATATCGTCGGGTGTGTAGTTAGGACCTCACAGTGGTCTCGACGCAGTGCTTGATGTGGCGGGCTATTTACCCTTGCGGCTCATCTTCCTCTTCCCCTTGGCTGGAGAAGTGGTCGTGCTTGATGTGGCGTGAGCTTTTCCCTTGCGGCGTAGCGGTGTTAGCTCATTCCTCCGATTCCTCTTGCTGGGAATCTTCGTCTGCCTTTTCCTCTTCCTCCACCTCAATCGTCGCAGTCATCGTTGAGGTTGATGCGTATGCTTCGAGCTGTTTCCGATGGCGGCGTGTCGAATGCACGATATCCACCGGGTGGAGTGGAGAATTGGGAGAAGCCGAATGTGGGGGGAGAATTGAGAGAACCCCGCAGACTGTGAGTAGCCGGAAGAAGGGGGTATTGAGAGAACCCCGCAAACTGCGAGTAGCCGGAAGATGGGGGAAATTGGGAGTACCTCGAAGACTGCGAGAACCCTATCGACGGAGAGAATTGGGAGAATCCCGACGACTGCGAGAAAGGTGCAAACTCAGCAGCTGGGGAGTATTGATTGAAACTGAGAGAAGGGGGAAATTGGGAGTTTGGATTCAGTGGATTGGGAGTTTGATTCGGTGGATTTGAACCGATCCATTGCTGGTACCACGAATTGAACTCGTTTTCACTCATTTTTTTTGCACATTGAAGATTGAAATTGAAGAAGAAAGAGATTGAGATGAAGATTGAATTTTGGTGTGGAGAATGTATGGGATGAAGAGGTATTTATAGTGAAATTTGAGTGTATAGCCGTTGGGTATTAAATTATATTTTTTTTATCAGAAAAAAAATAAAGTCAGACCAATAGGGACATGACACGTGTCCCCAAGCTGCTGCATATGCGAGGTCAAAACTTAAACACCGCCTTCGACACACCCCATCGACCCACCTATGTCGAGGGGATGACAATAGTGCTCGACACACCTATGTCGAGGGAGGCAGGGTCAAAGGGGAATCAACACCGGCTTCAACCCCGGTGCTCGATCCCCACTGTAAATGCTTTAAGGCTTGACCAACGGCCGTCGTGGTGATTGAGCTCGCTCACATGCCACGTCATAGCGAGCTCGGGCGCTCGCTAGGGTTGCAGCGGCGAGCTCGCTATTTTTTTTTTTTTGTATTAACTTCCATAACTAAATTAAAACAAGCATAATTATAATAATCCCTAATACAATGACATATTTAAAAAAAAAAAAAAAACGCTACTCAGTAGAAAAATCGGGCCTATCCTTCACGAGGTGCTAAACCGTCAAATGCTTGAACGTCTCGCCGTGCATGGACGCCCATTCATTGAGCGTCGAGTTCAGCACCATTTCCTCAGTGATGCCGACTGGAACTTGAGTGCGGGTACTCCAGTACATCGCGTGGAATAACCCGCAACTGCTCTTGACTCGGTGCCAGGAGTGACACAACTGCGTCGAGTTGCTCTGTCGAGTATTGTGGGCGATTCGCGTTGTAGCAAGTCGCCACTCTCGTCCAAACGGCTTCGTTGCCGCCGCCGCCATTCTGGACGTATAACCACACCCGCGCCAATTTCAAGGTTTCGCCATCGGTGTAGGGATGCGGTGCCATCCTCTGGAAGATCACCGGAGATCGCCGATTGAGAGAGATTGAAATAGAGGGAGAAAGAGAGGTGTGCTGTTTGAGGGAGATGAAGAAGGTATTTATAGGGGAAAAATTGAGGATAATTTTTTTCTTTTTTGAATTTTAACTGTTGTGATTGCCAACGGTCGCCTAACGATCGTTATGCGATCGCCACGTGTTTGAAAAGCTGCTAGCGTTCGCTGCGAGTGACGATCGCTCCAGCAAGCGCGCGCTCGCGAGCACCACGCTCGGCAGTGGACTTGCGCTTGCTCGATCACGCTTGCTAAGGGAGCGCGCGCGCTCGCATGCCCGCCGCTGCAAGCAGCCTAAGGAACCGAGGATGTACTAATACTATTCATTATACATATTTCAGGATGAGGCGGGCCATAAACTTTAAACAATTTGACCATTTGAGGTTTAAATAAAATAAAAATTATACAGAGTAAAATTATACACTGTTTTTTTTTTCCAGATACTTGTACGACTGTCATCAAAATACGCTTGTGTATCAAATTAAAAAAAAAGATAGAGAAAAAAAAAACGCTTGAATTCAATGTGTACAAGACTCTAGCAAGTAGTACCAAAGAGCACAAATAAACAAACTTCAAGGGTATTTCGGTCAGTGCAAAAAAACCAAGGGTTTATGCAGGGCTTAAACAAGGAAAATTGAAAATTGAAGCTGAAAAAACATAGACTTCTTCCCCAAGCTTACTATCATCACTCTTTGATGGCTGTTCCCACCTTTTAACCAATCTGTTTGAAACCCTAATTCATTACAATTATAATCTCCATGTTGAAGGTTCTCGCCACCAGGTGCAGCAGCTCGCACGTGGGATTTGGGGCTCACATCCGCCGCTATGTGCCCGCCGGCGAGCCGGCATCGCCATTGCTCCGTTTCATCCAAGGGCAGAATAAGAGAAACCTATATATAATTCGGAGGTTTTGCTCTGATTCCTCCGATGGCTCCAACCCGGACGACGCAGCAACGCGGGTCAAGTCGGGCGAAGACGCTGCCGCCGAGTCTAAGTCTTCGTCAGCTATCGTGCCTACTCTTGTTAGACCGGAAGATTGCTTAACGGTTAGTTGTTCTCGGATTTACTTGTATGGATATGTATTACCATTCAAATTCTCAGCATTGTTCGCGGAATTTTCAACGACATTTCTCTTTTCTGCAGGTTGTAGCTTTGCCACTTTCACATAGGCCATTATTTCCCGGATTCTATATGCCAGTATATGTGAAGGTGCGGTGTCTTCTTATTTTGACATGATTTTAGTATTGTATTATACAATTATGTCTGCCGTTGCTTTGATTGGGCATCACAGCTTAGTTTAGGCTAATACCCCTCAGTTCCTCAATTGTATATGCTTAATATGTTACATCATTTTATTACTGGGCATGATAGCATGTAATATGTGTGGACCTTTTTGTTTATCATTTCATGACGATTCTCTCGCGTAGCAATATTGTTATTTATCAACAGACTGTGACTTGAATACTGAATGTTTCATGTTGCATTTTTTATTTGTCTTGTATATACTCCGGTCGTACTCCCAGTCGGTGCTCAACTGTTACTAATATTATATACCAAGATCAGGATCCTAGGCGGTACACGCCATTTAGATGGAAGATTTTAAAATAAATAGGTTTCATATATCTGGAAGATGCTGTAAAAATATTTATCTGGCATGTGGTTCTCCTCTTGTTGTTGGTTATGGAGAGTGAAATTTGATTGCCTTCACAGGATCCGAAATTATTAGCAGCATTAGTAGATAGTAGAAAAAGGCAAGCCCCTTATGCTGGTGCCTTCCTTCTTAAAGATGAGGAAGGTGCTGAGGGTTCAGATTCAGAAAAGAATATCTCTGATCTCAAAGGAAAAGATCTATTTGATCGCCTTCGTGAAGTTGGTACACTAGCTCAGGTAATCTCCACTTTTCTCAGGTAATCTGTGTCATGACTTCATGTCTGTATAACAGATGACTTCGGATTAACCAAGTTGGTTTTATGACAGATTACAAGCATACAAGGTGATCAGGTTGTTCTCATTGGTCATAGACGACTTCGAATCACAGAAATGGTGGGCAGAACTCTGTTTTTGTTGATTAATATTGTTATTATTTGAAGTTGTATTATACAACTATCCTGTCAATTACTCCTCTTAGCATATTAATAGTACATATCCTAAATATTTTTGAGCTGAAATAGACTATGAAACAAGTTGATTACTAGCTTATGTGCACAGTACACTCACTGATCATGACTAAGAACCTGTCTTATGCAGGTCAGTGAAGATCCTCTGACGGTCAAAGTTGATCATCTCAAGGTATTGTTCTAATACCTTTTATACCTGACTCTCCTATTGAATAGAGGCTCAACTTATCGAGTGATTCTTGTTTCAGGAAATACCATATAATAAGGATGATGACATCCTCAAGGCTACTTCATTTGAAGTTATATCAACTCTTAGAGATGTTTTGAAAACAAGTCCTCTTTGGCGGGATCATGCACAAACTTACATTCAGGTCTGTCCTTCCCACCTGCTTGAACTCCACCCCTCAAAAACGTTGTCAGCGTTTTCTCTTGAAAAAGTAGACTGGCTTGTGATTTGTTGCATCTATTTCTTAGCATGTTATCTATTTGGAGATTTTGTTCTTTTTGAGGATTGGGAGAATCTTCTCACGATCTAAGACTTGCAGGGCTTTGGGCTACCAGTATCTCTGAGCTTGATTAGTGTAGAGTTTAACTAACTAGTTCCTGATAAAGTGAAAGTTCTCTCACCAGGAAAGTATTGATAGCTCACCAGTTATCCTATGGTAAACACATTAGGTGTTATTGGTTCACTCATTTAGAACATCCCGTTTGAAGATATGTGTTTCCATAAGAATAGTGGTTTGGAACGTTTACCTTGGGATTGGAAGACATTGCCTTTTATGTGTTCTTAACTAAAAGTAAAATATCATATTAGAAAACAGGTTTCAATAGAAGTAATGAATATTGTGTTCTTGTATAGCATTCAAAACTTTTCATTTATTTGTTTTACAACTTGTTCTCTCCTGCCGCCTGAAATCCCTACAGCATGTAGGTGATTTTACATACCCTAGAGTGGCAGATTTTGGAGCTGCAATATCTGGTGCAAATAAGCAGCAATGCCAACAAGTGCTTGAAGAACTTGATGTAAGTAGCTTACCAGCCATTCCAACCTCTTGAGAATGAATAATTGGTTTTTATTTCTCCTTTAAGTACACTACTGACTATTATGTCTTTGAAATGTCGGCCTACATGTTGTCATAGTAAGAAAAGAATAATTTTCATCTTAGTACACGGGCTTCAACTGGTGTCTTCAATGCTTCTCAGGTGATCTAATTGGTTTTACTAAGGCCAATCATGCGTTGCTGATCCCTAGTCTCTTGTTTAAGTTATGAGATTATTTGAACCTACAATTTTTTACTGAAATAGTAGACAAACTTGCTCTTGATATGGGTGCTCAAGGTTTGAAGGTTCTAGGAGGAGGAAACCTTTCTCAAAGATAGTTATTTTACTCAACGCCTGTGCCCATATGTGGGTGGGCTCTTTTGGGGGGGGTTACTGTTTATTTATAAAACTTTGTAACACAAATTTGTGACTTCACTTCTCCGACTCTTCAACATTTAGGTGCATAAACGGCTAAAACTCACCTTGGAGTTGGTGAAGAAGGAAATGGAGATTAGCAAGATACAGGTATGACACTCAGATGATTTTTCAAATTCAGTGTTTTGTATTCGCGTTGTATGTGATCATTACTTTTTCATGCTATTGGTAGGAATCCATAGCCAAGGCCATTGAAGAGAAGATAAGTGGGGAGCAACGGCGCTATCTGCTTAAACGAACAGCTCAAAGCTATAAAGAAGGTAATTTGATTTGATAACTATAAACATCTCAGGGTTTTATGTATATTAGTTAAATTTATGCAGTACTTTTACTTAGAACTCTTCTTAGATCTGCCTCTGAGAATGATGTTTGTCTGATATGAAATAATCTATAAATTTATATATTCTGCAGGAGCTGGGATTGGAGACTGATGACAAAACTGCTCTATCTGGTGTGATGTCTTACATCAACTTTTCGTTTACTTAATTGTTTTTTATGAAACTCATTTACCTTTTTCTTGTACTTTACTTTCTGGTTCTGCATTTACCATTAATCAAATTATGAAATTTCTGACTAAAGTAGGTGAGTCTTTTCGTCTTTTCAAACAGCGAAGTTCAGAGAAAGACTCGATCCAAAGAAGGAGAAAATCCCAGCTCACGTTTTGCAAGTCATTGAAGAAGAATTGACAAAGTTGCAATTATTGGAAGCCAGTTCTAGTGAATTTAACGTGACTCGCAATTATCTTGATTGGTTGACTGCGTTGCCTTGGGGAGAATACAGGTACGGAATTCATTGATCATCTTCTGTTACTATTGCTCAATTCTGTCCAAATTCTACTGCTTCTGGCAAGAATACTAGGAAGAATATTCTACAAAGGTCACTTCTCCTTGAAATGAAAAAGTGCGAATTTCTGTTTAGTTTGCTTATCCTTAGACTGAGAATGTGCCTTTGGATTTTGTTAGAACTTAGGTGAATCATTTTGGTCAAGAATAAGTTTGATTTTGTAAATATTCTCCAGATATATTTAGTTTTTTTTTCTGATGCTTCTCATCGTTTTGGTTGATGTTCAGTGATGAGAACTTTGATGTGATTCGTGCTCAAGAAATTTTAGATGAAGATCATTATGGGTTAACCGATGTCAAGGAAAGGATATTAGAGTTTATAGCAGTGGGGAAACTGAGAGGAACCTCACAAGGTCAGGCATTTTTTTTAAGCTTGCTTCATCCTGTATTTATTCTGGAATAATGTTGGCATTCTTGATTTATTTCACTCAAACTTTGTTAAATGGAATGGATTATGATGGCATGAGAAGCTCCTTTTTGCAATTGTCGTTTGAAAGGATAAAATGTGTTGCATGTGAAAAAGGCATGCTCGAAGAGCAATTTGATTATTGGATAAAGAACAAAAATGTTGTTTTGGTTTTCCGTTATTGGTTTTGGTACACCCTTCAACAGGAGATGGCCATAATTGCTTTCTTGACTTCTTCTTTGTGGAATCCATATAAACTTAATTATTTTTCAGTTATATTGGTATAAAGGGATGCGAAATCTCAACTAAAACAAGAAGAACAAACTAGATAACACAAACTAAGTTTCATCTACTATATTATAGTCAGGTTGCACATGCTTGAATTTCATGCTTTATTGTTTTTATTGACAACACCATTCATAGGAAATATTGATATGCAAGTATCTTTATTGAACATAACATGTAAGAAATTTTCCTAGGGCAACAACTATGAGAAGACTTGATTATTTGTTGTATCAATGCTTTCCAGCTCAGTTTGACTTTGACAAAAGGAAAATCTTAATTATCGTTATGAGAGAATGATCTGTAAAGTATTTACAAGAGATAAAACCTGAAGATTTTAGAAGTACAAATTTGACTCTCTTCCTGATCCTTCCATCAACCACACCAAGATTATCGGTTGAAGCAAGGAGATCATTTGATTTGGCCTCTTTAAGATTAAGATAATAGTGAGAATTCCATGAGATGGAAAATAAAGAGAAGTGGCAAAATATCAGTGGTTTATGATGAAATACGATAAAGTGAAGGAAAAGACTCCTCTAAAGATGTCCCCATCTCATCTTCCATAAATTTAATTCTATTTCTTCCCTTTGGCTGCAACTTAATTGATAGGGCACACTTTTGAAAGAAAATGTTGTCTCCTGGTCAAACCAGCATCCTGCTTGTTTAAACTTGTGCTGCATTTCCTGCAAGAAAGAGGTCTTAGCATTAGCTTGTTCCTTCTTAAATTATTTACAGGTAAAATAATATGCCTCTCTGGACCTCCTGGAGTGGGAAAAACTAGTATTGGTCGTTCCATTGCTCGGGCCTTGAACCGTAAATTTTACAGGTTCTCAGTTGGAGGTCTTTCTGATGTTGCTGAAATCAAGGTTAGCATTGAATTTATTATTGATTCTGGTAATGTTTAAGCTTTAAGCTTTACAAATTATCATAATAGCCTGTGACATTGAGATACATCTCAGGGGCATCGCCGAACCTATATTGGCGCCATGCCGGGGAAGATGGTGCAGTGCCTTAAAAGTGTGGGAACAGCTAACCCTCTTGTTCTGATTGACGAGATTGACAAGGTATTTATGCTATATTTAGGATTGTATTGATGACCATGTTTTGTTTATGGTTGTACGTTTTGATCTTTTTAAATATTTTGAGTTTTGTTCTTAATTAGTTCTTGTCCAATCAAGTTTGAGAAAATCTCATGTAAATGCATATGTTGGCAGTTGGGGAGGGGGCATGCAGGTGATCCTGCAAGTGCAATGCTGGAACTACTCGATCCAGAGCAGAATGCAAATTTCCTAGACCATTATCTCGATGTTCCAATTGATTTGTCCAAGGTCAGTCTCAAGCAGACTCATTTACATATTAATAAAAACCTTCACTTCGATATCTATATGGTGGCATTTCCTTTTAGTAAATGTTGTACCTTATTTCTGGTTGAGAACATAGAAATATTTTAGCAGAGGCAGCCGTCTGGACTTATTTACCTGTTGTCCTGTATGCAACAAACTTGAACACCTGGACTAATTTACTACTTGTCCTGTATGAAACAAACTTGAACACCTGCCCATAATTCTACACTTGATTCTGGTGGATAATCCATCAATGGGCGTTTAGTGTCACTTAAGGCATGATTAGGCCTAATCTAGATGGTTATTCAAGTCACATAATTTAGTAATGCTTCTCGGAGAGCTCTTGAATTATACTTGAGGTTTATTTACTCGTGTTGTGCTTCAGTTTAAATTTCTCTTAGTAGATTCTCTTCCTTCACCTGCTTTATGTGTTAAAAAATTTTATGTTGCTTGCTACAGGTTTTGTTTGTGTGTACAGCAAATGTTGTTGAAATGATACCAAACCCCCTTTTGGATAGAATGGAGGTGATATCTATTGCTGGGTATATTACTGACGAGAAAATGCACATTGCGAGAGATTACTTGGAGAAAGCAACTAGAGAAGCATGTGGTATCAAGCCAGAACAGGTAATCTCCTACCTTACTATTTTCTCTATTCCCTGCCATTCTGACATGCAGTTACCCATATCACATATATTTCATTAAGATGATCACCAGTCTCTATATTTCCTTGCACTTGACGTGTCCGGGCAAGTAGGGCACAATTAGCAATTTGTCAGAGTCAAGATTTAATTCTTCTAATTACGTTGCACTTGCACCCAACTAAGTTTCTCATTCCCAAGATGAAGCTGTGCTTTGCCTATTTATGTTTGGAAGTCGCATTTTTTTGTCAAAGAAGTGTGTGAGAAGGAAAAGAAAGAGGAAAAATCTTGGAAAAACGGAAGAGGAAGAAGAAAGATATTTCCAAAAAAAAGTTTATACTGAAAAAGTGGATAAGAACTATGTTAGTAGTGGAGGTGGAAAAAAGTATACATTTCTTACTAAAAATAGTTCGAAAGGGGTTAACACAACCGGAAAATTTGAGATTTCTATTAGATATTCTTGCATCGATTGCCCGTTTCCAGAAGAGTCTTAACTGTTGTGTTAAATCATATTTGGTTTTTGTTACAGCAAACAATCTAAGATAGTCTTCTCCGTTTTTTGTTTTCCTTTGGTTTGCTGCTTTTGAACATGTAAATCTAGTTGAGCTTCCCATGCTAAACAATGAATTGTAAAGCTATTCATATTTTTGATATATTATTGATGCAATTTCGTGTGTGCAGTCTTTGTTTAGAAACTCTTAGTCATTCATCATGGTTTCTGATCCAGGTTGAGGTCACAGATTCAGCTCTTCTTGCTTTGATTGAAAATTATTGCAGAGAAGCAGGGGTCCGGAATCTTCAAAAGCAGATTGAGAAAATATATCGAAAGGTTTGACTGTCATTTACATCAGTGTACCAATCAGACTTCCAACATGGTTCATTAGAATTAGGTGCCTTTAATTGATGATATACTTTACCATGTCTATGAGCTGTGTGAGTCTAATTTTGTGATTTTATTCTACCTTATTTTATTGTTCAGATTGCTCTACAACTGGTACGGCAAGGTGGACATATCGAGCCTGCAAGTGTTATTGAGGATAAGGCAGAGTCTGGTTCTTTGTCTAATGAATCTGTGGTTGGAGCTGAAGCATCTGAAAATACGGCGGAAGCTGAAATTGTCGATTCCTCAACCAATCAGGTACAAACTTGTACTAATAATGAATTTGGTGCTCCAGAGAGGTGTTAAATATGTACTTTTGTTCCACATTTGATTGTGCTTACTTTTGATAGTTCTTCTGATAATGATAGTTAGATTAGCATTAGGTTTGCAAGACTAGCTAAGCAGGTAGTTTCAATTCCTGCTCGTACGAAGGATATGTGTTTTCCAGTGTCATGTTGCCTTGAATAATATTTGTTATCTAAGCAGGATGATACTCTAGAAACTGAGAAGAATCAGGACATTGAAGCTAGTAAAAAAGTTGAAAAGGTTTTAGTTGACTCACCGAACCTTGGTGATTTCGTTGGCAAGCCTGTTTTCCATGCTGAACGCATATATGAGCAAACTCCGGTGGGAGTGGTGATGGGTCTTGCTTGGACTGCAATGGGCGGGTCCACACTTTACATAGAGACTTCTCAAGTTGAGCAAGGTGATGGGAAAGGAGGCCTCAATCTCACCGGCCAACTTGGAGATGTCATGAAGGAAAGCGCCCAGATTGCTCACACTGTTGCGAGAGCCATATTGCTCGAGAAGGATCCAGAAAATCAGTTTTTTGCGAATACGAAGATCCACCTTCATGTCCCAGCCGGTGCTACCCCTAAGGACGGTCCAAGTGCCGGTTGCACCATGATAACATCCATGCTCTCTCTTGCCATGAATAAACCTATTAAGAAGGATCTTGCAATGACTGGAGAAGTCACCTTGACCAGAAAAATTCTTCCTATTGGTGGGGTATGTGAAGTCAACTGTAATTTTAATTGAAAATCAGTTTAATTTTGCCAAGTATGGATTAAGATTGGGATGATTTTTGTTTTGATGTCCCTCTCAGGTCAAGGAAAAGACGATTGCTGCAAGGCGGAGTGACATAAAGACGATTGTATTTCCTGGAGCTAACCGGAGGGATTTCGACGAGCTAGCAGCTAATGTGAAGGAAGGCATTGACGTACATTTTGTTGATGACTACTCCCAAATATATGATTTGGCTTTCGAGGAGAATCACAATAATGCATAAGAGCTTCTGTACACTAGCTAGCTTATATCATTTATTGATTGATAAACTTGGCCATGTAACAAGTAATAAATTTTCTATTAAAATTTTAACTCCTCTTTTCTATTATCCTCGTAGCACTAAAAGATGATGAAGTGTATAAACTCCATTTTCCCAAAATTTTCAGTTTTATGCGGACGCTGCAGTCCAAGAAAATAAGTATTCGATTTTTTTAAGCAGATGAAAATTCTGTGTGTAGGTCGCAGTTTATTGGTTTGCTCTTCTTAACTCAGGTGTAATCTTTTCCATGGAGGATTGAGAGAAAGAAACAGAAGACGAGAGAGAGTAATCTTTTCTATATATTTAGAAATGTAAAATACAAGAACAGATTTATTTTTATAGTGGAAGCTAATATTAATTAATAATATATCTAAGCTAATTAACAAGTCTCTCGGTCCTATAACAAGTGTCAAATATTTTTTGGGTATGGTTTTTAAAAATGGAGATTGATGTAAAAAGATGGAAAGTCATGGAGTCTACTATTTTCCGTGGAGTCCACCACACACTTTTTTTTTTTTTTTTTTTTTTTTGAGATAAAGAGTCCACCACTTGTTATGGGATGGAGGAAGTTCTTTTTCTTTTTTAACTGCATTATTGATGTTCTAGCTTAGTTGTATTGCTCTCCTTTGTTATAACTAGCAAGATGCACGTGCAGATTTCGAGTTTTATAAATGCTTGTTCTCTATAAGGGGGCGTTTGCTTTAGTAGTATGAAAAATGAAGGAAAAAAAAGTTGCAAAATATTTTCACTTTTCTCTCTCATGTTAATATTTTCCGCAATTGGAGTGAAAAATATGAAAAAAGAATAGAAAAGTATGGAAAATAAGATTAACAATTCTAGTAAATATGTAAAAAGAAAAATATTTATTTTCCACCATTTTTCATTAAAGTAAACGCACCCTAAGAAAATGAAGGAATACAAATATTTTCACTATTTTCTCACTTTTTCACATATGTTTTCTATAATGAAAAAATTTCGAAGTATGAGGATTTCGGGATTGATGTTTGAAGAGGAAACTGGCAAACAAATACTTCTACCTGATTTATTTGATCAACTTAAGAATTTATGCTGCTTGCTTATATTTTCATTTCAGGTTGTTTGAAAGTCAAGAAAACAGAATGGTAATTGCCCAGATTTATTCCAACATTTACCTTCTCTTGAAAATCCCCGTTGGAGCTATTATGAGTTGCAACTTTCAAGTGTGTTCATAAGTCATGGCTCAATCAGATCAAGACTCCTAGCTTTCCCCGACCTCGCTGTTGGGCAACAGCTAAAAAATCGATTAAGTCGTATATGAGACGGTCTCAACGTGAGATGAATAAATAAATAACATATTTATAAGTACGAGTAAGATGCACATATTTTAGCATATTTCAGGTTTAACATGTGCACATTTCTAATTTTAGCATCTGCAAACAAATTTAATTATTCACGTGTGAATTGCTCGAAGCCTATGTTTTTTTTGAATTCAATTGTAGTTCCGATCGAGAGAAAAACCTATGATTAGCTTTTCGAGAAATTTCAAAACAACCAATTTCAATGAAATCTTTAAGTTTCTTATTTTACTATGTTTAACTCTATGTATTCTTCTATCCATAGAGTAAATGGTGAGAGTTTTTTATCTCTCAAAATATCTGGCGCAATTTGAAAATCCAGGATTGAAATTGATGATATTTCTATTAGTTAATGAAAGAACCCAATGCAAAATAATGCATGTTGGGTCTTTGACAGATTTCTTAAAAATGCGTGAAAAACGCGCTACCTGCATGTTGGTCAGGAAGACTCTTTTTCGCTTAAACTGACTTAATTACATTAAACCTCAATTAGAATTTATTAATTATTAATTAGATTTATCCAATCCAAATTAAAACTAAACAAATATTAATAAGGACCGTGATAAATCGCCATAATGGCAATGCCAAAATGGAGATATTTTTGTAAAATCACCCTATTTTCGGATTTTATATTAAATATTCGAATTTTTCTTTCTTAATTAGATTTATACAATTTTAATTTTAGGAAATGGATTAGTAAAATGTATAAAAATGAAAACGGACGGTGCTCCGAACACAACACTACCTCAAACACTAAATTTTCTGATCAAGTGTTCCTTTAGAGCATCTCCAATGGTTTGTACCATTTTACAGCAAAAATAATATAAATATACAGTAAAATCATCAAGTCATCTCTAGTAGTCTGCTCTATATTTCACACAAAAACAGAATATTTCAAGAATTTTTTTTTGTTTAATCTTAAAAATATTATTTATTTATTTTTTGTCAATTAATAAAGATTTATAGCATGAAATGTTTATATTAATGAAAAGTAATAGCCAATTCATTACATTAGTATACAAAAACGATATATTATAAATAAATAAAATTACAAATCGAATAATCGAGGAAAGATAGAACGAAGATTGAGCCTCATTTTAAATTATTGCAACGACTTTAATTTTTATGTGTTTATGTGTAATTGTTTGTTTTTTAAAATTTCCTTATATATTACATAATTAGATTTCTTTAATAATTTGAATGTTGGTGTTATATATTTAAAAACATAACTACAATAAAATATTTTAAGATAAAATAGTTAAAGAATAAGAAAAGAACAAATATAACAAAGAAAAAAAAGTAGAGCAATGAACAGTTTGCTCCAAATTTAAAGCAATACTATTCAAATACACAAATATAGAGTAATTATTGTGCTGGGCTGGAGAAAGATATTGCAGAATGTTGCTCTATATTTGGAGATTTGAAGCAAGGCTGGAGATGCTTTAAATTTTAGAATTGTCGTTAATTTACTATAGAAGGAGGTAAATGGAGTACCAATTTTCATACCTAAAAAAAAAAAAGTTAAATCTCAACAACTGATAAATGAAAATGAATAATGTTTGGGATATTAAATTAGGTATGTATGTGCAATTATAGTAAGAAGGCATGCTTAGGAAGAATCTGACGGAAATGGAAATGATGATAATAAATCCATAACTATAGAAAGTTATCGTTCGTGAAAGCCACGGCTGCCTTTCCCCGCGAAATTGGCCGTCAACGGCAACAACCAGGCCCGAGAAAGTCATTGTTCGTGACAGCCGACAGGCAGACGTTCGACTTCCATGACCCAATGAGAGCGTCGACAGACGTGATAGGAAGTGGACACTTCGGGGCGTCTTAGCATTGCCAATGAGGAGACGCAAAGAAGAGAAACTCGTGGTGTTCGATTCATGGTCTAACGGTAGCTTTGGATGCACCTTAACGCGGATAGAAAACTTTGGCCAAAGTCACTTAACTGGTACTGGTTGATAGTCATCAAAGGAGTGGCCAGGGGTCTGGCTTAACTCTACGCGAGCTAGTTAGCTACCCAGTCTAAATGTCCCTCACGGCCACTTGAAATCATCCAACGTGCTGTTCAGCAGCTACAACGCCCTGCTCATGGAGTATACTCTAGGCCCAGTCGTGAACCCGACCCACATCAACCAAACCCTGGCCGGACTTCCAAGAAATCTGGTATATGGTGCTTGGGGATTTTGATATTGGAGACTCTGACGGGCAGGGGAGCCAACACTACAGTGCAGACTTAGGCGGATGGGTGAATGGCATTGTTGAGGAAGAAAGCAGCAAAGACATGCAGGTGCTCCACGAAGATATGGAGATCAGCACAGAGCGTTCCAGACTCAACTGGAGAAGCTTCTGCATATTGGAATAGCTTGCTGCCGAGATGATCTGGACAAGAGGTTAGATTTGGAGGAGACACTTAGAAAGATTGAGCAACTACAGGAGTAATCCACTCACCACATCAAGAGGAATGAATAATCTACAATACCGCAATTCAACAAGCTAACTACCTTGGCAGGATTGAAGCTCCATGAATCGAGCGCCCTTGTACTTCCAAAGGACAATGAAGCTTAATGGGAGTCTGAGACAGAGATTACTCCACAATCTAATAAACAATATGTGGAAGACACGAGACCGATGCCATTTGCCTAAAATCTTCCAAAAGTAGTTCTAATAGCAAAAACATCAACTTCAACTGTTGTGTACTGTCATTTGACAAGTAATCTATAAATGGATATGACATGACAAACTGCAAAAAATTGTAATCAAGACATGCCCACTCACTTCAATCCTGTGATTACATGTTAGTTCATGTGCTCTGCCAAGATTTTTGTCCCGACAACAAGCATCTGGATTGGGATGGCAGCGCCTAAAGTCCATCTCTTCCAAAACGTTTCGATCATGCTAGCTTCAGAGCAATGAGAGAAAACAAACTGCATAGCATAGCAGGCGGACAAAAAACAACAGTTATACAACATTTTTATCTGTCAGTGAAGAAAAGCCATGTAACTTAAAATTGTAAACATGCTGAATTATTTAGAGCATAACCAACATGAAAACGATCATGCAAATCACACCTGTTAAGATCAGAACTGAAGGTACTGCAGGGTGCTCCAGAGCAAACATCGATGCTCCAATCCCATTAAACATCAGAAACTGAAACAAGATATTACAGCAGTTTAAGAACCAGCAAATTTGTACAGTGATTGTGGTACAGTTACGAAGAGTGAAACTGAGCCACGTAACATAGGAAAGGTTCTTTTCATTCAAGAGATGGAAAGTGAGGAACAAAGAGCCATTCCTTGGTAGCCACAAGAATAAACATAAGAGAACGCAAAGCAGACCAAAGAAAAGCGCTAACTTGAATGTTCCCTAGAAGCTAAGCAAGAACTGGATAGTGCTAAGAATATCAGCAAACAATTATTCCTCAACATCGAACTATAAATTTCTGGATAATATAAGAGGAAAACAACACATAATCAATACAACAACTTTCTCATAAGAAACGCCAAATGCGAATACATAAAAAAGGGAATTCTTCCCCAAGACTGACATCACTAAGGCATTATTTAGACACGAAACATTAGACTGCACTTGCAGATTTATCGAGCAGCAGCAGCCATTTTTGCAGCATACTAAACGAAGAATACACGTATTAACAGAAACTGCTAAGTGCAGAGGCAATGAAATCATGAGTTATCTTGAACTGAATTTGCAGCATCTCTTCTCCCAGCAAACCTTCCCAAACAAGCGTTGTTGTTGGTTTGAGAATTATCAAGAATGGTGTAGAGACAGTATAAGCACAATCCTGCAGCAATTTGGAGGAGTAAACGAATGTGGGTAATCCAATCCCAATCAAAAAGGCAAAAACTTTTATAATCTGTTTCTTAGAAAAACAAAGTAGAAACATGAAATTGAATATTTGCAAATGAATTCGAAATGGAAATTGATAGTAGTTACCGATATAAGCAACAGCAACGCCGGAGAAAGCTCTTCCGAGGACAGAGAGGAAATAAAGGCAGAAGACAACCTGGGCCCACCCAAAATGGAAGGAAGGGGGTCTAATAATTAATAATATGAAAGAGAGAGAGAGAGAGAGAGAGAGAGAGAGAGAGAGAGATGAATTGTTGATTAATAAAGAAAGACCTTGAGGAAGAGGCGCTTGTCGTGGCCGGTGGCGGCGACGCGGAGGACAGACTCGGCGGCGCCGAGGGTATTGGCGAGGCAGGCGAAGAGAGAGGAGGCGGCGTCTTGGGAGATCTGCCAGTGGAGGGGGTCAACGGGGACGGCGATATTCATGTGGCGGAAGAGGAGACCGAGAATGGCGAGGGAACAGAGCAGGACGATCAATACGTCCGCCATTAGAGACACCACGCTCGACTCTCGGTACGCGCAGTGGTAGTACACCAGCGTACCGCTCATCATACTCATCACCGCTCCAACCAACACCATCGAATTTATCAAATTCAATTTTGCTTCTTCTTCTACCGCTGTCAGTATGTAACTAAATCAATCGCCGGCGAAATGCTGCTATGTCACCCGTTCTTGGGTTTCTCTTGTCTACTCTGTTTTCCGGTTTCAAGTTTCAACAATGTAATGCTATGCGCCCATATTTTCTTCCGAATAGTATTTTTCAAAGAGGACCACGTTTTTAGGCGTAAAACAAAACGGAATTAAAAATTAATAGTAATAATTTATTTGCTTTTTATGACGCAATATAAGAAGCAACTTACGAAAGAGATGCTACTCTCTTTTATTTAGGAAAATACTGATTTATATTTTCAATTGCAGACGCACGGAATAACGAGAGAAGGCATACGTAGTGTAATCCTTCGAAAATTTAGATTAGATCGACTATGCACTATTGCATTTGCATTACATCTAATATGAACGACACGTTTAATATGACGATACGAAAGTTAAATACTCTTTAACAATTATGTTTTCTTTCTTCCAATTTTTTTTTCTTTAAAAAAGAAATTATATTTTCAAACATCAGTTAATTTTAAGTTTTTTACTTCGAGACAAATTTTAAAATAGTTATAATGACCATTAAAATATAAATTTTGGGCCACATTCTTCAAAAATATAAGTTTTGGTCATTTTTTTTAATTTGGGAAAAAAATACTCTTAATGAAATGCGGAGCGGGTCGGATCTGACGCGGGCGGTCGCGGGTCGGTTTGGGCGGGGTATCAAGCATCTGATACATCTCGTACAAATTTAGTCTTTTTAGTACCAATTGTTCTAGTATATCTGGTACAAATTTATCCTTATTAGTGCCAATTGTTCCAGATTTGTTACAATTGAGACGAATTGTCGAATTAGTTCGAGATGTTCCAAGTTAAAACATGGTACTCTTGGGACGAATATTCCAATTATTCAAAGTTATACTGCTCCGATTTTGCGGCTCTCCCTTCCTCTCCGATTTTACGGCACCGTCTTCGCTCCGATTACTGATATAAGGATAATCGTCAGACAATAATTTAGATTTTTTCGGCTCGCTTCGAGGCCTTCGGCCCCTCTCATTCGAATCTTGACTAAAGAAGAAGCGACAAAAAGAAAAACGAAGAGGCAAATAAAATTTGGTTAAAAAAAAAATCTGGAAAATAAAAAATACAGAAAAAGAGAAAAAAAATCTGTAAAATAAAAAAATAGAAAAAAAAAAGAAGAAATCTGGAAAATAAAAAAGAAAAACTAAGGCTATGGGCAGCGGCGCGCATGCGAGCGCGCTCGCTGCCCTAGCGAGCTCTGTCCTCAAGCTCGCAAGCCACTGTCGAGCTCGGTGCTCGCGTGCTCAAGTTCGATAGAGCGAGCTACTCTCTCCCACGCTCGAGGACACGTGGTGACCGCTGGTTGGTCGCCGGCATAGTCGTTACGATCGCCAATGGTCACCATTCAAATATATATATTTTTTATTCCAATTAAACACTATATATATTCTCTCCCCACCCACAAATGACACACTACACTCTCTATTCTCTCTTCTCCAACCTCTTTTCTCTCAAATTTGCTCCAAAAACCGGCGGTCACCTTCTCCGGCCAAGCCCTCCGGCGATCACCTCATCCGTTAAAAAAAAATGGATCCAAATGCCAATTTCAACACCAATTGACCATTCGCCGAGCCCCAACCCATCTCGTCCATCCCCTCGACAAAATTTGTTCTCTCAAATACCCCAATGAGATTTATTCTCGTCGCCTCCGGCCTTCGCTCCACAATTTTTCACGGCGGGAGCCTACGTTCCTCACTTTCCGACGGGTGCCTTTGCACTGTTTCAAGGCTTCGGAGCCGCCAATGCCGCCAATGAGCACCGACTACCCCACGCACCCCACGCCGTCGCCCGAAGATTTCAACTCGGCGGTGAATTTGGACGCCGACGGCGACGAGGTCCAAGTCACGTCGCCGGCAAAGAGGAAGGGAAAGAAGGCGGAGGCCTCAGGCAGTGGTCATCGTGGTCGCCGTGGTGGCCGTCGTGGAGGCGGTAGGGTGGCTGCGGTGGAGTTGGTGGATTCGTCTTCCGAAGGCAAGGACGGACCGGCGGGATACACCGAGACCGAGACCGAGATCTTGGCTTGGTGTTGGGTCGACATCTCCCACGACCCCATCGTCGGCAACGGCCAACGGTTGGATTCGTATTGGCGCCGTATTTTGCAGCGTTACCGCGAGCTCCGTTCCAAAAACACATCGAGGAGGAACCCGCAAAAGCTCCGCAACCATTGGGATCGAGTGAAGCTCATCCTAATGGAATTCCAACAAGTTTACAAGGATTGCGAGCAATCGAGCCGAAGCGGTGAGAGCAATAAGGACATTTTGCAACGCTCTCACTTCATGGCAAGAGGTGAAGAAAGCTGCTTTCAAGCATTTGCCGACGTGGCGGGTAGTCAAAGATACGCCGAAGTTTGCCATGGTCTACTCCGCAAAATACCATGCGGCAAAGAGAACGAAGACGAGCGAAGATGGGAGCTATACCACTTCGGCGTACGATTCGGCGGTAGGGAGCAATCCGAACGGGAGCACACCGCTGTCCTCCACTCCACTTTCCGGCGGCGAATTTGGGTCGGAGCAGTCTAGTCGGATGGAACGCCCGATGGGTAGAGACAAAGCAAAGGCGGCGGCAAGAGGGAAGGGGAAGGTCGGATCGAGCTCGGATAGCGGTTCGACATCGGGAAGTATGCGAGAGGAATTTGTTCAAGCAGCGGCGAGAATGTCGCAGCAAATGGAACAATTTACGAGGCAACAAAACTATCATATCATCACTAGGGGTGTACACGAGCCGAGCCGAGCCGAACACTGGCAGGCTCGAACTCGGCTCGACAAATATCAACCAAGCTCGAGCTCGGTTCGAGCTCGGCTCGTTATATATTCGTTTGGCCGAGCTCGAGCTCGAACGTTCGAGCTTGGCTCGATAATCTAAAAATTATAAATTTATTAATTTATATTGATATTGAAAAAGTAATAAAATAAAAAATATTTATTAAAAGTATTAAAAAATTCGTGAACATGTTCGTGAACATGTTAGTTTAGGTGATTCGCGAACATGTTCGCGAGCTAGCTCGTTTACTATCGAACTCGAACGTGTTCGCGAGCATTTCGAGCCGAACATAGGTATGCTCGAGCTCGGCTCGAAAAATTTGTCGAGCTCGATTTGAGGCTCGAGCTCGGCTCATTTAGTAAAAGAACGAATTTCGAACGAGCTTTTTTCGAGCCGAGCTCCGAATAGCTCGCGAACCGTTTGGCTCGTTTACAGCCCTAATCATCACGAGTAGCACCGTCGGTATGGAGCCGACCCAGAAAGAGTTCCACGAGAAATGGGTAGGAAACCTTAAAATAAAATATGGGTGGCCCGTTGATGATGAGTAGTTTTTTATTTTAAGCTCTTGTTTAATGTAGTATTTTAATTTTATTTTAATAGTATTTTAATTTTTAGTGTAATGTAGTATTTTAATTTAATGAAATAAATTTTTTCTCTTAAAATTTCATCCTTTTTTGAAAAAAAAAAAAAGAAATGTCGAGGCGAGCTCGCCACTGCACACCATTTGATGCGCGCTTGCTGGGCCCACCAAAAAGGCAAGCGAGCGAGCTCGCCAAGCTCGCCGCTGCCACAAGCCTAAGGATAGCAGTAACGTTCGTTATTCACTGCACTCAGTCGCGCAATATCGACGTCGGATTCTTTTGTAATCAAGAAAACATTTTGTTGATCAGTATCAACTTTTTGTTCGATTTTTTCTTGGAATTGAAGAAAATGTTGTTGAGAATGATGAAGGAAACGGCGATGTCTTTAATATCCTTCACAACATCCCGTCCGGCGCATGTTGAGGTCATTTTGTCGATTTCTTTAAGGATTTTCTCGCTTCTTGATTTTGTTCGTAGCTCAATTTGATTTTTGTAGATTCTGGTTACACTGTAGCGGATGTATAGAGAGTTCACAGGATTTTTTCTGTGAGATTTTTAACTTTTTAATCTTTTTTTTTTTCTTCTGGGATTTAAAAGGTGGCGTTTTTCGGGTCCACTTTTGATGAATTTCAATGAGGATGTTGGTTAAGCCCTTTTTAAAGCATTCATACTTAGTTGGAAGAGCAAAGGAAATCAGACTAAATTTTTGGTGCTGCAATTATTTATTTTGGGATGTCAAGTTTCTATTGAATTATAATTATCAAAATTTATAATTATATGGAGTTGTAGATGGAAACTGTCAAATTTTGTGAAAATGTGGAATTACAGACTGAAACTGTAAAAAAATTTAGTCTGGAAATTAGTGATGATAATACTGTTTTTACTCATCTTTCTGAAATGGTTTACTGCATTGTGCAATCACAGCTTATAGACAAGGATCCAAGCAGGGCAATTTCCCTGTTCTGACAAGCGAGCAATGCTTGTGATCGAGTTGATAGCGCTTTGAAAGACTTGACGCTCAAATGAGGCTATCGAGGCCATTAAGTCCAACTAATATATGGAAATATTCCGAAAGTTCCACTCACTCAGCCAAGGAGATGTTCGCCCTATGGAGATTGCTAATGGAACTTATTGTAGGAAACTCTCCTCTGCATTATCATCTTCCAGTACTGAAACAGTGCATTCGTATGCAAGTGAAAACATATCCTCGAGACTCCTTAGTTGCACGATCTAGGTGAGGCGGGACTAATGACAACCCCAGAAATATGAGCTATCAAAGAACCAACAATTGAGGAGAACTTTGTGTTATGATCAGGATGACAACGCCGACTCCACACCAAATCTTCGGTGTGCTTCACCATTGACAACCAAGGTGGAGAGACAGCTGTGTGAATCGTGATGATGGTGATCTCAGTTCTAGTAATTCTAAAATTCGAAGGAGGATGCAGCTTCTTTTTCTTTTCTTTTTGTTCTGTTAGTTTTCTTTTGTATACTGATATTTTGATTCACCAGTAAACAGTAATAAGATTTGTACACAACTAGTTTCAAATGTTATGTTAGTATTGTAAATGATTGCAAACTGTATCCTTTATTGCAAATTGGTACTAATTCAAAGCAGATATCATCTGCATTTTCTCAAAAAAAAAAAAAAAAAAAAAAAAACAGACATCATCTGCATCATATGATGAGACCTTGAGATCATATTCAACTATTCAAGTAAGAAAAATCAATTATGTATGAAATTAGTACAGAAGATAATAATGTATAAATTCAGTTTAGTTAGTTACTGGATTGCTTCAAGCAGACAGCATATGTGATCAAAGAAGAATTTCTTCCTTTTGCATTTCTCATCAAGCCCTGCAACCAATTTTTAGTACATGAAAGAAAAAAAATGATATTTTTCTTTTTCACAATCCACATATCCCATGTTCATAAAATCTCTTATTTGATCTAAAAAAATTTATAAGATAATTGATTACACTTTATAATATTTGTTACTAGTATTATTTCCGTTATCGATTTAAACTATAATAAATTAGCTATAGTCTCTCCAGCAGCAGCACTTACTTTATTCACGTTTTTTTCTCTCTCCTCTCTCGCACTAATATTATATACTAGTGCATAAATTATATAGGGTCGGAATCGGAAAGCAGGGAAGGCTTCATTTGATTTGATCAATCATCATCAGTGATAAGAATTTGTAGATCCATTCGGTGATTAATCATCATCTGATCTGAGAATGCCGTCAGTTTACGGAGGTCCTTTGACAACCTTCGAGGATGCGGAAAAGGAGAGCGAGTATGGATACGTTCGCAAGGTTCTCCCTCTCTCTCTCTCTCTCTCTCTCTCTCTCTCTCATGTTGAGGAATTCGTTTCTTATTTGCTTGATTTTGTCTTCAGTTCCGTCTAGTGGAGCTTACTGTACTGTACATTTGTTTACTGATTTGCTTCAATGATTTCAATCTCCGCTCCTCCATTTTACATCTCTTTCTCAAAATTCGGTCCTTGATGATGATTTGTTTTCTTAGTTGATCCAGCATATGCTGTGTTTTTCTTAGATTTCTGATCCTTTTGTCTTATCATCTATCTCCATTGCTTGGATTTTATACTTGCTTTGAAAAAATTAATTGAATATCTCTAGATGTTACAAGTCGTGTACTTGTCTTTAATGCCGCTCCTCTTAATATAGAGTGCCCACTCAATTCCCATAAAAGAAGGACCTTTATCATCAGGTTCCACTTGAGTTGAGGATTGGTTTGGGAGGGAAAAAGAGAATATTTTCACCACTTTCAACTAATTTTGCAGTCTTCTCCATATTACTCTCTGCTCCAACTTATTAGTTTCTGCAAGTTCTTGAAGTTTGTTTTCATGTCCTTGTCATATTTTGTTTTCATTTTAGCTCTTTATAGACTACAACAGTGTGCTATACCATCTTCTGATTCTTAATGAGGTCATTCCTTGTCTTGGGCACTGGTGATGATGTTTATGATTTGTCTTATTCACTGACACTGAGAGAGAGAGAGAGAGAGAGAGTAGAATGTAAAGGAATAAGTTTCTTATAGGCACCTGCTCTACACAGTATTACATCTTATTTGCCTTTATCCTCAGGTATCTGGGCCAGTGGTGGTTGCAGATGGAATGGCCGGAGCTGCTATGTATGAACTAGTTCGGGTTGGACATGACAACCTTATTGGGGAAATTATTCGGCTTGAAGGGGATTCAGCCACGATTCAAGGTTTGATTTTCTTTAGCCCTTAAAAATATGAGCATTCAGTTTATCCATCCTCCCCCCCTCCCCCAATAAATCACATCAAACCAAACTCTAACAAGACTATTCTCTTCATTGATTGTATTCAAACTTCAAAGCACAAACTGGATGAGAGCTTGTGATGAATGCTTGAGTTTATTTTGAACTTCCATTGCAGTATATGAGGAAACAGCTGGGCTGACGGTTAATGATCCTGTTCTTCGTACACACAAGGTTATTATTTTACACCATAGTTGGTTTTTATATGGACTAAAAATTGCTTCATGCACTCACCAGCTACTCTTTTACAGCCCTTGTCTGTGGAATTGGGTCCTGGAATTTTGGGAAATATCTTTGATGGTATTCAGGTTTGTAGATGTCTTCATTTCTCGAGCTTTGCCATCTAAAGATACATCTCTGTTTGCTTGTGTCCTGTTAGTGTTGCTAAATGCTAATAGTGACTCCTTTGTTTGTTGGTTACATAACACAGAGACCTCTGAAAACAATTGCGATAAGATCTGGCGATGTATATATTCCTCGTGGGGTATCTGTTCCGGCACTTGACAAAGATACTCTGTGGGAGTTTCAACCAAAGAAAATAGGTCACTGAAAATGATCCCATTTCAATCTGCAGATATTTAGCTACTCGTGGCATCCCTTTTAATTTATATGTTTTTTCTATGCCAGGAGAGGGAGATCTTTTGACCGGTGGTGACCTATATGCAGTAAGTTTAACAGTCCTTGTGAAAAATTTTCTCGACGTAATGCTATCTCTGAGTCTATCATGAACTCTTAAGTTTGTTTTCACCTGATTATTTGCGCAGACTGTATTTGAGAACAGTTTGATGGAACATCATGTTGCACTTCCTCCTGATGCTATGGGGAAGATAACCTATGTAGCACCAGCTGGCCAATATTCATTGAAGGTTTGTGTCATTGCAATTTACCTGCTCTATATCATGATGTACATCACCCTGTAACATTTCTGAAGGCAAAATTAAAGCTGATGCACATTAAATTTCATTTCTTTTGCAGGACACTGTCCTTGAACTTGAATTTCAAGGGGTCAAAAAACAATTTACTATGCTGCAGGTATCAGCACTCCCAATAATATATATTTTTGTATATGGATGACTGGTTAAGATTAAATTAACAAGAAAAGAAAAAAGCTCAATTTAGTATTCCTCATCTGCAGACTTGGCCTGTGCGTACACCTAGACCTGTAGCTTCAAAGCTTGCTGCTGATACTCCCCTCTTGACTGGGCAGGTGACTGTATATGAAAGATTGACGTTTCCCAACATTTGTCTTCGTTTCTCTGCGTATTGCTACTTTATGAAATGTTGCATAAATTGATCACCTTTTTCTGTTCAGCGTGTTCTTGATGCTCTATTCCCCTCGGTGCTTGGTGGTACTTGTGCAATTCCTGGTGCGTTTGGTTGTGGCAAAACAGTCATTAGTCAGGCTCTTTCCAAGGTGAACTTCAATTACTTGCATTAGCTTCTACGATTGTACAAGTTATTTTCTGTGTGAATGATTGATTTTTGTTTATTAAACTCCTAATCAGTATCCTATTTCTATGAAATGCAGTATTCTAACTCGGATACTGTAGTTTATGTTGGTTGTGGGGAGAGAGGAAATGAGATGGCAGAGGTACGTAATTTGCTTTTGTTAGATTTGTATTATTTTCAGAATGTTTAACCTGGATGTCAAACAGGTGCTTATGGATTTCCCTCAATTGACAATGACCTTGCCTGATGGTCGGGAGGAGTCTGTCATGAAGCGTACTACTCTGGTAGCTAACACCTCTAACATGCCTGTTGCTGCTCGTGAGGCTTCCATTTACACAGGTGAACCGGGCTTCTTACCTATTTGACATCCTTAATGTAACTGCTTCTTTTAATACATGTATGTATGGTACAGATAAAGTAACAAAAAAATGTGACAAGAAAAATCTATATTCTCAAGTATTTATGTATATTCTGTGTCTATATTCTATATATTCTCTGGTTTAGCAAATCAATGTAAGTATTTTTTGACTTGTGTCAAGTGGATCTTAATCCTTACTCCAAAATATGAAATGTCCAGGAATCACTATAGCTGAGTATTTTAGAGACATGGGCTACAATGTCAGTATGATGGCTGATTCGACATCTAGATGGGCAGAGGCTTTGCGTGAAATATCTGGCAGACTGGTACGTATCCTTTGATAGTTTCATGATTCCGATGATTTGCATGTCATGTCATGCTCTTCAGTGTCCATGTTTCTTCATTTGTGTTCTATGATCATGGACTGTTCAGTAATTATTCTTACTGGAAAATCTACATACAGTACACGATAGTCTTTAGACTTGGTGGTCCTTAATATTTTTTGATGAAAATGGAATTCATTAGCAACGAGTTTTCACTTTTCGCTGTGTTGACAGTGACAAGTGTCATTTTTGCTTTGCAGGCTGAGATGCCTGCAGATAGTGGATATCCCGCTTATCTGGCAGCACGTTTGGCATCCTTCTATGAGCGTGCTGGCAAAGTTAAATGTCTTGGTGGACCTGAAAGAACTGGTAGTGTCACTATTGTCGGTGCTGTTTCTCCTCCAGGTGGAGATTTCTCTGATCCTGTCACATCTGCAACACTCAGTATTGTTCAGGTAACTTTCATACAATAAAGAGTAACTTTCATACAATAAAAGTTTGCATGCTCATTTTTTAGGCACCATGCTGTACTCTGAATCGTTTCATGTTACAGGTTTTCTGGGGTCTAGACAAAAAATTGGCCCAGAGGAAACATTTCCCTTCTGTGAACTGGCTTATATCTTACTCAAAATACTCAGGGGTATGATTTTACTCTTCTGAATAAGCTCATTATAAGTTGAAAATAATATGCAGATTTGTGCCTGTTTGTCTGCAATTATATAATGCTTAATTGAGACTTTTTTTGGCATGCTGAGGATTTTGTTTTTTGCAGGCACTAGAATCATTTTATGATAAGTTTGATTCTGATTTCATCGACATCAGGACGAAAGCCCGTGAAGTGCTGCAGAGAGAGGATGATTTGAATGAAATTGTGCAGGTTTGTGCTGCTTTGAAATTAGATTATTATTTGCCGTTTTAGAGAGGAGTAAGTTATCTCTTGTGTTGCTGATAGGGAGGATTAATCATTATAGCTAATATATCAGAAGCTTGGGCTGGAAGGGTCTTCTCTTAGAATAGTGTTGAGAGAGATTTTGATGAGTTGTGATTGGTTACTATGATGTGTGCAGCTAGTGGGAAAAGATGCATTGGCGGAGACAGATAAAATTATCCTGGAAACAGCAAAGCTCTTGCGAGAGGACTATCTGGCTCAGAATGCATTTACTCCGTTAGTGCTTTTCAATTACAACATTATTAGCTTTTTGTTTTGATTATATAATTTGAAGTTCTCATAGATATTTGGTATTTATAATTTGTGTGGCAATGACAACAGATATGATAAATATTGCCCATTCTACAAGTCTGTTTGGATGATGCGGAATATAATTCATTTCTATAATTTGGCTAATCAGGTAAAGTAGTGGAGTATTTTATTTGTTTGTTGTATTTGCTGGTAGTGATTGGAGATATAATCAGATGATGTATTGTGATGTGATTGGATGTGTGGAACTGAACAGGCTGTGGAGAGAGGAGCTGGTATGGATGGTCAGAAGATTAGTTACAGCCTCATCAAGCATCGTTTGGGAGATTTGTTCTACCGTTTGGTGTAAGTAGCTAGATCGACTTAATTTAGTAGAGTAGAGATGAGCTATTATTACTATTACTATTAGTTGTAATGAATGACTGATGATGCAGTTCTCAGAAATTTGAGGATCCAGCAGAAGGGGAGGAAGCCTTGGTTGGGAAATTCCAGAAGCTTCATGATGATCTTACTGCAGGTTTCCGCAATCTTGAGGATGAAACCCGGTGAAGACCAGACTCTTTTCCAATTCAAATGGCCGGGTTTGTTCATTACGTTCTTTTTTGCAGAATTTCAAATGCTGAGACACTATAGATGATATTTCACTACCCCAACACAATTGCTTTTTTTGTCGTTCGTGTTATATATATAGTGTATGTATTAATATTTATGTTGGGTATCCAAATCCAATCATTTGTTATTCGTTGTGATTATTTTGGTTGGTTTGTTGGTAATAAAAGATGATGATGATGCTTGTTGGCGCTTTGATTTTTTTTTTTTTTTTTGGGTATCTTGGACTAGATTAGTACTTTCTCATGAAATTTGCTATGCATGCATTCCATTCCATTCCATTTACCTTTATATTATCATTATGCATGCTGTGTATTGATAGCCATTTACAGCCCAGGCCATTCAATATGTTGGTATGTTATATGTGATTGCAGTGCAGCTTGAATAAACTGCAATAGTGTACCTGATCATTGCTGAACCATTCACTCTATTTTCACCTGAGACTGAGAGCTTAAGCACATATATATACATACAAGTCTTGGAGCAGGTAGTAGTAGTAGTAGTATTTTTGTACACACACACACACACACATGTCAGAGGAGGACAGGAGTGTGGGTGGGAGTGGAATAGCTAAAGCTGAATTAACGTTACTATAATGTTTGAGCTAGGTTGTTGAGAGTATTGGCGGCGGACATTGCAGAATCTTCAACTGCTGCTTTGGTCTTGTCCAAGCTCTTCACCACTGCATCTTTAACCTTACCACCAACACTACTTGCAACATCTTCCCCTTCCCCATCCCCATCTCTTTCTCTATCTCCACTTCTGCACCTGCTCATGCCTACCCGAAAACTGATCAATCAAACAAACAATTGGCTTTACATTTTTTTTCACTTCACATAAAATAAAATAAACACATGAATGAATGAATTAATTATGTGATAATTGTGATTGTGATTGGTGGTGCTTAGCTTACTCTAAATTTGGATGGAGAAACCATGAATGGAAAGGAGTAGTGGGCAGAGAGTAGAACCGCTTCGCCGCGTCTATTATATTTGTTGGCATTTTTTTACTCTTTGTTTCTTCATCATTCTCTGATTCATCATCTCCAACTCCAACTCCAACTCCAAAGTTGATTGATAAGAAGAGGAAGAAGAGGAGGAAGGCCAACACAATCTTGTTAACTTTATCCATACCTCAAACACAAGAAGCTTCAACCACCGTCTATCTTTATGCCTTTGATTCTTCTTATTTCTATCTATGCACTGTATTTATTATTCATCACACTTGATATTTTTCTGTTTCTTGACACGTTTCACTCTAGTGTGTGTCACCGCCGCCTAGCCTTCCTCATTTTTCTTCTTCCTGCACTTTCTCCTTCAAAATGAGGTTTATCCCTTTTGCCTAATAATAGTCACCCACACTCTAGTGCGACCAACCACATCGTGTGGTTGGTCATATTAATTTTTTTTAATTTTTAATTAATATTAATCTTAATTGAGAAATAACAAAATTATATAATGAGAATGAATAAATTCTAATTAGAATAATTCTAGGGATTAATACATTCAACTGAGGATTAATAAAAGTTAATAAACCTTAATTGAGAAGAATTAAAGAAAATAAAAAATTACAAGAAAAAAACTAATATAAAAACTAAAAATTGAAAAAATATTGACACCTTCAGAAGCATGCACCTGACCTTAGAGTGGGCAACTGTACCATATAGTTAACCGCACAAGATTTCTTTTTCTTCACCTAATGACTACTTTAAAACGCTAATCAAACCAACCTTGGTTTGCTTGTCTTTCACAATCTTATCTCATTCCTTTCAAATCCACAGTTATAGTAGTCATTTCATAAACACTCTTGATTTGATTTTGCCCAAATGTATGTGAATTTACTATTGTTAGATTAGACGAGGTTATTATTATTATTATTATTATTATTATTATTATTTGATTTTGCCCAAATGTATGTGAATTTACTATTGTTAGATTAGACGAGGTTATTATTATTATTATTATTATTATTATTATTATTATTATTATTATTATTATTAAATGTTAATGTTTTGCGTAAAAGAAGGGCAAGCAAATTTTGGAGCCCAAGTCCTAACAGATGTATGACCCTTTGTGGAGCAATAAATTTGGGTGTCATGAATTTGTGGTTGAGATTAAGTAGGAGACGAGTGTAAGGCAGGTTAGAATTCTTGATTATAGATTCTTCAATTTCTTAGATTGGCAGTAAAGTTTGGTTGGAATCTGTTACTCTCATTTTCACACTACTTGTTGATGTTTGGTAAAGCTACACCCATCCATCCTACACTCCTATTCTATTGCAATATAAAGAAACATATATAATCTCCACTCTTAATAATGACAACTGCTTTTGCCATACTAATTTCCCAATTTTAAACATGCAAGATTCTCATGGACTTGATAATCTCCTTGCTGCTAGAGATATACTCAAGAGCAGCATTGAGAAATCAAGAAATCTTGCCATTGCATTTGATCAAACTGGCTCCAGATTGACCCAGATCACCCAAAACTTGGCCTCTGTGCAGGCGAATATCCGAAACATGGCTAGTAAATGTGCAGTTTATGAGATCAGAGTCCATGTTGATCGAGCTCTCGGCCCTGCTGCTGCTGTTTTGAAGGTCCTCGACTTGGTCTGCGAGCTGCAGGATTCGCTACAGATTCATCCTCATGCTTCCATATCCACTCGTCTTATAACCATCAGACGCCTCCAAGAAGCACTCAAGCTTCTTGCCGATAATTGCAGCTTGGTAATCCTGTGGCTTCAAGATGTGGTGCACATCCTCAAAAACAAAACAGCTGCTGCTGATGATGATGATGAGGATTGGTATCTTCTCCGCGTGTCCAAAGTTGTCAAGATACTGGTGGAACTGCAGTTATTTTGCCAAGATGGAGGAGGAGGTGTTCTATCTTCTGCGTTTGATGGGCTGGAGACTGAATACCGTCATCTCTTGTCTCAAACCGATTTCTCTCATCCAACAGACTCTAGTATTATTCAAGAAATGCAGGCCATCTCTCAAGTATTGGCTGCTAACAACCGCCTTGACAGATGCACGTCTATTCATGCACAAGTTCGGATTGCAAAGGCTCGAGCTACTCTACAAGCCTTGAATGTGGATTACCTTGGCATTCAGTTATCTGAAATGGACAGTGTTCAAAATGTGGAGACATACATTTACCAGTGGGATCAGCACATGGAGTTTGCTGTCAGGAATTTGCTCTTGAATGAGTACAGGCTGTGCAGGGAGGTGTACGGGGGTGAGGACGTGTGGATGAATTGCTTTGCTAAGATTGCAACCCAGTCTGGATTCATTGATATCATTGATTTTGGAACCTCAGTTTGTAACTGCAAGAAAGAAGCATTGAAGCTCTTGGCTCTGCTCAAGATCTTCTCCACTCTTGACAGGCTACGGTTACAGTTCAACGAGCTGTTTAACGGGAAGTTCTGTTTAAACATCCAAAACAAGACGAGAGGTCTTGTTAAGAAAGTTGTTGAAGGAGCTCGTGAGATTTTCTGGGAGTTATTGGCGCAAGTGGAGCTGCAAAGGGCATCCGATCCACCACCAGATGGCAACGTTCCGAGGCTAGTCTGCTTCGTTACTGACTACTGCAATCAACTTCTTGAGGAGGACAACAGCTCTATCCTCACTCGAGTTCTGGAGATATCTCAGGTGTGGAACCAAGCAAATTTTGAACAAGGGCTTCTCTCCAATGAGATTCACAGCACAATTAAAGCACTAGAGACCAACTTGGAGAGCTGGGCTCAGAGTTACAACGACACGTCTCTTTCCTACCTTTTTATGATGAATAATCACTGGTACCTGTGCAACACCACAAGAGGAAACAAGCTTGGGGAGTTAATGGGGAAATCGTGGTTGTGGGCATACGAGGAATCCGTGGAGTATTATGCAGCATTGTACCTGAGGGAGAGTTGGGAAAAGCTTCTGGTGCTTCTGCATGAAGAGGAGTTGACCTTGTTCCCGGGAGGCAGAGCCATCAACCGGGATGTGGTCAAGAAGAGGATCGCCATATTCTGTGAGGCTTTCGATGAAATGTACAAGAAGCAATCTAAATGGATACTGTGTGATAAAGCCTTGCGATGGAAGACATGCCAGCTAATAATTGAAGCTATCGTTCCACCTTACAAGAGCTACCTGCATAGATTCATGTCCGGATTAGATCATGAGCCTCATGTCAAATACACAGCTGAGAGGTTAGAGAAGTTGATTAGTCTATTGTTCCAACCAAAGCTTGGGAAGTATGATATTGATGGCAGCAAATGCACAGATTTGATCGGCATAAAAAACGCCGCTGCTATCAGTCACTTCTCCTCTACCTCTGCCGCCGCTTGATTGCATAACATAACAAGCTTTATGTTTTCAGTAGCCATGTAAAATCATAGCATAGCTTCCCTTATATCCACTTTCATTACATCACATCTGGACTTGTAATGAAAACAGTATTCCTGGTGAAAGGTTTTAGTATGATGATATTAGCACTCTGCAACTTGATGTTCACACTTTTGAAGGAGTAGCAACGGCATCTTCAGCAACTGTACATGAAGAGAGAGAGAGAGAGAGAGAGAGAGAGCTTATAGCCTCATGTTGCCAAGTTGGAGATAGAATCTAAAAATAAAGCCGTAGAGTTTAAAAGGAAGAGAGAGAGAGAGAGAGAGAGATAATTTAATCAGGAGCTTCCAAAAGAATGGGATCAAAATGGGTTCATAAGTCATAACCAGTCTATGGGAGGTGGTCCCACACAACATATGAAGAAAGACTGACGAAGTTGGTGAGAATTATAACTACTATTCATGGATTTTACTTGACAAAAGATAAGCTTTTGCTCCAAAGTGATTGCTTAACACTTTGCTTTAGTTATAATAAATCTTTTAGCCCATGAAAGGTGGAAATACCATATTTACACACTTGTACTGTTAAACCCCATCTGATCAATCAGATCAGCCTTCCCTAGAGAATGCCTATAATTTGTGTTTCCCAGCCTGAATAACACCTCCCCTGCTTAATTCTTCCTCACATTGTATATTATATACTAGCAGCTTAACAGTCAAAACTTAAGTAAGCACTAGAAAGTAGTAGGAAGCTATGGAAGAAGAGGCTACTCCACTTACTCCATCTCTCAACACAAAACCAGCTCCGTCCTTTTCTCCTCCGAAGAGCAGCATACCTCGGAATATCCGAAAAGCCATTTGCTTTCTACTTAAAAACATGAAACTCATGCTTCAACTTTTCATTCTATCCTTTTTTCCTTTCCTGATTCTTGTTCTGCTTCACACTCTGATAGCCCTCCCGCTCATCGGAAGAGTGGAGGATGGTTTTGAGAAGTCAGCAATAGATCTTCAAGATTTGATCTTCCTTGTTATAATGGAAATCCCTTTTGCATTTGCATTCTGCCTTCTTCTGCTATTTGCTTCAGCAATTACCATTTTTGCTGCATCCCATCAGAGTGCATCTCTTGGCCTTGAGGAGACTCTGCTCTCCATCAAATCCACATGGAAAAGGGTTCTCGTTTCTGGGCTGTACGCCTCATTTCTAAAGATAGCTTTTGTCGTGGTAGCTGTGATTTTGACTCAACTAACTGCTTTGGTGCCAGTCATGGCTGCCTTGACTTTCCCCTGCTTAGCCTCCATTTGTTCCCTAGTGCTGGTGATCTCCACTGTGGACGATGAATGTCAGGGGAAAATGGCAGTTAGTCGAGCGAGAGAAGTTGCTGGGCAGGGAAGATTCCTGATGCTCATGTTAGAACTACTGAGTGTTCCAGCTTATGTCCTGTTCTACGTTACAGCGACAGATGACGACAATGATGATGCAAATGGGATGATCACACAATCTGGCTTCATGTCTGTGGCAGCAGCTCTTGTATGCCTGACCAATATATACAAGGATGTGGTGTGTACATTGTTTTATCTGGATTACAAGCAGAGAAACGGCATCGAGATAAAGGAGTTAGTGTCATTCAGTGCCAACAGACCTGAGGTGTAGGAGTCAGAACTCAGAAGCTTTCCTCTTTTCAATGTGTTGAATCATGTACAATATCAAATATACCTGCTTTTCCTCTTGGAGATGAGATTCTCAATTTGTGTTTGTTAAATAATTAAGGACACACAGAAGAAGAGAGGGAGAGATAATTAAAACACTTCCTACTTATACGCAATCACAAAGCCCAAAAACAATGGTTATTGATAAACTTGATGCAAACGCTTCAAAATAATGGAAGCTACCTCTGGCTCTTCGTGTTACATGCAAAAAAACAATACTAGTTTCGAGCTTCTTGTCACTCCATGAAACAGTGACTTAACTAGAAACTAAAGCCTATAAACAACAGCCCTATCCAAAAATCAGCTTCACAAAAGACCCAATGCCAGCAGCTCTTTGTATATGGGGAGAAATATGAGATAGAGAAATGGGAAACATGAATCTTAGAAACCAGAAGTTGATGACGATTGAACCACATTTCCAACTTTCTTTAGATGTTTGACCTTCTTGAATTCAGGGGCTCGGTAATTCTTTTCCACTTCCCATGCAAGCTGGGACATACCGTTGAAAGATGATTTTGCACCTTTCTCATCTGTCACTTCTCTTGGAAAAGGTATTCGAACCTCATATATATCCTTTCCAACCGATGTCAGACGCACATCAAAGCCTAGTCGATCAAGCCATGCCATTTTGGCATCCAGTACCTAAGACAAATGATAATACTAAATCAATATCCATAGAGAAATTTAATCAAATAGGTTTTAATCGTTATGTTGAAACCATCCCTTGAGAACCCCATCACTAGATTGGAAATACGAATTTCTTAAAAGCTTAAGCAGCTAATTTACATATAGCTAATTCTGGACTCAAACAGCTGTTTTCAAGTTGCAAACTAAGCATAAATGCATAACACTTGCAATCTTTATCAAGATAATAGCCGGTATACATTTTAAGTAATCTCTAACATCCACTAGTTTCATCCCGAAAGTAATACAAATAGAGCATGCAGAATTCTATGAGGCACAACATCAAGAAGTTATTCAAAAGTAGAAGACAGCAGACAATGATGTGGAGTGCGCACCTGGAAATCTAATTCCACATAAATGTTGCAGAAGCGAAGAACATCTTCTCTATTGTTAGCATTAATCTCATCAACTATCTTTTCTGCAGAGTTTCGAAGTGGATCTGGTTCGGCCAATGCATACTCCGACGAACTAACCCAAACGCCATCCTAAAGTGTAACATCATCATCCAGTCATCCTCATGAAGCTATCCACATTTCCTTGGAGATTATAAATTTTTCAGAATAGAATATAAGCCTTACCTCACCATAATCTTCAATCTGAAGTGCTCTTTCAACATCAATGACATAGATGTGGCTCTCTTCCACTTCCTCGTTAAACCGCTTCTTCCACGCCGAACAGAGTTTCTGTAATACAATGAATTCGGAAACACAAATGAGAATTCAAGGAGCTAAGAACTTTGCCAACAAATTAAGAAGCTCAGTTCATTTCATGTTTCAACTCAACCAAGGTGCTAGAAATAATCATCCAATAACTAGAATAGGCACATAAACAACAAAGTCAAGAAATCTTTAAAAGTTACAAAAAATCAAAGTTTCCATACCTTCAGAGCAATCCTATCACTGGGATTGGGTTTATCGAGATTCCCAACAATCGTGCACTGAGGCGTCCGCACTCCACATTGCTCCAACTGATAAAAAAAAATCAATTTAGACCTAATCAATCAAGATTAAATCAATCTCTGCAAACGAAGAATGCAAAACCACGAACCTGGACATGAAGACTACACCTCCTATCAGCAGAAAATCTGGCGTCGACATCATTCAAGCACAACATCGGAGTGCCATTGAAGTCGAGAGCAAAGCGAACGCCGAAGCCCAAGGGCGAGCCGTCTTGAGCGAGAGTGGAAAGAGTGCCCACGTGCGATAATTCCACAACTGTTCTCGAAATCTCAGCGGGAGAAGGTCTGGGATTCTCGCCGGTCAACTCCAGATGCGGTGGCTCTGAAACCACACTAGCGGCGGCTGAGAATTTCAACGGCTGAATCCCAAATCTGTTAGTTTTCAATGGCTTAATAAAGGAGGCCCCTTTTGGTGGAGCAGAGAGACAATTGCAAGGTTTGAGAAGATGGGTTGTGGGGGAAATCAGAAGTGGAGGCGGGAAATTGGTAGAGGTCAGCTGCAATTGGGCGTGAGGAATCATATTACTGTTTGAATTGAATATCCGTTTTTCCTTCGATTTTCTAAAGAAGATGAGTCTGTAAAGAGATGACGATCACGCACGATAGCTGAGGGAAGGGAAGGGAAGAAATCGTGTTATTTAAAGCGCGGTAGGTTATTAATTTTTAACCAAAAATAATGTTGGGTCAAAAGAAAAATAATACTCACTCTATTTCACTCATATTGTTATCATTACTTTTTTTTTTTTTTTTTTTTCTGACTCGTACTGTTACTATATTTTATTTATGAAAATAATTAACTTTCGAAACCCTTGCCTACTAACTTTCGTTTTATCTTTATTTTGTAATTGAGTGATGACATCTAGTAACTTTTTATCCTTTTACCTTCATTTTATAAATGAGACAGAGAGATCGAGTATTATTATTCTAGTAAATGCACTATATTTCTTCAAAATCCTCCCTCTTTTCAAGGAAGTGAATCTCTCCCCAGTCATTTAACTCTTTACAGTGATCGGATAATATCGCTAGGCATCGGCAGAATACGCCTCTGGGAAAGAAGAAAAATCAGATAAAAGAGATTGTCGATCAATATTAAGCAAGAGCGAAAGAAGTGAAAATTTGGTGGTCTTCCCTTGTCGGTGATATAGTGACATAATAATCAGGGAAGATAGAAACGGAAAAGAAAATTATTGATATCTCAATTGGTCCCTTCCCCCATCTTTAGGGAATAGTTGAAGCTGAAAGGGGGAAAAGTTAGACTTTTTGGCCATCACTGGAGACTACCCGAGCTAATGATAGAGGCAAGAACACCTTCCGACCAGGCCTTACTAACCTTTGGGTGCAATGTTTTGAAAACAGAATGGAAGGTCGATATGAAGCGATCAAATTCGTGTCAAATTTTAGCCTAGTTTTTATTGAACGGGACTGTGGTCGGATCTTGGTCCAACAGACGGTTGGGCCGATCCGATATTTAAAACAATATTAGGGTGTAAAGTTCACAAATCATGCATGTACTTACTGTTAAAGATAAACTGTATTTAACTAAATTAACTGTTCACATATTAATGATGTGAAATGAATTAACTGTTTCTAAATTAAATGTACACTTAGTTTCACTGCCAAGTTCACAATAACTAGCTTCTGAATCAGTTCTGACTTCTGAGTCAAATTCATGTATTATATTTATGTCTCTTTGACCAACTTTTCCATCTTATATCTTACTAAGGAAACTAGCAACTTCCATGCAGTTCAACCAAAAAAACAAATTGTATTGAATATCTTTGCAAAGTCAACTAAGATATGTAAGCACATATAATTAGGTATAAACTGTTTCAATAATTTAGTTTGGTCTATGTAAGATATCTTGCATTGCATTGATTCTCGTGGAGTCAGACATACCTAATTCTTTATCATAAGACAGCAACATGACTATTATTTTTGGCAGAAATAATTGAATCTCACCAGAATTTCTTTCTTAATTCTCAGAGAGTTAGAGGAGAGTTGCAAAGGCCTGAACAAATAACTAAGTAAGCTATTTTCTTGGAAAAGAATGCATAAATATTATATAGTGTAAGCAAAGTAGACTTTTACCATTTCAACAGTAGCTCTTATATAATCTGGTTTGCATTCTAAATTAGTAGATTGTGGAAAAAATGAAAACATTCTTCTCAAGCTTATCTGTTGTAATTAGTACTGTTGTGATCTTGGGAAATGCACAAACTGAATCACCGAACACCACCTTTCAAGTTGGTGTGATTCTTGATTTGGACTCGCTCGTTGGCCGTATTGGACTGAGCAGCATTTCCCTCGCGCTGTCTGATTTCTATTCAGCCAATGCTAATCACACCACGAGGCTCGTTCTTCACGTTAGAGACTCCAAGGAGCAAGTGATTGATTCTGCAGAAGCCGGTATATCAATATATGTAGTCCATGATTCATTAATTTCCAATCACAACAGAATGAAGTGGTGGTGATGATTGAGTTATTAATTCCATCTCTTGATGCAAATTTTATTCATTCTATGCAGCTCTCAGCTTACTGGCAGATGTAAGAGTTGATGCAATTATTGGTCCTCAACAATCTGCACAAGCAAGTTTCGTGATCGGTCTTGGAGATAGAGCAAATGTGCCCATCATTTCATTTTCAGCTACAAGTCCTGCTCTTCGTCCTTCTTCGAATTCCTATTTTGTTCGGACAGCCCTCAGTGATGCGGACCAAGTAAACGCCATAGCTGCCGTTGTTAGATACTTCCAATGGAGTCAAGTTGTTATTGTGTACGAAGGCTCATATTGTGGCAACGGCATGATAACTTATCTGTCTAATGCATTTCAAGAAAACAATGCTCGAGTAACCTACAGAAGCATCATCCCTCTCTCAGCAGATGATGATGCTCTTCTAAAAGAGCTGTATAAGATGAAGACAATGCAAACAAGAGTGTTCGTGGTCCACATGTCAATCTCTCTAGCCTCCCGTTTCTTTCCAAGAGCAAAGCAAGCGGGGATGATGGTTGAGGGCTACGCGTGGATAGTCACGAGTGGATTAATGGATTTACTCTTCTCGTTGAAGCCACAAGTTATCGAGACTATGCAAGGGGTTCTTGGTGTAAAACCTCTAATCTCAATATCTGAAAAACTGAGCTCGACTGCAGCAAGGTGGAGGAGAGACTTCTTTCATGACAATCCCAGCTTTGTACAAACGGAGTTTAGCCTCTACGGTCTGTGGGCTTATGATGCTTTGTGGGCACTGGCTATGGCGGCTGAGAGAGTTGGATTTCGAGAGCCAAGTCCGTTGCAGAGGAAAAGTAGTGTTTTGAATTCTTCGAACCTGTTCAGTACTGAATTGTCAAAGACAGGTCCAAAACTGCTCTCCTCTATCTCAGATGTTACATTTGAAGGAGTTGGTGGAAAATTTGATCTTGTTAACGGGCAGTTGGAATCATCGGAGTTTCAAATATTAAACGTGGTTGGGAAGGGGGAGAGAGAAGTAGGAATATGGAGACCAGATGAAATCTTAAAGTTGAAGAGTGTTATATTTCCTGGAGAATCTACAGTTGTGCCAAAGGGATGGGAGGTTCCGGTTAGCGGTAGGAAGCTTAGGGTGGGAGTGCCCGTTGCAGCCGGCTTCCCACAATTCGTTAAAGTGGAAAAAGATCCTAAAACTAATGGTTCAAAGGTAAGTGGATGCTACATAGATATGTTTGAAGAAGTGATGGCAGCTCTGCCTTATGCAGTTCCATATGAGTATGTTCCATTTGAAAAGGGTGACGGTTCGAGTGCAGGGAGCTACGATGAATTAGCATATCAAGTTTTTCTTCAAGTAAGTAACTTATACTATTAATGTGGTTCAAATTAACAGAGTTTTAATTTTTTATGTTGTGTATACATGTTTGGTTTGGTTTGGTTTTAGAAGTATGATGCAGCAGTGGGAGACATTACAATAACATGGAAAAGATCAAAATATGTGGACTTCAGTCTACCATTTTCAGAAGGAGGAGTGGACATTGTGGTGCCTATAACATACCATCATCAAAACAGCAACTGGATTTTCTTGAAGCCCCTCACAAAGGAACTGTGGCTCACTGCAATAGCATTATTCATTCTGACGGGCGTGGCTCTCTGGATTCTCGAACACCGGTTCAACGCTGCTTACAGAGGCCCTCCTGCACAGCATGCCGGCATGATATTTTATTTCCCTTTCATGTCCTTAGTGTTTGCACAGAGTGAGTGTGATTCATGCCCTCATAGTTGATAGACCAGAATTAAGTGGTGAAGTAATTTGGTATATATATATATAAGGAGATGATCAAATGAACATACTTTCTTAGGTGAGAAATAGGAATAAATTTGGATCCTTGATCTTTGTTGATTTATGGTCCAGTACGGTGCATTAAAATGTTAATGCATTAAGTTTTGTCAGTTAATGCATTAAGTTTGTGAAATTTATTGACAGGAGAAAAAATAGTGAGCAATTTAGGGAGATTGGTTGTAGTGGTGTGGCTATTTGTGGTGCTGATATTGAACTCAACCTACACAGCAAGCTTGTCAGCAAGGCTAACAGTAGAGAGGCTGCAACCGGCGGTTACCGATGTGAAGGAACTGATTAGGAAAGGGGAGTTTGTGGGATGTCACAAAGGAGCTTTCGTTTGCGATCTACTGGAGCAAGAGTTGGGATTCAAGAAGCTCAAGATCAAAGCTTACGAGCATCCGGAGGAGTGCGAGGACGCGTTGTCTAAGGGCAGCGCAAGAGGCGGCATCTCAGCCCTTTTCTCTGTAAGGTCATACACCAAGCTCTTCTTGTCCCTCTACTGTGACAAATACACAACACTTGGCCAAACCTATCCCACTAAGGGATTTGCTTATGTAAGTAACATTACTTAATTTCATTTCATGCATTATATGTAAAAAATTGCATATACACTCACTAATTCAATCACATGCATATGCTTATGAAGGTTTTCCCCAAGGGGTCGCCGTTGGTGGCTGATGTTTCGCGAGCAGTGGTGGAGCTAACAGAGAACGACAGAATATCGGAGATTGAAGGAGAGTGGATGAAGAAGAGCAGTAGGTGCAACGGGCCGGATGCTACGGGTGGAGCTGCTTCCACTGCCGTAAGTCTGCAGAGTTTCAAGACGCTCTTTGGCATCACGGGTGGGATCACGTCGATTTGCATCATCGTGTTCCTAATGAGGTATCTGTGCATGAATCGAGACTCGTTGGGGAGGATCTTGAGGTCATCCGGCGCCACAATTTGGTCGAAAGTTGGTGCCATATGCAGGCATTTTGATGAGAGAGATGCCAAATCTTTCTGGAGCAGCAAAGAAGATGAAGGAGACACAAGTGTAGTGGTTCCGGTAGAGGATGATGTAGAGGCTCCGTCGTCGCTGCTACATCCTTGTTCTGCCGCTGTGGTTCCGGTGGATGATGATGTAGAGCCAGAGCCAGAGCCAGAGCCAGTAGGAGAGGCAGAGGCTCCATCACCACAGCAATGACATCATATTTTCTTTTAAGTGTTGTCTGTTAGCTTTCCTATAGTAGTGCTATATCATAGACAAATTGTTGTATGCTATAGGAAAATTCATAATTGCGTTACTTGGACTAGTATCAAGTGTTTTTTTGGTATCTTTTTATAATTAGTGTCAAGGTTGGTTATAGAATAAACAAATCGGACTCAAACTTAGTGAATACTCGCAGCTCGTAACCAAGCTTGTGTGTGCCTTCTTCCTTCAATTAGATTCGAAAAATACTAGAGTATTCATTTGGCATTTAATTCAGTACTTAACTATACTCGTATAAAAAAAAGACTAAAAGAGTATTCATTTGGCATTTAATTCAGTACTTAACTATACTCATATAAAAAAAAGACTAAAAGAGTGTTGTTATATATAATTTGGATACACCTATCATTATATTACTAAAAGGAAAACGATTCTTGCTTTGAAAAAATCCTACGTGGCACCCTCTTAATTCTCCATTCCTATTTATCTAAATTCTCAAATTTTTGAATTTTTAAATGTAAAATAATAGATTTTAAATATCTACTAAAATCTTGTGTCCCACGTCGGTTATTCAATGAAATTTCACCTATTGAAAAACCTATAAATACATAAAATTAATGTGTATTTTCTTATCTTTTGCTCCACCAGTTTTATTTAGCCAATTTATTTATCAATCGGCCAAATAAATAACTATATTTTTATAGTTTAGTTTAATTGAATTTAATTTGGTCAATTTATTAATTGGCTAATAGAAAATTATTTTTCGTAGGGAATTAATTTATTAGTTGAAAGAATAAATGGTTCCAAAATAATTGGTTAATGTGGCTAATGTATTGTTTCGTCGAATTAAATTTTGAAATATTAGTGAATATTACTATACAATATTTTTTACTAAATTTTGGCTCTATATAAATTCTAAACAAGTTTTATAAATTACGCACTTATAGATCAGAGTCGTGGTCAATGGGCCGGTTCCGATGATATCCCATGTGGCACATTTTCATTCTTTATTCATATTTATTTTAAATTTTAAATTTTATTAATTTTTTTCATGTATTTTTCGAAAATTTAGAAACGTTATCTATGAATTGATTTTTACATTATTTGTAGTGGAGTTTCCAACTTTGCATAATTTATAATCGTAATTAGTAAATATTACTCCCTCCGTGATAATATAAGCGCCATATTTCAACCCTTTTCTCTGTATTATTATAAGTGCCATGTTTGACTTTTTTTCCTATTATACCCTTACTACTTATATAAATTACTACCCCTTGCCATTGTGACCCCATCAGCCCACAATCTTAATTTCCCTAATCTAATTAACTAACTTCATTAACACTACCTAATTATCAGGATTTGGGTCTAACATGGCAGCCCAAACCCAAATATTTGCTCGGTCCACTCCATCCACTCTCTATCTCTCTTCCCCAATCACTCAGCCCATTTCTTCGATCCACTCTCTCTATCTCTCTGTGATATCCAGTCTCTCTCTCTCTCTCTTCAAACCCTAGATTTCTCTGCCGACTTCACTCGATCCACTCTCTCTATCTCTCTTCACTCGACTTCACTCGATCCACTCTCTCTATCTCTCTCTCTTCAAACCCTAGATTCATCTTCTTCATGAAGAGATCCGCTCCATCCTCCGATGAATCGACCTCCGATTTCATGGTCGATTCTAGTGATGATTTTGCTTCCCAGCCATGGGAATCGGAGTCCGATTGCTACGAGTATGTGCCAGAATCAATATTTCCTGAGATTGTTTATGTAAATTCCTCCTAATCGCTGTCGAGATCTGCAGATGTATGGAGTTCGGTGCCGGAGAAGACTGGATCTCTGGTTGGAGATGCTTCTCACCGAAAATCGAAGTCGTGGCCGCCCTTCTCTGCAGATCCTCGTTGCTTGGTGCCGGTTCCTTCCTTTGAATTTGCGACGCCGCCCTCCACTGCTGTTCCTCGTTGCTTGGTGCTGGTTCCTTCCTTCGATTCTGCGACGCCGCCCTCCACTGCTGTTCCTCGTTGCTTGGTGCCGGTTCCTACTAGAGAATCTGCGACGCCGCACAAGGAAGCAGATGAAGGTGGTGACCAGCTTGCAACCAGAAAAAGAATTCTGGCTTGGGGCGCTGCCTACGCACTCCAGAAATAATCGGAGCAACCACGGTAGATGACGCCGGAAGAACAGTACACTTATTTGATTGATGAGTGTTCAAGGCTCAAATCAAAAAGGGAGGAAATTCTTGCTTGGGCATCTACTATCTAGGTGATTCTGTTCTATGTTTTCTGCATATTTTTTCTTGCTGGTGATGGCTGGTGATGTTTATTTGAGTTTTCTGTGCGTTGTGGTCAAGGCTGGTGATGCCTTTGCTGTTGCTTGATGCTATCTGTGGTGCTTGTTGGTGCATTCTATGATGAATACAATGTATATGATGATGTGTGCAATTCTGATGATTAGCTGCATTTCATATGATGAAGTGTGCATTACATGAACTGGTAGAATTGATACTACACTACACTCTCACATATGCCACCACTAGGTCTCATTATATAATGAAATCTAGTTAGGAGGCAGAAATGAGAGCCCCACTAGGTCTATGATGCAAAAAACTTTGATTAATCAAAGTGCTGAGACCATTTACATTCCAAACAATACACAAAAACTTGTTGTTTGTCCCTGTAAACCTACCAAAAAACTGATTCCTTCTTGTCATGTCTTCTACTCCTCAATTCCAACCTGCCCAATCCCATGAATAAGCTGTTGAATGTTGTAGTGTCCCTGACCTCCATTGCTCTCCAGATACTGATATGCTTCCATCACTACCCCCTCCTCAATGTCATATGTTTGTGGTAGAGCTCCCTGCCTCTTGAGTGCTCCTTTACCAACATGTGGAATGGTGTATTCATTGCTCCCTCTTGCCTTTATTATTTCTGTGTGACAGCTCTGTAGTGTTAAAAACACATCATTGAGCTTCTCACTGTCATAATTCTGAAAGGCCTCGTGCACATTCTTGATCATTTAATCCACTGTTGTTGCATTCTTCTCATCTTTCAAGGTTTGAATGGACCTGAAAAAACCCAAGTCATTCACATTCGTGTCTGGTGAATTTGCTGGTTGTTGGACTAGTTGAATATTGAATCCATGTGAGTGAGCTATTGCTTGAAAATCTGGATCATCATTGCTAATGTGTGGCCTTGCATTATCCTGTTGAATCATTATGTGTTTACTGATTCCTTCTGGCCACTTTGCAATGATACTTGGCACAAGCTGCAACATAATACGGCTAAGTGATGATTGTAGTGTTACAATCTGATAGCAACAGAATATGACACACTTACCCATTGAATGAATGCATCCTTCATCACTGGTTTTGTTATTGATGCAATAGGCTTGGTCAACATTGTTCCCTTTGCTCTATTCTTGCTCTTTCTGACTGCTGGCTCTTCAAATATGAATGGCCAGATTCCAAACTTCCCATCACATATGCATCTTCCTTCTGTATCATACATTGGCCTTCCAACTGCTGATAAAAACATAATTTTGAGGATGTGTTGCTTGGATTTGATGATTATGTGTTGTTCTTTCTCACCATTCACAATGTAATATCTCTGTGAGCTTTTGGTCATATAGAACCACTTTTCATCAACATGAATGTGATTATACATTGTCTGATATGAAATCCTACCATTGCTACTTATGTAAGAAAGCATACTAAGGCACCATTTGAGCCTGGTAAGCATGTTCTGAGGGGTTAGATGAGGCTTGACAGAATTGGTATGTGGCTTTACTTTTCCCTCTTTGAGAAATCTCTGAACTACACAGGTGCTTACCCCAAGGTTAAGACCAACCTTTCTTATTATTGCTCTCTCCAACACTGAAAAGCTTTTCATCTTTTCTTCATCTAACACTTTTTTGGTGCCTTTAACTGACCCTTTCTTCATTGATTTCAGGTGCAGGGGTTGGCCCAAAGCTTTCTGCGCTTTAGCTGCTGTCCATATCCTCCAAACACTCTTCAAGTCAACAGAGAACAGCTTTGCAGCTTCAGCTTTGGCGCCATAGTTGAGCTTTCCATTTTTGCTGTTCTGAAATAGCCAAGCAGCAAGATTGTTTCTCTGTATTTCTAACAGATTCTTTGATCTATTTCTCTCTTCTTGGCTCATTTTGAAGTACTCTTAGTTGTAGTTATTGCTCTGTAGTGTAGTTAATGAATTATGGCAGAATGGTGGCTGTATCTCTCTAGATTAGGTGAACTTTTGAGATTTAAATCTCCCTCCACAATTTCAATACTTGTTTCCCTCCAGATTTTGGAAATGAATGAAATGACTTCCCTCCTTAATTATTTGATCAAATCAGTTGTTTACTTTAATTTTTTATTGTTGTTCAGCTTTCCTGTTTTTTTCCAATAAAATCTGTACAGAAATGGAGTTTATACGTGTACAGAAATGGAATTTATACGTGTAAAAAAAAAAACACATTTACTGACCTTAATGAAATCAAAATCAATATGAAAATATACAAGTCTTGGTAAAAATGAAACAAACAAAAGGATTTATTCTATCCACTCTCCTGATTTAAAATTGCTACATCCAATGCACTTTATTAACACAATAAATAACTTTATTAACAATACTCCTACCCTCAACTTTTACACCACTCAACTACCTTTTACCAGATTTCTTAATCTCCGTGCCCGGTCAAACTGGGGCGTTTATATTATCACGGAGGGAGTACTATACAATTAAAATGAGAACAAATAGTACAATTAATTTTTTTATTAATTTTTTGGTCTATATAAATTTTAAACGAGTTTTATAAATTATGCACTTATAAATAAAAAATGTGGTCAATGGGCCAATTCCGACCCGGAACCGTAGCGGTAAACGGGTCAATTCCCAACTGACGGGTACCTGAACTCGGAAAATTTTTCTTCATTTTATGCATTTTTTTCATGTACATTCTAAAATCTAAAATAGTCATCTATGAATTAATTTTCACGTTATTTGTAGTTGAGTTTTCAACTTTGCATAATCTATAATTGTGATTAGCGAACATTATTGTATGGCTAAGGACGTGAACTAATAGTATATGTATTTTAAATGAGTTTTATAAATTATGCACTTATAAATCAGAGTCGTGGTCCACGGGCCGATTCCGACGCGGAACTGTGGCAGTAGATAGGGCAATTCCCAATCGACGATTATTGATATACGGATTTTTTTAGAAATCGAAAGAAATGAGAATATATTAGATTATAATTTTTAACAAACATAATTATATGGTTTGAGTCGAAAACATGTAATAAAATTACTTTTTAATTGAATTTGAGATGTGTTCATGGGCATATAAATTCTAAGCGAGATTAGTAGATTGCATAATCGAATTATTTAATCCTAAATAATTAAAAAATAATATTTCTCTTAATATATCACTATTAATACTATCTAGTAATAATTTTATTATTATTAAATATTAATATAATTTCCCGTCGATTTTGACGGGTTTTATGCTAGTTATATTGTAAAATCATATTTTATGAGTATAAGAAATCTACCTATCTATCTATCTTCTATCTTTATTAATAATAGGAAAATAAGCGGTATTCCCTCCACAGTACTCTGTTCCAGTTTTCCTTGATTTTGGTATTTTTGGCATTATTAATTAATAATAATACACATATACTTATTGTATTCGTAAAATAATTTATCATGTCTCATATATCTAATTTTGCATTATTAATTCGTAATAATACACATATAGTATTGCTTATTATATTCATATAATAATTTCTCATGCATCATGTAGATCTGTTAATACTATCTTTATATTTATTCTTCACACTCTTTGTGTATTATTAATTAATAATATTATGCTATAAAAAATTCATAATATCAATATTATATACTATATCTCAATTTTTAATAGATATATATCCTCAAATTCTAAATACAAATTATATAATCATTTTAATTATTAATTATATGTTTAATAATTATGAAAAGTAGTATATCTATTATTACTATATTTATCTTTATTGTTCACATTTTTTAAAGCTTTATGTATTGTTAATTTCATAATATTAATATTATATACTATATTTCAACTCTTAATACATATATATTCTCATTTTCTAAATACAAATTATATAACCCATTTTCATTCTTAAATATAAAATTATTTTTTAAGTTAGTCTACAAGCAGAGCCACTAATAAAATTTAAAGCAACAAAATAAGTAAATTAACATTTAATAGGCCAATATCAATTTTGCAATCGAATATCTCTACAAAAACTAAATAAATATATACAATCAACATATATACTCTTTATCTTTCATTCAATTTTTCTAAAATCTTCTATCATTGTATGCTAGAAAATACAACTCATATCACATTGAAGCTAATGTATAGATAGCTAAAAAAAGAAAAAATATATATATTGAAAATGCAAATTTATCTTTCTCGGTCTTTGGCTAAGATTAGAGATATCAACTTATAATAAACCAACGAGACGATTCAAACCAATGAGACGATTTAAATAGACATAAAACGAACAATTTTTACTAATTTTAGTTAAGGGGGAAAATTTTATATGCACCATATGAAGATTACAAAATGAAAAATACACCATACCTTAAAAAACAATGAAATATACACCATGGGGAACAAAAACAGAAAAGTTGTCATACTTTGATTCAAATTTTGTTGACTCTCATGCACCTTTTTTAATTTGTTGGTTCCGGTTTTGTCTCGCGGCCCATCATGCGAGCTGACAATTTTTTTTGACCTACTTTATTATTTTGTCGCCTCCCACACCCCACCTCTCATTTTCAATATTAAAACCTCTACATCCCGCTCACACCTTCCTCACGCTGCACTATCTTCTCTCTCTCTAAGTTAAGAAATCCCGCCCACTATCTTCTCTTTGTGAAACCAAAAATTCCGACATCAATACCGTTCTGCAGTCGACGGCGTGATTTTCCCTTGTTATTTTTCACAATATGGCTAATTATGGAGGGGTTAGTATTTTAATTTTTTTTTTCATGCGTTTGAATTTTAATCTGAAATTTCATTTGTTAATTGCAAAAATTATTTAGTATCTATCTATGTAAAATCCCGCTCGAGAAACCTTAGATATAGGTATAACCCGCTCGAGCGGGATCTGTCTTCTACGAGCGGGAAATGCTTTGTTCTGTTATTTAATTAATAATAATAGTGTGTATCCTCACCTAAATCCCTAATTTGCTAAATTGTTCATAATTCGATTGTTTGATGTTTAATCTATACTAATAATTGTGATTTCGAAAACTGTTGAATTGATCGCATGCGTAATTTACTCGTAAATATTCCCTTAATTTTCACATGTCAATGGCATTAAATCCCGCTCGATTAATAGACATAAATCCCGCTCGAGCGGGATATAGTTTTTCCGAGCGGAATATTGTTATTTAACTTGATAATTATTGTGTATGCTTTGTATGTCATATCCCGCTCGTTGTTGTCATATCTGGCATGATATCCTGCTCGAGCGGGATTTGCTAATCTCGAGCGGGAAATGTTTAGTGAACTTGTTTAATACCGTGTATATTTTGATTTTATTATTTGTAGTTTAATTCAAATATTTAATCGTGCAGATTATTTTTAAGAGGCCTGAGACTATTAACCGGAAGTCCACGGTTAGCACATCCTACAGGCACAGTGTTTTAGAAGACGTGCAGTCTACATTAATGGCGGTTGGGGGACAGGATCTCCTGGAGAGGTGGCTTGAAGGTTGTTTTGGCCACTTTACTTACTGGCAGCCGGGGCAGAAGTGCGGTATGGGCGTGCATCACGTATTGTCCCGGCAGGTTTCGGTTCAATGGGGCGAGCCACACGACATGTGGTTTCATATCAACGGGGTGAACCTTCGGTTTTCTTCTGCGGAGTATGCCCTGGTTACCGGATTGTCATTCGGCTCGTCTGATTTCCGACCTTTAGACGATCACGACTTACGGGGTGTGCAAGTGTATCGGCGGTTTGCCAACGGCGTGCCGATTAGTGTGGGGGACCTCCTCGATCGGTTTTCTCTGAGGCAAGTGACAGATCAGAGTGGAGAGTTGTACCTGCAGGTCGGGCACGTGTTAGTGTTGTATATGTTGTTGTTTGGTCTTGAGCAGAAGAAGTTTGTTGCGGATTGGGTGTGGAAGCTGGTGGACGATCTGGACGCATTTTCTGGGTTTCCTTGGGGCGCATACACGTATTTGCATCTGAAGCACTACATGGACAATATGCAGCAGACGAGAAAGTACCACTTCTACGGTGCAGCCTGGGCTTTCCACGTTTGGTCGTTGGAGGCACTGCCAGACTTAGCCGCTGCAGTTGCGGTCCTTGATAACCCGGATGCGCGGCCCAGATGTCTAAAATGGAAGTTTAAGAAGTTAAGTGGAATAGAGCTGCAACCATTATTTTCCTTGCAGGTAAATTTTAATTTTTGCACTGTATATATTTTTAAGTATTTTTTTCATAATTCTATTTGTGTTTGATAAAATATTTTGCGCTGCAGGTTGGTCGATTCAACCCTTTGTACTGGATGACGCTGAAATGGAGACTTTCTATTTCCGGTCCAATCAGTATCCAAATGCACTTGGAGTGGGCTATGTAGTGCCCCGCAATCCGTTACGTGCAGGGGAACAGTTCCCCCGTCAGTCACGCCAGTCCATAGTAATTGAAGATGAAGAGCAGGAAGAGAGACCTCCTCGAAGGAGAGCACAGAGACAGCGGGGTCAGCAGAGGCAGCCTGTTAGAAATGACCAGCGAGAGGCCAAGGCAGAGGCAGAGGGAGAGGCAGAGGAAGAGGCAGAGGCAGAGGATCGTGATCCTGAGTACCGAGAGCCACCCAGCCGTCCAGAACACGGGAAGCGTGTTTGTCAGGCAGGATCTTCATCCTCCAGTGGTGGGGCCGATCACGTCCTACGTTCCAGTGATCGACGCTAGATTCGATCAGAGATTGCTTTAGCAGAGGATCGCATTGTAGAGAAAGTGGAGCGGAGACTGTTCCCCAAGCTAAAATCTTGGATTGAGGGCTTGTTTGACAAAGCCCGATGTGGATCTACACGCCGATCCCCTGGACGTCAGCCCACCCCGTGGTCCATGCCTATACAGTCACCACGGCCCTCAGTGCGAGACCCTGCACAGGGCCAGGGCCAGGATCACCAGCGCCGCTCCTCAGTGCGAGAGGCACAGGACCAGGGCCAGGAACACCAGCGCCGCTCCTCAGTGCGAGAGGCACAGGGCCAGGGCCAGGAACACCAGCGCCGCTCAGTGGGAGACCCTGCACAGGGGCAGAGCCAGGAAGGCCAGCGCACTCCCTTTTGTCCAGCTCGTCATTCCTTGCAAGCAGAACGTTTTTTGTCGCCCTCTTGTCCAGCTCGTAATTCCATGTACGAGCCTGGTTACCAGCCTGGACCATCGAGTGCAATGTTCGATGAGTACGGTTCGTTTATGCAAGAGAGAAGTACCAATTTCAATGCATTGTGGGACTCTCTTACTACGGTATGTAATTATGTTACATATATTAGATTATGCATTGTTCTGTTTTACGTAAGATATTGATATTTATTTTGTTTGTGCAGGGCCAGGGACAGAGCTTTGAGGCACGTTTAAACGAGGTGGCGTCGCCAATTCGTGCAGTCCCAATTAATCAGATGTCGTTTGTGGAAGAGCAACAACAGCAGGAGCAGCAGCAGCAACGAAGAGGGCAAAGAATTCGGAGAGCTGCTGCAGCAATACAGACGCCCATGCTTGCCCAAAGAGAACCACATCCACTTCCGCCGGGATTGACGCAATCGTTTCAACTATTTATGAGCGGTGATGGGGATGGATTCATGGTCATTCCTGAAAGCGGGGGATTTGTAGGCAAGCACTGGTGGAGGCAAATTATGCAAACTAACGCCGACATTAACTGTGAGGTAAAGACAACATTGTTTTATTGATTATGTCAGATTTAAATTTAATTAACAACCTTATTTTTTTGCCTTGTAGGTCGTAGATTTGTTCATCTCCTACTTGAGAAAACGACTTGGACCGAGTGCATGTGAAGCCCGATGTGACAAGCACAAACACTGTGTTATTGGAAACCGATGTCTTTGTAAGTTTAATTTCAATGAATAACAGAAATTATTTAATAGTGTGACTTATGAGTGTGTCTCGTGTTTATTGCAGCTTCAGCTCAGAGGTGATTGGTGCAATAAGATTTTGACCATAGAGATCGAGCGGGAACTTAGGGGAACCTGGGCCACTTATGCTGATTATGAGCCTCCAGTTAGTCTACTATATGGAGCGCATGGAGCAACGGGAGGTGGACGACCGAGCTTCTTTGGTGCAAACCACGTAAGTGAACGCACTTCAACATTTACTTGATAATTCTCCTCCGAGAAATGATATTAATCGTTCCTTTGATGCAGATGATTGTTTTGTGCAATATTGACTTCCATTACGTCGTCCTCCGAATTGATTGCAAGAAGTAGGAGGCTGAGCTCTACGACTCCATGTATCATTATATTGACCGACAGGCACAAGCGCGCCGACGCAGGAGCTTGGAGCCAATCCTGAAGCTTTGGAGTCGAGTTCTTACATGCTCGTTTTACTGGAGGCACAACACAATTGGAGCGGAGTTTGATGAAAGGCCCCTGTCCCTCACAATCATTCCAGCTGTAGATCAATTCAAGCAGAAGGACAGTGTCAGCAGTGGGGTGTTTGCAATGATGATGATTGAACGTCTAATTAGTGGTTCACCATCTATTTCATGGGGCAACACACACATAAAGGAATATCGGAAGAGGGTTGCCGCGGCTATATTTAGTATTTGTCGTGCACCGGATGGAGCGGATAGGTACATATATGATTTAGAGCAAATGCGTAGACCATCTGCTGGGTGATTGCTTATTTTTTATCTTGTGTTGTATGAATATTGAATATTTAATTTCAAGCTTTTTAAAACAATTTGAGTAGTATCATTATTAATTCAGTAATATTTGTTTGTTTCTAATATTTCTTCAACAGTCTCACGAAACATACATTCATCCTACATGTCGATTATGCATTGCACGAGTATGTCCATATTCATGACACACACTACATCTCCTACGTGGTTGGCTTTCTGTGTGAGCTCGACGACGGCTCAGTCTCGGGCGACCCGGTAGAGGCGTGATTTTTGGAGGCAAGACCAATATATTATCCACAGCAGTAGGAATAGTTCAATCTTCAATGTGAGGAACATGATTTATAGAATTTTGATAAACTTCACTCCAAGCTTCTCGTGTATAGTAATACTGAACATAATCGTATATGCTTTCACCATTTTTCCTGTAATTTTACATTTAAAAAACAATCGTATGAAAACATTAGTACTTTCAAATAAATAAAGGATAGATGAATGCATGTGAGGAATACTTACAGTATTGCAGCAATGGCATAAGAACAAGGGAGCCCATCAGCTTGAAATTCCATGCATGTGCATGTCCTTGTGGCAAGGTCCACTTGATGCGGTCTTCTAGAATCACGGACATTGAAGATCGACCCCATGGCCTTTCGTGCAGTATACGTCAAACCCTTATTCATTCCCGCCATCAATTTGGCTGCCGCGTTAGCAGTCAGTACAGTGTCATCGCCGTGAGGGACATTTCGTCTCTCCTCGAACCACTCCTCGATGATATGTCTAATTGCATCAAGCATTGAACATATTGTTAGCCGTCGTGCCCACTCCAACCGCCCATTCCAATTCTCGGCTGCATTAGATGTCAGCTGACTGTAACGCGGTAAAGGACAGTGAACTCGAGACCACTTCTCGGGCCCGACACTCATCAATTTTTCGTAAGCAGCTTTGCTCTCTCGGCGGATCATGTTCATTGCTTTATCAAAAATTGCTGGGCGATATGCAAATGCAGCTTTTTTAAACAATTCCACCACTGTTTTTCCGTATCGGTTAATCTTTTGCAGCAAGTGATAGTAGCATAAACCATGAACTGCAATCGGAAAAACCTCCTTCACAGCGTTATCTATCGAGGGATGGGCATCAGACACAATTAATGTATCATTCAATTCTCCATACGCAATTCTGAATCGGCTGAGGAACCACTTCCAAGAGATATCATTCTCAATAGGCCCAACGCCAATCGCTAGAGGAAAGGTATGCTCGTTGGCATCCTTAGTGACAGCGACAAACAAGATATCTCTATTCTTGGCCTTCAGATGAGTGCCATCAATTGCAATCACAGGCCTCATATTCAGTGGATAAGCAAGTCTACATGTGCCGAAAGCTACAAACAAGTGTTCGAACTTCCCATCAATACCAACTTGCAAATCAGTAAATGTACCTGGATTCCATTGCTGCAGAATGTGAAGATAGCCTGGCAACATCCGGAAGGAATTAACATATCCCCCGTATATGCTTTCTATAGCTGTGTGCCGTGCTCGCAGGGCCAAATCATAACGAATGGTGAACCCAAATTCGCTTTGCACCTCTGCCATAATGGCTTTTGGCTCTATTATTTTACACTCTCTTCGTATTTTCCGAGCAACGTAGGCTACAATCACATTCATGCGAACTTTTCTACGACCAATACGTCCGAGCTGGCGTGTGCATGCATGATCGCCCGTAAACTTGGTAATTCTCCAAGCTTTTGATCTTTTACCTGATCTTGCTTTCAGCTCGAACGGACAAGATTCCATACGCCTGCATATCCATCTGAGACGTAGGCCATCAGAGGCATCAACTTTGTATTCTGCTCCAATCTCCAGGTGCCATAAGCCTGCTGCTACATTTAGAGATGCTTTACTTTCGAAAACAGGATCAACAGACAAATCACCATCTTCTAGCGGGCCTTGTTCATGTACAACGATTGAATTCGTTGCATTTACGGGAATCACTAGAACTAACCAACTGCTCCAATCACCGGCTTCATCATCTTCTTCCCCACGAATCCATGCTTCACGCTCCAACACAGCGTTATCTATCATGATGTTCTCTGCCATCTCTTCGGACGCATCACTGTCGGTTTGCAGCTCATAGTCTTCATCCTGAGGACCAACTGCCTCTTGATTTTCGTCATCACCATCCGCCTCTTCATCATCGTCAGCATTGTCAGCATCTTCAGCACCATCTGCATCTTCATCATTGCCATAACCCTCTGCTGTCTCTGCAACTTGAGTCGACGTGGATCCGAAATAATGTGTGGATGTCGATGCATAATTACCACCAGCGGGGTATGCATCAACACTAAAGGTGGAGGAAAGCATCTGTGTTTGGATACGATCCATTTCTTCATAATAATCAGCATCGAACTCAGGCACGTATACGTTCGTGTATTGGTGAGTCACGTACACAGTTGCTTCTGGCTGCGTGGCACACAAACGATAAAATTCAACGTCGGTGCTTAATGGGCACTTTACAGTACGTCCCCTCTCATTCTTCGACAGATAATGCAACTCGTACTGTGTGCTGAAGGAGTTTGCACTCAATTGACAATCAATGCTGTACCTTAGGCTGGAGAGACAGTGATCGACATCTACAAATTCATATCCGCCTGAGTACGTACAACCAGACCATGTTCCTCCGTATTTGATAATAAAATAGTGATCCATCTACACATAAGTACAAACACATAACAATTAATAAAAATAACACAAAAATACGAAATCCCGCTCGCCAACCACATAATTTTCCGCTCGAGCGGGATCTAACCTCACGAGCGGGAAGTAATTTTTTCAAGCGGGAAATTATACATATAGATACTAGATTTTTTTGGAGTCCTAATATACAAAATCCCTCTCGCAAGGCCTAAAATCCTGCTCGAGCGGGATTTAAATTCACGAGCGGAAATTTTCAATTTCGAGTGGGAAATGATAAAATTCACTTGCTATGCAAACTATACAGCATTAATATAAATTTCAAAGTTTTGATTATTAAGTGGATACTACTGGAAAAATACAAGAGAGGGAAAATACCTAAAATAATGAATTTGAATGGATGTTACTTGAAATACTGCTGCCCACTATAGAATGTTATGAATTTCGAGTAGATGTTACTTCAAAGATTGCTGCCCACTATATAATGTGATGAATTTGAAAGAATGATATTGTGGGTGTGTAAAAGAGCGATGTGAATGGTAAAATATATAGAGTTGTCAATTCTATACAGATTTTTTTTCCGCATTTCACGTGAAAATGTATTGTCTCGTATCTGCACAAGCAAATAAATCCATGCCATGCACCAATCAGCCATCATTCTGTACATTGACCAGCTTTCTAACATATCCCGCTCGGATACTCTAATTTCACGCTCGACACGTGTCAAATCCTGCTCGAGCGGGATCATTGTTCCCGCTCGAGCGGGATTTGACACGTGTCGAGCGTAAAATTGAGTATCCGAGCGGGATATGCATTTAGGTTCGTTTAGTGCTTTTTAAAAAAATTTCGACTCAAATTTGTCCCTAATTAATCACGGATAGTGATACATAAAATAATTAACTTATATAATTATTGGCTAATGATTGACAAATAATGACATAATTATCATTTAATCATTGCAATGTCATATATTTTATATCACATCTCTTACACATGTGTAAGAGATGTGATATAAAGAGGTTGATAAGATGACATATTATATTACAAATATTCAAAGTGGTGTATTTTTCATTGTTGTTGAGAGGGTGATGTATTTTTCATTTTTGCATTGTGAAAAAGTGTATTTCAATGGATTACCACTTTAGCTAATAGTAACTTTGTAGTAATCAATTTTTTATTGTGTACTATTACCCAATATCTTTGCGACGGGTATATACAATAAAGTCACAATTCTAAATTTCTAATCGAGATGTAAAAAAATTCTAAACAAATTTAGATTTGAAAAATACATAATGAAAATACAAACATATCTTTCTCGGTCTTGGCTACGATTAGAAATATCAATTTACCATAAACCAACGAGACGATTCAAATAAACATAAAAAAAAATATTTTACTAATTTTAGTTAATATTAACTTTGTAGTGTTCATATTTTTATCGAACACCATTATCCAACAGATATGCGATGAGTATATGTAATAAAGTCATTATTTTAATCGTCTGACTGGACATCACCGATTTGAGCAAAATTCTAAGCAAGACTAAAAAATCGAAACTAATATTAAAAATAAAAGATAAGAGAATTTGGAAATTTGGTCATGGTTTTGGATTTTTTTTTTTGAAAAAAATAATTTTTAACATTATAATGCTACTACATAATTACAGTATTAATTGTACAAATTAGAGATAAACAACATAATTTATATAGTGTCATTAGGGATGTCAATCGGTTAATCCGTTTGGTTTTCGGGCCAACTCTATCGGTCTCGGGCTAAACTCGGTTCGGATAAATCGGGCTAAATTTTTTTCAGGCTAAAAATTATTGACCCTAATCCCAACCCTTCGGTTTTCGAGCTAACCAGTCGGGCCAAGAGATTCATAATAAAATAAATAAATGTATAAATATTCTTGATAACCATATATTTATAGCAAAAAAAATATAAAGTGTTTTCTTATAAAAAAAATTTGGATCACATAAAATGCATATATAATAGTAATTTCATAATTTGGTACAATTTTTTTTATTGAAATATTATTATTTTATAATTTTGAAGACATAATATATATGATGAGTACAAATTACAAATAAAAAATTAAAATAATATTTGAAAAAAAGAACTTATTATTGAATTTATAAACAAAGTAATAAATGTAACAATTAAGTAATGAAAAATTTCGATTATCGGGCCAACCCACTCGATTTTCGGGCTAGTCCTATCGGGCTCGGACTAATTTCGGTTCGGTCCGATCGGGCTAAAAAAATTTCGGGCTCAAAAATTTCGGCCCTAATCCTTTTCAGATTCGATTCGGTTCGGGCTAACCTGCAGGCTTCGGACTAAATTGACATCCCTAAGTGTCATCTTCACAAAAAGATAAAACACATTACTATGTGTAATATTTTCTAATACTATCCATTAGAAAAAACATATCAAATATTAGAGTTCGATAAACGATGCATGTCATCATGCAAATGTATATATTGCATAATCTTACTAAATTAATTTTTGGCAGAATACATATCTAGGTCCTTGTACTTTTTTTTTTTAATCTCATTAAGTACTTGTACAAGTATTTCGCTTTAATAAGTCCTTTTGCTTTTATTTTTTATTTTAATAGGTCCTTATTTAAACGAATGCAACTATTCCTACTTAAAATAAGACATCATCAACTTGATAAATTGTTAGCAAAAATACTAATGTAAAAATCAAATAAGAAATTAATATGAAGGCTATCAAAAGGAAAAAAAAATCAATCATAAAGCAAAATAAGTTCAAACGAAATGTTACAGAATAAAAATTATTAGGAAGCCAGTTCTGCTTAGTGGGCATCATTAACATGTCAAGTGATGATGTGACATTGTCACGTGGATTGGGGAGTCAATAAATAATAAATAGTTATATTTAATTAATTACCTATAAAATAGCTCCAAAATTAATTGGAAAAATATCTCCTAATTAATTGTAAACCAAAAAATTAATACAACCTAATTAACAAAAGTAATTCAGCCGATCGGATCAAGAAACCCTTGCCAAATTCTTTGCGCTCAACAGTTCCTGATCCTTTACACATTGATTTTCTCTCTTTTTTGAATACTTTAATAATTGGAAATTGATGAACAATAATAATGAATTATCATAATCTCTTTTTTGAATACCTTAAAAATTGTTTGCTGTCACCGCATTTGCCACAATAATCAATAAAATAAGGTTTGGATCACTGAATTTGAATATTCATATATATGAATGATGACACATTTCAACTAAGCTTTATTTTCAGTACTTATTAGATGTTCACAAAACATTTAGCTTTTCCCTTCAAGATTAGGGGTGAGATTCTTGTGATTAAATTTTAAATACATCTTTTGAAATGATAAGAGAACGCAGCAAAATTGGAAGTTTGTATAGCCACGCACAATCATAATATAAAAATTAAATAAATATAGAGTCTAGTAAATCAATTTTATTGAATGCAAAGGCCTAGGAAAAGATAGCTTTGGATTATAGAAAACGTTGTCTGATTTATCCAACTTCGATCCTTTTGTAATTTTTGGTTCGAACCATTGAAAATAAGACAATCCAAAAAAGAAAGTGAGTATCTAATAACGTGAAATATAAAGTATTTATTATTGATCATATAGATTATCTTTAGCGAGTTGATATATGCATTAATGGAGGTTATTTTGAATCTTTATTGTTTCAAAGGAAAATTATACTAAAATTTCGTGGATCATACATTACTATCTCGTCTAGTCAGGTTGGTAAATAAACCGTTCAAGTAGTTGGACTTAAGCAATGTAGTGCATTACATATTGTGCAAGAACATGAGTCTCTATTAGTAGTTTCATACCTATGAATGACGTCAAGAAGAACTCAAATTCGGTGGAGTGAAGTTATTTTGGATGTTGAGATTGTACTTTTTCATATACCCCTCAAATGAATGTGTCATAGTATTTTTTTTTTCCTATTTTTTTACTTGCATATTATTTTTCTTTAATTCCGGAGTTGAGTAAACTTTTGACTCATTTCGCATTAATTAAGATATACTAGTACCACATTATTTTTAGATAAATAGATATATCTTTTTATAATGAATAATCTGTAATATGAGTTGTGACTTGTACTCGAATTTAATTTAAATTTATTTATTGTATTGGACTTGGAGTATGGAATTAAATTAAGGAGAAGTTGTGAAGAAAGAAGTGGTTGAGAAGGGAAAATGGAAAAATGGAGGGGGCAAGGTGGAATTATTATTGAATAAACATACATTTTGTTAGAAGATAAACCCCAAGACTTTAACGGCAACGGCCCAACTCTACGCAACGAGAGAAATGAGAGATTGAAGCTCGACGCGAGCTGCTGCTCATTTCCTGCAAATTGCAAAATTCAAAAACCCCACCGTCATCCATTTCCACGTCTATCAATGGAGTTTCGACCAACATTTCCCAGGTGAAAGCTTCTCCTCTGAAATCCACTTTCTTCTTCTTCTTCACACTACTACGTCCCGCACTCCAATTTTACGCCTTTTTTTGAATTACTTTTAGTAATTGTTTATTTTCATGTAATATTCCTTCGCCCAATCCATCATTTGTGTGTGATAGATTCATTAATGGTTTTTCTCCGTATTGATTATTGATTATTGAACCCAAAAAAAAAAAAAAAAAAAAAAAAAAAAAAAACAAGTTAGGACATACATTGTCCTATCCTATCAGCTTCAGCTTAGCTAATACTTGAATTTGAAGTGACAAAACAAAAGCTCCAGATTTTATAGTTTTAGTTTTAATCCGTTTCTGTCAATATTACATGCCTCATACTTGTTAATAGCCAAAGCAATTGTCAATAACCTGCAGCTTGTTGTGTTTTTGTTTCATGAAGTGAATCAAGTCCAAGTCTTTTGTTTTTGCAAAACCAAGAAATGTGGACATGTTCTGATGTCTTGTGGGGAAGCAGAGTTCAATACTCTATGCTGCCATATTCGCCAAGCCAACAATGTCGAAAATGTACACCATATTCCTGCTTTACCAAGAGATATTGCTTTGCTAATTCTATTTATTATTATTATTCCTCCTACTCTATAGACTGACATTTCGCTCCAATATATATGTTGCTCAACACTCAAATGCGTTCCATCCAACTTGTTCTTTGGTGCTTGCCAAACTTCCCGTATAACTAGGAAATCACACATTACACAAGCTAGCTTTTCAGGTTGTCGAGGAACCTTGGCTGTTGCAGCCGTTTATTGATAACGAAAGGGAGATCACTACTTGTCAGGATTGATCAAGCCATTGCATATCAACAACACTCATCACCTTGCCGATATGTTTACAAAATAAAAACCACTTTCATCTCCAGCTCTCAAGACTCTTTGGGCAACATGGATTTCAAGACTATCTACTCTCCATCTTGAGGGGGACTATTAAGATTGAAGCCTCTAATCTGCATCACTTACATGCTTCTATTATCCTTTATCTGCTTTTGTTATACTACTATTAGCTAGCTAACAGTCGTATTCCTATCTTGTATCCGTTTTTTCATCAATTAAATTATTTGTTTGCTTAGTCAGCAGACTTCTCTTAGCTATAAATAGGGAGTAGCTTGTTTGTACTGTTCATAATGAAATTTCCCCTTTTCAATTATCTTACCTCATAATTCTTCAATGTGAAATGAATCAAGTGTTTAAATTAAATGTACACTTACTTTCACTGCCAATTTTTATAATGACTAGCTTCTAGATCACTTCTGAGTCAAATTCATATATAGTACTACTATATTTATGTCTCTTTGACCAACTTTATATCTTATACTAAGGAAAACAGCAACTTCCATGCAATTGCACCAAAAATAAAAATAAAAATAATTAATTGAATATCTTTGCAAAGTCAACAAATATATGTAAGCACATATAATTAGGTAAAAACTGCTTCAATAATTTAGGCTGGTCTAAGTGAGATACTGTATCGTGCATTGCATTGATTCTCATGGAGTCAGAAGACATATACCAATTATGGAGTTAGACAGTTGCAATTGGCCTGAACAAATAAGCTCTTTTCTTGGAAAAGAGTGTATCAAAATTATATAGTGTAAGCAAAGTAGACTTTTATTATTTCAACAGAAGCTCTTATATAAGCTGGTTTGCATTCTAAATTAGTAGTAGATTGTGGAAAAAATGAAAATATTCTTCTCAAGCTTATCTGTTGTAATTAGTACTGTTGTGATTTTGGGAAATGCACAAACTGAATCACCAAAGGGATGGGAAGTTCCGGTTAGCGGTAGGAAGCTTAGGGTGGGAGTGCCCGTTGCAGCCGGCTTCCCACAATTCGTTAAAGTGGAAAAAGATCCTAAAACTAATGTTTCAAATGTAACTGGATGCTACATAGATGTGTTTGAAAAAGTGATGGCAGCTCTGCCTTATCCAGTTCCATATGAGTATGTTCCATTTGAAAAGGGTGACGGTTCGAGTGCAGGGAGCTACGATGCATTAGTATATCAAGTTTTTCTTCAAGTAAGTAAGTTATGCATAGATGCATACATACATATACCTATATGGTGTGATTAATGTTTTGTGTAATATATAGATGTTTGGTTTGGATTGGTTGCAGAAGTATGATGCAGCTGTGGGAGACATTACAATAACATGGAAAAGATCAAAATATGTGGACTTCAGTCTACCATTTTCAGAGGGAGGAGTGGACATTGTGGTGCCTATAACATACCATCATCAAAACAGCAACTGGATTTTCTTGAAGCCTTTCACAAAGGAACTATGGCTCACTGCTATAGCATTATTCGTTCTGACGGGCGCGGCTCTCTGGATTCTCGAACACCGGACCAACGCTGATTACAGAGGCCCTCCTGCACAGCATGCCGGCCTGATCTTCTATTTTCCTTTCATGTCTTTAGTGTTTGCACAGAGTGAGTGTGATTGTCCTCGATCATCATTGATAGATATCAGACTTAATTAGTAAGTGGTGAATTGATTAATTTGGCATGTATATATTTTTGGCAGGGGAAAGAATAGTGAGCAATTTAGGGAGATTGGTATTAGTGGTGTGGCTGTTTGTGGTGCTGATACTGAACTCAACCTACACAGCAAGCTTGTCAGCAAGGCTAACAGTAGAGAGGCTTCAACCGGCGGTTACCGATGTGAAGGAACTGATTAGGAAAGGGAAGTTTGTGGGATGTCAAAAAGGAGCTTTCGTTTGCGATCTACTGGTGCAAGAGTTGGGATTCGAGAAGCTCAAGATCAAAGCTTACGAGCATCCGGAGGAGTGCGAGGATGCGTTGTCTAAGGGCAACATCTCAGCCTTTTTCTCTGTACGGTCATACACCAAGTTCTTCTTGTCCCGCTACTGTGACAAATACACAACACTTAGCCAAACCTATCCCACTAATGGATTTGCTTTTGTAAGTAACATTACTGAATTTCATTTCATGCATTATATGTAAAAAATTGCATATACACTAATTCAATCGCATGCTTATGATTATGAAGGTTTTCCCCATGGGGTCGCCGTTGGTGGCTGATGTTTCACGAGCAGTGGTGGAGCTGACGGAGAACAAAACAATATCGGAGATTGAAAGAGAGTGGATAAAGAAGATCAGCAGGTGCAAACCGTGCAATGGGCCGGATGCTACGCGTGGAGCTGCTTCCACTGCCGTTAGTCTGCAGAGTTTCAAGACGCTCTTTGGCATCACGGGTGGGATCACGTCGATTTGCATCATCGTGTTCCTAATGAGGTATCTGTACATGAATCGAGACTTGTTGGGGAGGATCTTGAGGTCATCCAGCGCCACAATTTGGTCGAAAGTTGGTGCCATATGCAGGCATTTTGATGAGAGAGATGCCAAATCTTTCCGGAGCAGCAAAAGAGATGGAGGAGACACAAGTGTTGTGGTTCCGGTAGAGGATGATGTAGAGGCAGAGGCAGAGGCTCCATCACCTCCACCGCAATGACATCACATTTTGGTCGATCCATTAGCTTTCTTGTAGCACCAGCTATCTCACAAACAAATTGGTTTATGATTTTGGAAAACTCTTTCTTGCGTTACTTGGACTAGTATTTATCTCTCTCTAGTTTTAAATTAGTGAATACTCAGGCTTGTAACCAAGCTTGTGTGTGCCTTCTTCAATTAGATTCGAACAATACTAGATCATTTAATTAATTCAGTACTTAACTACACTTATTACAAAAACAGCGATATTAAATAATCTAATATCTGGATTGCATATTATATTACTATTGTATCATTTATTTAATAATAATAATAATAATAATAATAATAATAATAATAATAATAATAATAATAATTGTAGAGGCTAGATCTACAATTGAAGGTGACGTCAGACACGTCGGATTGATCGGGCACTAGCAACCTGTCAACACAACACAGACAAAACGTGAGAGCCCTAAGGCGACCACCGGTGGGGGGTGTCGACCGAAGAGCCTTCGACGCTCAAGTTAGTATGATGATAAAGTAAGTGGATAGTAGATAAAATAAGTAGAGAGATTGTGTAGAGAGCTGATTGTGATCGGGATGGATCGGGATAGGTCGGAGGGTGACGACTGTGACGGTGGCAGATGAGAGTGTAATAAGATTGTGGTGGGCGTGACGGGCTACTCCGGCGGTCTTGAGACCGATAGAGAAGGCTATCAAAAGACTGAGCAAGCGGAGTAAGCGAAGAGAGTTCAGAGAATGAGAGTACGAGAGTCCAGATCATGTGAGCTAGAGGCTTTTTAAGAACTGTAACTTTGGGGTATTCGACGATTAAGGATACTTTTTTGCGGGCCTACTGTTTGAGGACATATGTTAAGCAAATTAAGTATCCGTAGGACAATTTCCGGCCCGATCGGGCTCAATCGCACGTGATCGAATTTTTGAGCCCGAACGCCTATGTGGCATGCCAAATCATTTCCACGTCGACACCACCTAAAAATATATTAAAAAAATAAAAATTTAACATCCATACCATGCTAAAAAAAAAAAAAAAAAAATTTAACAGCAACCCCTCCCTCTCCCTCTCCCCCAACCCCTCCCTCCTTCTCTTCTCCATCCCCATGGCCGTCAACCGCTTCTGCTCGCGGAACACCCCGGTCTGGACCGGCTGCCTCTGCTCCAACGGTTCGTTCGTCGGGTTGAGGCTTGGGCCTCGCCGGCCGGATCGACGTCGAATCGCTCGCCGATCTGCCGATTTTCAGCTTCAGTGTCGAGCGCAACAATTTCTCCGGTCCGATTCCGGATATGAGGAAGCTTCCTATTCTGCAAAAAATCGACATTCAGAAACTTAGGGATTTCGTCCAGTCTAAGAAACCAAATATAAATTACTTATCCTCCTTCACGATCGCGAGCGCCTATGTCTGGACTTGTTTGGTCAGATCCGCAGCGGAATCCGGCAAGGAAGTCGACGGCGACGTACCGGAGTACTTCGGCGTTGCCATAGCAAAATCGACGCACGCGGAGCTGAAAGGAGGCGATGGCTTCCTAACCGCCGTCGAGTTGATCGGGGATGTGATCGGAAACAAAGTGAATAAGAAGGAAGAATTCCTCAGAGATGTTGACGGGTGGTTGGCGTTGCGCGCCCAGCTGAGAGGAAAACGCGTCTTCGCGGTGGCGGGATCGCCGAAATTCGATCTGTACGAAACCGATTTCGGGTGGGGGAAGCCGGAGAAGCACGAAGCGGTATCCATAGACGGCGATATGTGATGCTCGTTTTTTTTTATTATTATTATGATTTATAGGTAGGCCGACGTGGAAATGATTTGGGCTGCCACCTAGGCAGTCGGGCTCAGAAATTCGCTCACGTGCGATTCACGTGCGATTGAGCCTGATCGGGCCAGAAATTGTCCTACGAAGTAATTTCCTTAACATATGTCCTCAAATAGTAGGCCCGCAAAAAAGTGTCCTTAATCGTCGAATACCCCAAAGTTACAGTCCTTAAAACGCCTCTAGCTCCAGATCATGTTGCTTGACCTAATAAAATCGTTTATATAGAGCCGCCAATGCCCTTTTGGGTTTTCTCTCTGTCAACCTTATCCGCTAGCCTACTCTGCTAGGCGGTTCCTATCTTGACGGAACCACCTCATCTTGACCTTGTCTCCAGCGAATATGGCAAATCAATTTGTTAAGTCCCATCAACTGTCATGACCGACATGACGGATCAAGGGTTTTAGAGATGGCTTCTCCAGCCCAAATATGAGTTTGAATTTGATTTAGTGGCTATTGGTCCAACTCGTCTGTCCTGTCTGACTCGTTTGTTCTGTCAAGTAAGTTAATTGGGCCTTGTACAAATTCTGTCCACTACAATAATAATAATAATAATAATAATAATAATAATAATAATAATAATAATAATAATAATAATATCATATTTTACGAGTATCAGAAATATTATAATTATTACCATGGTTAGTAATTTGTCAAAATTCGTAAAATTGAAGTTGGAATTGAGTTAAACAAAAAAAAATCTCAAGTTCTAAATTTTGAATTTAGATTATTCTTATTATTTAAAGTATATGTATGTGTGTATCTATATTAATAACTAAAATATTAAAACACAATATATCAATATGTAAATATGTTCAATATGTTTCCTAGAATTTTAGAGGCAGCTAACAATCTTTTGGATGAAATGTGTGTTTGAAATAGGTAGACCATTGATTTAAGTGGACGCTAAGTATAAAATAGAGCTGATTGACTTTATTTTTCAGCAATAAAATAGTTTAATTACATAATTTTATTTTTTTTATTTTCAATTAGTTTAATAAATATATATCTAAACACTACTTTTTTTTTTCAAAAAATTCTCAATATAAATATTAAATCATCATTAATCACTAATGATGAAGTATCACACCCACCAACTAGTTAGATTGTATATATTCCTAAAATCAAGAAAAATAACAAAGAATAAAAAATCAAGCAACTGCTCTTCTTGAATTTACAACCCAAATAAAATATTTACAACCCAAATAAAAAATAATAAAATATTTATGAGAAATGGGCAAGTGATCTCGTAAGACCATAGGCGGAAGCCATATTGATTATTTCAAAATAATGCAGAGAACGTAATAAAGTTAAATGTAAACAATATGGGCTGGACTTGGGTGTAATTATTTGTATTTAATCTAATCGGTGACCTGTGAATATATAATTAAAAAAATACTGTAACAATATTACAACAAATTGTTGTAGCTTATTATGCCTTTGGGGGACATGAGCAACAGGGTGGTGTTGGGTTTGAAAAGTAATATTATTTCATCTTTTTTTTCATGTCGTGGATCAACATTGCTCTTGAGTAAAAGTAGCATTTGTTATTTGTAAGAGGGTCATCACAACAATAATTAAAAGTACAAGTTATCGTAAAGTAGCAATTGTTATTTGTAAGAGGGTCATCACAACAATAATTACTTGACCGAATTATTAAAAGTACAAGTTATCGTGAATAAAAATAAACATTATTTTTAAGAAAAGTAATATTTTTGAAACATTACGTTTATTCATGTCATTAATTACTTTTAATTACAACAATAATTACTTTACCAAATAACTAAAAGTACACGTTATCGTGAACAAATATTGTCGTGAAGAAAAGTAACATTTTCTTCTGTCAAATAAAAAATTCGTATTCTTTATCTACGTTACAGTCACAACGACACATATCATATTTTTTCTCTACAATCACAATCATATGATAAAAATGAGTGATAAAATAGGTAAATCGGACTTTGTAAAACATAATTTTTGTAATATAGGTGTAATAGGTTTAGATAGTTAAAATTTACATCTACTTTCAATACTTATGTTCATAAAACCTTTGCTTTTCCCTTCAAGATTAGGGGTGAGGTTGATTCTAGTGATGTAATATATGATAGGAGCTTCAATTTATATTAATATCCATGAAATCTATATCTATATAATTTCAAAAAAATTATATGTATATAATCTATATATATACTGAGAAGGAGCTCCGCTCATAATAATTGATTCAATATTTTCTCTATTTTAATTTCCTATATAATAGGAGCTCCACTTATTTTTTTTCTCACTTATATACAATTCCAAATAATTGCTCATTAATATTTTTTAATCAACCATTGAAAGTTACAGAACTATCCACATCACTTTTTAATAAAATTCTAATAATTTAAAAGCCTAAATAATACTTAAAATTAATGTATTTTTCTCATCTCACAATTATATATTTTGCCCATCAATTTAATTTTTGCCAATTTATTAGTTTGCCGTATGACTATGTATATTTTTGAATGGAAAATTTAATTTTGCAATTAAAATGGCAAAAATAAATCGTTAATTATAAAAAAAAATAATATTGCAAAGCATGAAATATGGAAACACAAATTTAAATGGACTGTCATTTTTTTTAAGAACGTAACTACAAGAATGTATAATGAGAAAATACATCCATATAGCCAGTTTGACTGGGTTGACTACAATAGTTGTCAAGGAACTTAATATTGTCAAATTATAGCCAAAAATGTGATTTTGGGACAAAAATACCCTTACATATCATTTTTTCTCCTTTTCTCCTCATTTCTTTTCCTCTTTCTCTTTCTTCTCTTTTTTCTTCTCTCTCCCCATCGTGTTTCTTCTGCTGCTACTTTCTTCTTCATTTTTTTTTCTTCTCTTCTTCCACCCGTCGCCACCGCCCCCCCTCCCGTCGCCGCTGCCATCGTCCCGTCGTCGCCGCTCTCTCTCTCTCTTCTTCCCGTCGTCATCGCTTTCTCTCTCTAGATTTGTTATCGCTGCCTCCACTCTACGACTTTCTCTCCCCGCCTTGTCTCCTCCGCCTCATCTCCTCCGCATAGCTTCCGAAAGTGGCCGCGACGAGCAGCCCGGCGGAGAAGAAGAACCAGTTCTCTCCGATTCCGGCGACTACAGAGAAGAAGAAGAAGATGGAAGAAAAGAGAAAAGGGAAGAAAAGGGTAGAAGAAGAAGATCTGCAGATCTGCAGATCTGGTTTCGAAACTGAAATTTTTAAGTGTATGTTGTTGCGAATTTTGAAATTCGCAACATAATATACGAATTTCGTATATAGTGTGAAATTCGTAACAAACTGTGCATTTTGATTCGTTTACTTGAAGTTACGAAAGTAGAATTTCGTAACATGTTTGTGACAATTGGAACTTTTCGAAATGAAGCATTTTATGTTACTAAATTAGCATTCGTATTGAATAATCTGTTGCTAATTCATATTTTCGTATAACGTTTTTGGAATTTCGGTTATAACATGTTACGAAATTACAATTTCGTAACATGTTTGTGGCTATTTGAAGGTTTCAAAACTGAAATTGTTAAGAATTTGATGTTGTGAAATTCGCAACATAATATAAGAATTTCGTAACATGGAACTGATACAAAATGATAAAATCTTAACAGAAAGTCAAGGCATAGTGATACGAAATGACAAAATCGTAACATGGAATCAAGGTATACAGAAACGAAATGCCAAATCTTAACACTAAGTCAATGCATAGTGATACGAAATGCCAAAATCGTAATCTGTTATGTTACGAATTTATTAATTTCGTAATACGAAATCAACGATTGATGATATTATTCTTACGAATTGTATGAATTCGTAATGTCTTATGTTACGAATGTATGAAATTCATAACACAAATTAAAGATTGTTTTTGTGTTACGATTTGTTATTTTCGTAACTGATTTATTACTATTTGTTGATTTCGTAACGATACGATTTGTTACGATTTTGTTTTGGTGTTACGACTTGTTTGTTTTCGTAATTGCTTTATCATGTAGCGTGGTGTTACGACTTGTTTGTTGCGAATTGTGAAATTCGCAACATTATATGCTTAAAAAATTTAGTTTCGGAACCTTCAAATAGTCCCAAACATGTTGCGAAATCGTAATTTCGTAACGTCAAATAAACGAATGAAAATGCACAGGTAGTTACGAATTTCATAATTCGCAACACTATAGACGAGTTATGTTACGAATTGTGAAATTCGCAACATTATATACCTAAAAGACAAGGGGCTGGACCAGCTCCCCTCATAAGAGACGAAGTTGGATTTCAGATTCGAAACATTCAAAAAGCCTCAAACATGTTGCGAAATTGTAATTTCGTAACTTCAAATTAACGAACCAAAATGCACAGTTAGTTACGAATTTCGTGACACTATATACGAAATTCGTATATTTTGTTGCGAATTGTGAAATTCGCAATATTATATACCTAAAAATTTCAGATTCGAAACCTTCAAAAATCCTCAAACATGTTGCGAAATTGTAATTTCGCAATATTTTATGACCGAAATTCCAAAAACGTGTTACGAAAATATGAATTAGCAACAGATTATTCAATACGAAATTCGTATATTTTGTTGCGAATTGTGAAATTCGCAACATTATATGCTTAAAAATTTTAGTTTCGGAACCTCCAAATAGTCCCAAACGTGTTGCGAAATCGTAATTTCGTAGCGTCAAATAAACGAATGAAAAAGCACAGGTAGTTACGAATTTCACAATTCGCAACACTATATACAAAATTCGTATATTATGTTGCGAATTTCAAAATTCGCAACAACATATCTGCACATCTTCAAAAAAGCAGATTTGAGAAAAAAAACCAGATCTGCGAATTTCAAAATTTTAAAGAAAACCAGATCTGAGAAAAAAAAACAGATCTCCACACTATGCAAACAAAAAGGCAAATCTGCAGATCTTCTTCTTCTTCTTCTTCTTCTTCTTCTTCTACCTTTTTCTTCCTTTTTCTCTTTTCTTCCATCTTCTTCTTCTCTTTTCCTCTCCGCCGCCTTGTTCGTCTCCGGCGGCTTCTTCATCTCCGGCGTCTTCTTCTTCATCTATAGTCGGAGAAGTTTGTTCTTCATCTACATGTGGAGGACTTTGTTCTTCTTCCACAGATTTGCTTTCTTCATTCTCAGAAGCCATGGATGGACGGCTGAGGCGGAGAGTTTCTGGCGATGGCTAGGGTTTGGCGGCGGCGCGAGGGGCTGAGACGGAGGGTGGCGGAAATGAGGCGGAAATGGGGGAGAGAGGGTGGTGGATGGCGGGTTTGTGGGAATGGTAGGGTTTGGTGGTGGAGAGGTTTTTTAGAGAGAGAAAGTGAAAATGTGGGAAATGAGGGAAATGGGAATTTTAGAATAGTGGGATACGTTTTTGTTTTGTTTAAAACTGAAAATAACCTCTATAATGTAGTAAGGGTATTTTTGTCCACAAAATACATTTTTGGCTATATTTTTACCATATTATGTTGCTTGACATATATTGTAATCTAAGAGGGGATTTTGCTATATGGGTGCATCACTCATGTATAATACATTATAATGATATTTTTATTCTTATATTTTCAAAGATTTCACACCTCCATTAAAAACATTCAACGAATAAGAATTTTTCCTCTTATTATATTTTTGTTAATTCTCCTACTTCCATGATAATAAATCAAATTATGAAACAAAATATGGGTTGTATATATACACTTATATTAAATTGTATATTGTTTCTCACATCATTTTTAAATGACAGTCCATACATTTAAGAACTTATATAAATACTTAAATCATTGTGTATTTTTACATTCCACAATTATTTTCCATCACCGATTTTATTTGACCAATTGAATAGTTATTTTTGTATTATTAAATTTAATTTGACTAATAGTATTAATTTGGTCAACACTTCTTGCAACGAGTGCACAAGCAGTTTAATTGTGCCAATTTACTTGAAAATGAGATAAATATATTGTGTACAAACGGTTTACTAGCATCAATTTTTTATTATAATTTTTTTTAGCAATTTATTAGCCATCATTAGAAAGATAAATAAAAGTAGGGCAAAAAATCGCATTACGATAATTAAACAATAATTATTTTTTCACTAGAAGTTTGAATTTCATTCTGCTACATTTCCAAAATTAGTTCAATTGTTAAAAAATAGAATACAAATTATAAATTCTTGAAATATGCATATATACTTTAAAGGTGAACAATAAACGGAGTTTAGATTATTAGCGTGTAATACAATACATGGTGTGACGGGAACGAGTAGTAAAATAACTTCTTAATTGGATATGAGGCGGGTTTTGTAAATTGTAGTATAATTTTCATATTTATACTTGAAACTTTTTATTTTGTTAATTTTTTATTTGTAATATTCAGGACTTTATTGCACATGACTATGCAAGTTTGGGAATATATTTGATTTGATTTGAGACGGGTTACGAGTATATGAAACATGTATCTATACCTATTATAAAAGAGCGGATTCTTACAAAATTTGATTTGTCTAATATATCCCGCTTATTATATTTATTTGAAGGACAATATTGTAAATTTATATTATTACTTGAAACATTATGTAACACCCCGCTAAACCGGTCTAGGAAAAATCCGAGTAAATTAAAACTTTTAAGATAGGACCTTATTCCCGGAGTTTTAAAAGAAAATAATATTTCTTTTATCAATAAGATGAAGTCTTTGTTTATAAAGTGAAAAGAGTTTTCGATCTCAATTTCAAATAAATGCATTCCTCACATTTACAACGAGCACGAACATGAGCACGTCACAACATATTTTTAAAATGTGAAATTTCATCTCACATGTTGCATTGATTTATTTCGTGCATGAGTATTTTACAAATTCACTTCTTAGCTCAATTAATAAAAGACGAGTTAATCAAGAGGGTTCGTACCCGGATAAATAATACGAGATGGATTATATGTGAACAAGTGCATGTGGGTATGTGTGTGCATAAATGTATAGATGATTAAATAGATATAGTTATTTGGCCACTACTTCACTTACCAACTAATGAGACACACTAGATGACACCAATTAGGAATAAGATATTAAGAGAAATATGAATAAGAAGAGAGGAAGAGAGAGTTGTCATCCAACTCCACATGTGCAAGAATCAAATGATGATTCTAGAACTCATTTTTCAAACCATTTTCAAAATGGACCAATGCATGGCCTCCACTTCTATCCTCTCCAACTTCCACACTCAAGACAACCTCTCACTCCCTCCTTATTACCCTCATGTGGTTGCACACACACACACACCAAGCATCCATTTCATCTTCTCCATCATCCATTCTCTCTCAAGACAAAGCCCCATCACCACTCCCTTCCTCCACCCATTTTTCTTCCACCACCACTACCATTTCTTCACCATCTAAGAAATCTTAAGGAGAAAAAGATGAGCATGACTAAGGATCTAGAAGATCATGGGAGAAGAGGACCGAAAATGAGAGAGTGAAAAGGGGAAAAGTTAGGTATAATGTTTGACCTTCAATTTTGTGCTTCTTCCTTAATATTCTTCTTTATTCTTCTAAGAAATGCATGTTAGATGGTGTGTATGTGATTGCATGTGGGTTTTGAAGCATGAGAAAATCCAAGAGAGAGGTTTAGTTTTTGATTTTTCAAGCTATTAGATGATTCTTGCTTGAATCTTTGAGATCTAAGTTTATCTATGCCCTATGTGTGTTATAAGTGAATTGTATGTTGATTTTAACTTTTGATCTATGATGTTTATGTTATAAGCATGATTCATGTGTAGATCTAGGACTTATATGTTTAATTTTTGAAGCTTGATGTTCAAAGATGTTAGATCTATAAGTGTTAGAAATTTTCAGCATGATCTTTGTTAATCTAATCTAGAACAGAAGGTAAAATCCGAAGTCTGTTTTTCATCAAGAGATGCATCCTATATGAATTTTCTTGTGAAGCCCTTGTGCAGAAATTTCCAGAAAAATTTCCAGAAAATGTTTACTTTTGAATCTGTCCAAAAACGTGTTTTTGCTTAATTTAAGTATCTCCAAAATAATTTTTACCACTTGAAAGTAGTGTCAGTTTAGGATGTTAGTTCAAAATGGCAAATCGACCGAAGGTCGTTTGCTATTTTTATGAAGCTCGTTGATATTTTCGTGCAATAAAATAATTTTCAGAAATTATTGTTATTATTTATATGGCTTAAAAACGTTTTTCATGAATTAAAATGTGTATTTTTCCAGAAAATAAGTATTTATAAGTTAAGGAGGTGTTTTATGATTTATGGAATTGATTAAAGTATTTTTCTACATATAAATGTGATTGATATTGAAAATTGGCTCTTATGCCAAATTATCTGGGCTTAAATAATTATTATTTGTAGACTAATTTGTTAGGCCCAACTTCTATAAATTTTGATATACTTACATGTGGGCTTATTTCAATTGTTAAGTGTTGGACCCAATTTATTATTTGATTAAATGTGTTAAGTTTAAACCCATATGTCTTGTGTGGTGATATGTGCTCTTATTTATCCATTAGAGATTTATTAAATGTTTGAGCTTGTTAAGCGGGCCTATGGGCCATATATGACTTATGTTATTAAAATAATTTGACTAAGTTAAATTTGTCAAGGGTCCTTGACCCACTAATGATAATTAATTTAAATTAATTAAAGTTAAATACCTAAGTAATTACAAATGTGATTATTATATGATGCATGTTATATGATTAATGTGTATGCATAAGTATGATTACATGACATGATGATTAACATGTACTTACTTATGTGACATGATTTGATTAAATATGATTTGCTTAAGTACGTTGATTAAAGTATGCTAATGAATCATTAATTAATTAATTATAGTATTAATTATGTGATTAATTAATCATGATTAGATTAATTACCCAAGCTTAATGACATGTTATTATATGATCAATTGTTCATGACTTAACTAATGATGATTGCTAATTAATTAGATTAATTGACTAAGTTACATGATGCTATATGTGTTCAATTACTTAAGTATACATGTTAAAGCATGACATGATCCAAGATATGGCATGTATGAATGTGTTAATTGCATAAACATAATACGAATGATTTACATGATGAATAATATGATATGCATACTTATATGAACCACGATAAAGCACAACATGACATATCATGACACGACATGTTTTTAAAACCAAGTTTGAAATAACAACTTAAGATGCATGCTTTTAATAAAGGATCATTGATCCAATTTCTCTAAGTTAAAACCTCAAGGCAATGCCTTGATGGACTTTTCAGTTTCAAAGATAAAGACCGGGAATAGGTTGACCTTTAGGTTAATAGGATAATTAACCTCGATTAGTATGATGCCTAAGTGTATAGACTGTCTTGTAGGAGACACCAAGTATTAGGGACGCAAGAGGATACTCCACAATGCGACAAGGATAAGAGGTGGGTTCCTATTTTCAAACTATGGGTCATAAGCCCCACGGAGGTAACATTTCGGGTTAATAAGCCCTAACTGCTTTTATGAAAAAGTGATATGCATGCTAAAATAGTTTATGCTCTCTACTCGTGTTTACCATTATGAATGAGCTTTATGCCAAATATTATTACGATCGGCCTTGGGACCCGATCACTCCAAGGTAGTGCGCACAAGGTTCTTATGAAGGTTCGGAGAGTGAGAGTGGCTCCCCACTCGAAGAACATGGGAAGGTAACACGGTAGGCGAGTTAAGTGCCGGCAAAATTATTTTAAAAATGTTTTCGCATATGCATGGGATAAAAATATTTTCTTTTCAAGTATCTCCCTTGTATATGAATGTGAGTATGCCATATCTTTCAAATGCTTTCGAAAAATATTTTCAAAAAGAGGCACAGATCTCACTGAGTACCAAAGTACTCAGCCCAAAAATATTTTCTTTTCAAAACAAGTCGAGTGACGGACGAGATGGAGGTGTGTTGGCTTCAGAGACGTTTTAGATGACGATCATTCGGATCATCATCTCCTTTTTCATTCATATGTATATTTAATCCAAGTACAAACTCATCGGTGTTTATCTTTCTTCACGCTTCGACTAAACCGATCGCGGTTAGTCTCAATCAACGCTTCCGCAGTGCGGGGTCAAAGTCCTCATACTTTGACTCCAAGACGATCAAGCTAGGGTAATGAAGACAAGTTGATGAATCTTCCTCGATTCCCTTGAAGCCATGCCTTTTTGTATTTCCATCTTTTTGTAAAGTCAACTTGTAAAGTCAACAGATTATTGTACGATTCCAAGTAACAGTCCGGGTATCCGCATAGGCCGGGTATCGGGCTGTTACACATTATAAATATAGGAAATAAATAATTTATTTAAAAAATCAACAAAATCAAGTCAAGCAGATTGCTTGAAGAATCCTAATTGTATTAGGATTGTATTTGAAAAAGAAAAACAAAAGGGATAAGAAAAAGAAGTATCATCCCGTATCTCTACCAAATAATATACTACATGATAGTTTATCCTATTCCTCACCGTGCTAACTAATATATCAAGAGGTGAATTAGCTAAGAACATGATATAATACAATATGGATTAAATAAAATCAATATGACCATTAATAGAATTTATAACGTGTATAATAGGTTAAATTATTTGAAAATAAGCCAAGAAATAATTTATGACACTAACTTTTATCACTTTTTGATTTATATGGCATGAAATGTTTACTTTGTTAAAAAATCATGAAGTTTATGAAATTATTTAAATAAGGTCGAACTATTCAAAAAGTGGTGAAAGTTTGGGCTATACAAACTATAATTTGCCCTTGAAAATTACAGATTTGAAAAAAAGTCGGAGGCCTCTACTAATTTACTATGTTTTCTTCATTGTTATATTTTACTAAAACATATATGTTTCATGTTTATAATTGGTTGTGGGTGGGACGAAATTTATGGAACAATTAAGATAGTAAAATACTCACTCCGTTCCATTATTGTCCTCTCATTTTTTTGGGCGTGGGTATTAAGTAGTAAGAAATTAAGAATAGAAGGTATGTCAGTGGAGTTTATAAATAAGTACTTAATAGAGTATAATAGTTAAATAAAATGGGTTTTAATGTTAAAATAGTGAAATACAGTAGATACAAATAGTGAAATAAAGTGGGTAGAAAAAGATTGAATAGTGAATGTCACATAAAATGAGAGGAATAATAGTAGAAAGTGTATAGTAAGACAAATAAGGGTCACATTAGCAATTTACATAAGGCCTTAATTTAGTCAAAAAACGGAAACATGACATGAATAACGGAACAACTCAAAAAGTAATACAAAATAAGAATAGAGGGACAAAGGAAGTTGTAGATTGAGAAATACATTTGCAAATTTTAAGGTGGTGAGGAACATAATTAGTAAGTCATTCGTATTTAATTTGTCATGCTCTCGTATTCAATAAATAATTTTATTTTGAATTAAATTTATATTATCAATATTTCAATCCTAAATAAAAGTTATCGTTTTTGTTTTCTATGTATACATATCTCAATTTATAGTCATATTTAATTAAAAAGATGGTTATAAAAAGAGATAAGGTAGAACAAATAAATGTACGACAAGTCTGATTATAACCATTATATTAATATAACTAAAATTATTTATGGTAAAACATACATTATTATCTATTTAACTTTTCAAAATTATAGTAGCAATATATATTGCTAACTATATTATAATATGTTAGGTCATTTAAAATGACGAAGTACAATATTGATTTAAGAATTTGAATATTATTTGGTGGTTAATAGAAATTAGCTGAGAATGTAATGATAATTAAAAAATTCTTTCTTAATCCAACGACATGTATAATTTTACTATTAGAAAGTATCATTTTCATAGGAATGAGTAATTCCATAAGTATGTATTTAGTCATTCCTCTTCTCCTCCTTGATATATGTAATCCTTATTTTTATTTTTAAGATCCGATTGGACTTTTATAGTTCTTATTAACAAGTTTACACTTATTATTATTATTATTATTATTATTATTATTATTATTATTATTATTATTATTATTATTATTATTAACAAATTGTCAAAAACACATGTTTTAATAAAGTTAGTGGAAACTTGTGTGAGTTGAAAAAGAATACCATAGTAAAGTTGGTATGAGAAAGCTGGGTCAGTGAAGTTGTGGACCCAACAATAATTTTTTTTTCTTTAGATAATAAGGTACGTATGAGGTGTGAGAGGTTTATTACCAACCACGAGAATGAAATCAATTATTGAAAATCATTTTTTATTCTTCGTGTACACCAACCATTAGAATATAATTCATTAATTCATTCATTTCTCATTCTTATTCTATTACAATATTCATTCGTTTCCAACTTAATTTCATTTCTACATGCAAGCCACCTCTAGGAATGAATACAATTCATTAATTCATTCGAAGGATCGTATTTTGACATACTTCATGCCATACTTTAGAGACATATTCATATCTTTCAGTAAATTAAATATTTTTTGACTCGATATTTTTGAAAACTATAAATAATTCACTTCCCAAAAACAATAATTACAATATATATTATAATGTTTGATGAATATCAATATATTTTATGTAGTATGATCATTGCTCCGTGGATGAGTCAAATCCACCAATTGCACATGTATATTTTCATTAAAAATAGTTGTTTGTTTACACTATCTATTTTAAAATTACAAGAAATTTTGAATGATTTTTAATTATAACAAGCTCAACTAAAATGATTATGCGCTATATAGATTTGAGCATACAAAATTCAACTGAAAATATTTAGCTCTTATCAATGAACTCGATGATTTCAATACTACGATACACCACAATTTTGCATTAACAACATCATTTTATTTGTTATTACGTTTTAATTATGTATTTTCTAATTTAAAACCGTGTTTAACTCTAATATATCGTTGTACATAGATAATGTCATAAAATATTCCATATATATTACTCCGTTAAATAAGAGTTATTTGGCCAATGCGAATATTAAGAAGATGAATTATTTATGATAAAATTGAAAAGATAAAATAAAATTTTAGGGGTATTTCTGCTCAATCAAGTAGGAAAGAAAAGAGAGATAGTAATTATTTTATCTTTTTATGACAATTTATAATTATCGGGATATCTATTATGTGTTATGTTTTCATTTTAGGGAATGTATATTATAAAATGCGACGTCCAAATAAGAAATGAGTATTATGAAATGAGACGGAGGAAATACTTCACAAGCTTTTGATAAAGCTTTTACTATTCTTACTTAGAATACAAAGTTTATTTCCAAGATCTTAAAAAAATATTTGAAAAATACAAGAATATTATAAACAAAACAAAGCACGTGCAACGCAGTTGCACGTGATTCTCTACTAGTATATAGAAAAGGGTATTTATTCAATATATTACTAAATGTTTAATTTATGATATCTATACGGATTTAAAATTTGGACAAGTTGATTCTTTTCTTCAATTAGATATCAAAATTTGTTTATATAAATATTAAATAAATGAGTTCGTTAATAATTAACTGATATTTATTACTACTATACGAGTTTTAGAACAAATAGTAATTATACGACTAATTTTTCTACAATAAATATAAAATATGATAATTCCGCCGAACAGATATAAACACATCAATTTGATTGAATGCAGAGGCCTAGGACATGGAGAATTTTTATATTATTAAAATATTATCATATTTGGTGCAGTACATCATTTAACATTTTTCAAAAGTTAGGAAAAGACAGTTTGGATTATAGAAAAGGTTGTTTGTGTTTATTTAAGTTCCTTCATTTCAAAATTTTGGTTCCAACTATTGATAATAAGTCAATAATAAATAAATAAAAAGTGAGTCACTACTAGCGTGATGTATAAAGTATTCCGTTCACGAAATGATGCCATATTTGGTGTTCAACATGGAGACTAAGAAAACTGATAAAATTGTTTTGAATGAGGTAGAAGTTAGAAAGTAGGAGTAATGAGATAATGACAAAAAAAGAGTGGTAATGACAAAAAAGAAGTAATATTGACCAAAAAGTAGGAATAAAGTTGTTGGGATGACAAAAAAGTAGAAATAAAGTTGATGTAAGGTGGGACCATCAATGACAAGAGATAATGATTTTAATAAAGTAACGAGAGTATGGTAGTAAAAATAACGAAATAGGGAATCATTTGATGAACACAAATAAGGGATGAAACATGACATCATTTTGTGAACGGAGGGTATTACTTACCATACAAATTTATCTTTCGCGATTTGATATATGTATTGATGGAGGTAATTCAAATCCTTTTTTTTCTTTGAGAAAATGAAAATTGTGTTAAAAATTACATAGAATAATACTCCCTCCGTCCCAATAGCATGGTCTCACTTCTTTGGGCACAACTATTAAGAAACAAGAGTAAATGGATGAAACTTGGTGGGTCCTATAACCTTTTATTGTTTCAATTTTTTGAATGAGACCTTGCTATTAGGACATTCTTAAAAGAAAAGCGAGATGTTACAATTGAGACGGATGAAGTAGTACATTACAGTCTCTTCCCGTCAGGTTAGAACTTAGAAGACAAACTATCCAAATAATCGGACTTAAGCAATGTACTGCATATTGTACAAGCTGCTCTTAATAGTTCTATACATTTTAGTATACCCCTCAAATGTAAAAGCAATGTACTGCATATTGAACGACGTGAAGAAGAAAGCATTTTAGAATAATGATCTTCAAATAGTACTTTTCATATACCCCTCAAATGAATGTGTCATAATATTTACTTTTTCTTATTTTTTTATTTGCATAGTAATTTTCATAGTATTGTACTTTTGACTCAATTCGCATTAATTAAAATATACTAGTACCACGTTATTTTTAGTTAGAAAAACATATCTATATTTAGATAGATATGTCTTTTTGTAATGAATACATAATAATCTATAATAGTCGTGACTTATACTCGAATTTAATTTCAATTTATTTATTCTATTGGACTTGTAGAAGTGGTTGTGAAGGGAAAATGGAAAAATGGAGGGGGCAAGGTGGAATTATTGAATAAACATACACTTTGTTAGAAGATAAACCCCAAGACTTCAACGGCAACGGCCCAACTCTACGCAACGAGAGAAATGAGAGATTGAAGCTCGACGCGAGCTGCTGCTCATTTCCTGCAAATTGCAAAATTCAAAAACCCCACCTTCATCCATTTCCACGTCTATCAATGGAATTTCGACCAACATTTCCCAGGTGAAAGCTTCTCCTCTGAAATCCACTTTCTTCTTCACACTACTACGCCCCGCACTCCAATTCTACGCCTTTTTTGAATTACTTTTAGTCACTGTTTATTGTCATGTATTATACCTTCGCCCAATCCATCATTCGTGTGTGATAGATTCATTAGTGGTTCTTCTCTGTATTGATAATTGATTAAAAAAAAAAAAAGTGGCAGGTTAGGACATACATGGTCCTATCCTATCAGCTTCGCTGGGCTAATACTTGAATTTGAAGTGACAAAACAAAAGCTCTAGATTTTATAGTTTTAGTTTTAATCCTTTTCTGTTATATTACATGCCTCATACTTGTTAATAGCCAAAGCGATTGTCAATAACCTTGTTGTGTTTTTGTTTCATGGTGAAGCACCTTGAAGTGAATCAAGTCTAAGTCTTTTGTTTTTGCAAAACCAAGAAATGTGGACATCTTCTGATGTCTTGTGGGGAACTAGAGTTCAATATTCTGTGCTGCCATATTCGCCAAGCCAACAATGTCGAAAATGTACTGGGAAGCTCAAGCCTCGTACTAGGAGAAAACCGTCTGTCCATATATTTCAATGCTTTCGCCTTCCTGCTTTACCAAGAGGTATTCCTTTGCTTCTATTATTCCTCCTAGTCTATAGACTGACATTTTGCTCCAATATGTTGCTGAACACTCAAATGCGTCCAGTGGTTTCACAGATGACCGCAAGATTGCAAGATTTTGTGGAACGCCATCCAACTTGTTCTTCGGTGATTGCCACACTTCCCGTATAACTAGGAAATCACACATTACACAAGCTTTTCAGGTTGTCGAGGAACCTTGGCTGTTGCAGCCGGCCCTTGTCCCTCACCGTTTCTCTGACGTATATACTTCAAGTGATATTGATAACGAAAGAGATACATTGAACTCCTCCAATCGTAGTGTTCAGAACTTGGAAACATTAAATCAATCTAGTCATGATGAGGACATCAACCATAAGTCTAATTACAATGTGAGTGAACTGAACATCTCTCAACAGTCTGATTCTTTATTAACAAATTATCCGGTTGAGGAGCCTTGGATTTTTGAATCTTTCTGCTCTAGAGTCAAGGAGGCTTCAGGTGTGGTAACGAACGAGTTGGTTGAAGATGAGGTTACTCAAACCGCACTCAATGAACAGAATCAGCCCACACCTGGGAACCTGCTTCATGAGGAAGAAAATACTATGACGACAGAGGTGGACTCTGTTTCCACTGTCATATTGATCAATTCTTCCATATGTACCGTTCAAAGGATTGCTGTATTGGAAGACAATAAATTGGTTGAACTATTGTTGGAGCCTGTGAAGACCAACGTGCAGTGTGATAGTGTATATCTAGGAGTAGTGACAAAGCTAGCTCCTCATATGGGTGGTGCATTTGTAAACATTGGCAGCCCAAGGCTATCTTTCATGGATATAAGGCTCTACAAGGGACCATTTGTATTTCCTTCATTCCACAGCCCTATGGAGGAAACAGAGGTAAATGGTATAGCATCCGATAAACCTAGAGAGCAGGTTGATTTTCCTGAAAATGAAGCCTTATCTACTGGAGTTGAAGATCCAGATGAGGAGGATGATGACCAAAGTGAAGATGATTTCATCAATGACGACTTTGAACATCAGGGGAATCCTAGTTTTGATGTTTTAGACGTCATAAAGGAAAATCTAAATGGTAGCATTGCCGGGCATGGAGTTGACGGTGAGAAACACAAATTAATAGAACATCTAAATGGAGAGCCTGACCAGCTGCGGACTAGAAGCCAACCCAAGGATGCCAATGTTAAGGGTAAAAAGAATAAATGGGAACAAGTCAAAAAGGGCTCCAAGATAATTGTACAAGTTGTTAAGGAAGGATTGGGTACAAAAGGGCCCACATTAACGGCTTATCCAAAGCTACGAAGTAGATTCTGGGTATCTCTTTTTTCATGTCCTCATTTCTATGCTTAGTGCTCTAGTATTAATATTTTCGAACAAGTTTCTCAAATTGTCTTTAATGCTGCAGGTATTGATGACTCGCTGCAACACAATAGGAATTTCAAAGAAAATTACTGGTGCTGAGCGAACACGATTACGAGTTATAGCGAAAACTTTGCAACCACCTGGATTTGGGCTCACTGTGAGAACTGTTGCTTCTGGCCATTCATTGGAGGAATTGCAGAAAGATTTGGAAGGGCTCCTATCAACATGGAAAAGTATAATTGACGATGCAAAATCTGCTGCTCTTGCTGCAGATGAAGGTGTTGAAGGAGCTGTTCCCATTATGTTGCATAGAGCAATGGGTCAAACACTTTCAGTTGTTCAAGATTATTTTAATGAGAAGGTGACTGCATTATATCTTTCTATCTTGAAAAAATTTCATCTCCTTAATGAAGTCTTGTTGTTTTGTAGCATTAAATTTTGTTTGCCATTCAAAGTCATAACAAAAGTCATTGCACCTCAACTCTTTTAACTCTCTGTTTCTTTAGGTGGCACGCATGGTAGTTGATTCTCCACGGAATTATCATGAGGTATGAGAACTGATAGTTATTGGAACCATCTTAGTTACCAACCTACACCTACTTGTGCATCTCAGAGGATGATCTTTGTCATGTATCAGGTTACCAACTATCTTCAGGAAATAGCTCCAGACCTTTGTGACAGAGTTGAGTTATATAGCAAAAGGACTCCCCTTTTTGATGAATACGATATTGAGGAAGAAATCAATAGTATTCTCACTAAAAGGTTAATCTTGTTCGTTTGATCTGTTTTCCTTTATGTACTTTGAATACTATGCTTTTGGTCCGCTCTAATCTTGTAAACCTACAATTGCATACTCCTACGATAAATAATAATTGTCTTTTTCGCTAAATAAAATTGATGGTTGACAACTGCTTAAAACATATAGCAACAAGAATAAGAACTTAATTTTTTACTAGTTAACGGAAAAACATCACATAATGCTTTATTCGGGTTAGATTCCAGAAGATTCTGAAGGTGGTGAGTTTAGTTAACTTTGCTACAAGCCTACAATAGTGGGCATGACTTATTTAATTCAAACAGTAAGTCATGAAAAAGCCACTTCATCTCATGGGAACTGTGTTTCTCAATGCTGGGATTAAATAGACAGATACAAAAATGTCCAAAATCACTTCCTCTTTGAAATGCTGGTTTCAATAGGTCCTTAGGTTCCCTTTTGGAGATAATTACATTGTGATTAACTTCTGGAGAACTTTTCTCTGCTTTCTTGCTTTCATCTCATCTTTTTCTGGTATGATGCTTAGAAAGTATCTGTCCCAAACGATAGGGCTTGAAAACTTTCTAAAGGACAAATAAAAGAAAGTCCAAGGTTTGATTCTATTCAATAAAAACATGTCTAATATCACTGAGAGGTTACATATTTAATACGTTAAAGTGCTGCTAAGGGGCATTCACATTCTTTATCGTCATCAATTTGATTGAACTCAAGTCTCTTTCATGGTCACTCAACTTAGTCTCATATTCATAGTAATTAATTTGTAAGTTAATTTGTTCCTGCCTGAGAAGACTCTCATTCGCTTTTCAGGGTTTCTCTGGATAATGGTGGTTATCTAGTGATTGAACAAACTGAGGCATTGGTATCTATTGATGTAAATGGGGGCCATTGTATGCTAGGTCAAGGCACTTCACAAGAGAAAGCTATTCTTGAAGTTAACCTTGCAGCAGCCAAACAGGTACTTTCAGATTCAACTAAATCTGCTTTCCCTGTCGTTTGTCTTATTACGCATGTCATTTTTGGGATATATGATTGATGAGATCTTTGACAAAGCCATCTGGTTGAATATTTGTGCTTTGTTAGCTCACGCTTGGACTAGAAAATCCTCATTTGTTAATTTATGTTTTGTTTATAATGCTAATAGAAGCCATCTAGATTTCTGTTTGCTATGTTAGAAGTAGATCACTCAAGTGATCTTTTTCATGACTTCTAAAGTTATGTAAATGAACTTTATTATTAAAGTTGAAGATGCTTCTTTATTTCAGATTGCCAGAGAATTAAGGCTCAGAGATATTGGTGGAATTATTGTTGTAGATTTCATTGATATGGTGGACGATTGTAAGTATAGATCTTTTCCATTATTCTAACTTCTTAGCTCACTGGCATGCACAGACATCATGCTCATCAGGGATAATTTCAGTCAATGTAAAAAAGTATAACTACAAGTTAAGATGAAAATTTTGATACTGTACAACTACTTGTAGTTGTTGCTTTAGTGCTCAAGTAGTGTTTTCATTCTCTCATATTGTACCATTAGTGTTTTTCTCTCTCTTTATGTTATGGCTCTATAGTTTAGTTTTAGATTTGTTTAGTAAGACTTAGGAATGAGGCTTGGTATCTGGCTGCTAATTTCGTTTTGCATCTTCATACTGGATATAGTAAATTTTGATGATAGATATTAGCCCAACCCTTTTCTCCTTTCTTCTCATTTATGGACATATTACTTTTAAAACTACACTCTTCGCTTCATCTTCCTCCTTTCTCTAGCTCCAAGTCCAATTTTACCTGCACAATTCTTTATACAACCTTATAGACGTAGGATCTAGATGTTTGTAAATGGAAGGCTCATTAAGTACATATATTTGAGCAAATGTAACAATCTAGTAAGAGGAGCGGACTTCTATTGGAATTGGTCTAACCGTCTAATATATATATCCTCTTCCCCCTTCCAACAATTTCTTTCATGGTGCAGCAAATAAGAGGCTCGTTTATGAACAAGTTAAGAAAGATGTTGAGAGGGACAGATCAACCGTTAAAGTATCTGAACTGTCCAGGAATGGCCTCATGGAAATAACTCGTAAGCGGGTATGTTAATATTGTCTTGGTTTTCTGATATATATATATGATAGATATAAACATGATGATAGATTTATGTGTACCTATCAGCTTTTAGTAGAGAACGAAATTAATCAGTTGTATGTGGTAATAAATATCACATTTTCATGGAATTATGGGCTTCTCCTTCTCCATTTCAAAGAAGTTTGAGCTGAAAAAGGCGTTAGAATCCCTCTCTAATTGTCAGTCTCTACTGTAATTTTGAAATACTCTGATAAGCTACCCCTCTCATTCTCGCTCAATTGAATTAGGCTAGGTTTAACAGTGACGGTAACAAGGGACCCGATAAGTAATGAACTGATTGGTGCATGGTATATAATGTCTTTTCTAACTTTACCAAGCTACCCCTCTCATTCTCGTTCATCTATTATTCAACACATACTTATTAGCTGCTGATAGCTTTTTTTATGGTGATGCTTGATAGGTTCGACCCAGTGTTACATTTATGATCAGTGAACCATGCACCTGCTGTCAAGCAACTGGCAGAGTGGAAGCTTTGGAGACATTATATTCCAAAATTGAGCATGAAATATGTCGACTTTTGGTGAGTGGTTTCCTTGGAAATGGAGAGTTAGTTGAGCAATAATTAATTCGATATGCTAAGACAATTACGATAAGTTATATTGGCGATTTAAACTCCAGTTTTAGCTATTATGTGTAGCATGGGTTATTCCCATTTGGACTCTACTTGTTTGTCGATGACAGTCGAAAAGTGCCCACTTCACATTTTGCTATGTTTTATGTTCCACTGTGTTCTAATGGTTGTCTTTTCATTTGGTCAGTCAACAATAGACCAGAAAGCAGATCCTGAAAACCCCAAATCTTGGCCACGGTTTGTTCTTAGGGTGGATCGTCATATGTGTAACTATCTGACCTCAGGAAAGAGGACAAGACTAGCAGTATTAAGTAGTTCTCTCAAAGTCTGGATTCTACTAAAGGTATTTGACTCAACATTCATTTGTCATATAATTCGAAAGTTCTGTATGTTATGTAGTATCCGAGTGATGCATGTATCTCTGTATGTATCCCATGCATCTGTGTGTGCAGGTGGCTAGAGGGCTCAACAGAGGGGCATTTGAGATGAAACTTCTGACAGATGAAAACCCCGACAAGGGCCAACACGACGGTGCTGCAATTTCAGTATTGCGACCTAAAGACGTTGTACCTCATTCTCCCACCCCAAGAGTAACCCTTTTTCCCATCAAAAAATGGAAAACAGGTAGGAAATGACTGATGAATCACAGTTTTGTACATGGCATTCTTTAGCTGCAGTTTTTGCATGTAAATTTTTTTGACCATTTTACTCAATCTTGAACATTTCTTTAAACATTCATTCACCTAAATAATAATGATAGTTGCTGATGATAATGAATGAATGTACTATAATTTCATGTCAAAGTTGTTACATTGGAATCACTTTATAATATCCCCAATTTTAAAGATGAAGGAAGATAAATTCATCAATTGCAGGCACCTCCCCTATTTTCTTGAGGGTAGACATATCAGGTTGTTCATCCACCCCAATTGCCATTATTGCCTTCCCCCTCTTAACATTTCTTCCCACACTCATGTAGCTAACATTCACATTATCCTCACCAAGAATGTTCCCCACTTGCCCTATCGTCCCCGGCTGGTCCACTTGTCGACACAGTATGACATTCCCCTCCAAGCTCACGGCCACGCTGAATGCTCCCACTCGCATCAATTGAGGACCCCCGAGCTTCACTTTCCCCTCGATGCTAATCCTTCCATTATCCAACAATGCACCTTCAAATCTCGACTCAACATCACTTATCTCTACTTGAATCCACTCCACCGGTTGCTCCTCCGATGAAGAGCTAGTAACTAGGGCCCTCTCCTCGCTTATTCTGAGCCGTTTCTGCTTGGCCGTGAAGTCTGCATTTACGAGGTTGACATGGGCATCGGAGATAGGTTCGATGATGCCCTTAATAATCATAGCTCGAAGAATTCTCGTGTCTAAGTTGTCTGGATCCCGAGCTGAACCGTAGGTCACCTTCACCGATCGGATTCCACTTCCTCCACCAACAAACTGCACTGCTATTCTTCCCATTTTCTCTGCTAGGGTTACATAAGGACCCAATTCAGCCATAACTTGTGGAGAAATGATGGGAGCATTGACTGCAGTTGCAGAAAGTTCCCCTCTCAATGCACCTACAACAGCTTCTGCTATTTCTATCGCCACTTGTTCCTGAAATCAAATTAATCAGAATGTGCAAGAAAATGAATATTGGTTTGCAGAAAAGGAAAGGAAGAATATGAGACCTGTGCTTCCTTTGTGCTAGCTCCAAGATGAGGCGTAGCTACGACGTTCTCATGCATCGCCAATTTACCATCTTTCGACGGAGGCTCCTCCATAAACACATCGAGGGCCGCCTGAGCAACAATTCCCGTATCAAGGGCTCTGAGCAAAGCGTCTTCATCTACGACACCGCCACGAGCAATGTTTATGAGGCGCACACCCTTCTTCATCTTGGCAAAGGCTTCATCATTGAACATCCTCTCTGTGGAAGGAGTGAGAGGCAGATGCAGAGAGAGAAAGTCTGCGGTGGAGAGGGCTTCGTCGAAAGAGACCAGGTCGACACGGATAGCACGAGCCCTCTCGACGGGAGCGTAAGGATCATGAGCAATGACATGCATCCCAAGCCCTTTTGCACGCCTTGCAACCTCACAACCAACTCTACCAAATCCCATCACTGCCAAAGTCTTCTCAACCACAGAAACACCAAAATATTTGTCACGTTCCCATTTCCCTATCAAAGTTAGCAACACAATCATCATCTATCATTTCAATTCAAATTGCAGAATCAAGAGAATATATATACCGGCTTTCATGGAGGCATCAGCCTGAGCAACATTCCTTGCCATGGCAGTGAGCAGAGCAATCCCATGTTCGGCGGCGGCGATGGTGTTGGCCGTGGGGGCATTAACCACCAAACACCCGAATTCAGTAGCCGCCTCTCTATCCACATTGTCGATCCCAACGCCGGCTCGTCCCACCACCTTCAACCTCCCCTTGGCGGCCTCAAACAGCCGCCGCGTCACCTTGGTCCCGCTCCGAATAATCAGCGCATCGAAATCGCCAATCTTGGTGCAAAGATCCTCCGGCGACAGGTTATACGAGCATTCCACGTGGCCGAATGCACGGAGCAAACGGAGGCCGGCTTCTCCGAGCTTCTCGGAGACTAGGATTGTGGGCTTGTGGTTCTGGGGTTGTGAGTGTTGTGAGTTGGAGACTGCGATGGAGGTGCGTGAAGTGGGGTTAGAGGTGGAGGAGAGAGAGAGTTTGTGGAGGAAAATGAAGGAGGGAAGATGAGATTGTTGGCTGTGGGGAAGAAAAAGGAAAGTTGGTGTTTGGTTAGTGAGATTACAAGTGGCAGAGGAAATGGTGATTGCTGCTATTATATTCATAGTGTGTAATTAAATGATCAAGGAGGAGGAGGAGGAGGCGGCTTTGAATCTGAATCTGCATCGGCAGCTAAAATTATTGAGTTCAATCCATCACCATGAAGAAGATTATTTACTTGCTTTTAAAGGTTGACCCAGAAAATAGTGTTTTGACTTGCGTTGAATTCATTTACACTTGTAAGAAAGTAACTACAATAACGGAAATCAATCATGTGGAGAGAGAGAGAGAGAGAGAGAGAGAGAGAGAGAGAGCTTATAGCCTCATGTTGCCAAGTTGGAGATAGAATCTAAAAAGAAAGCCGTAGAGTTTAAAATGAAGATGGTGGCGGTAATAACAAACAGATACAAATTTTACTTCCTCTTATAATATTACTAAATTAAGAGAAGTTGCTCAAGACAATGTTTTTACAGTGCATCAAATAGTATATATTGTTAGTCTTTATTATATATTTATGTTATTTGTGTAATTTATCTGACAAGAAGCACTACACCATCAATTTATTTGTTTTACACATCTAAAAGAAAAGTGCATGTCAACATGCAAACAAAACAGAACCAGAAATTGCTGCAGCAACAATCTGAATCAAACAATCAATTCTTCATTAATATCACAAAAACAGATGAGTGATTACAATTTCCCATTCTCAGTTTGATCTTGAATCAATGAATAGTGAATACCAACCAACACAAACACAACAAAAACTTTCTCTGCTGCTTCTCCTTTTTCTACTCCTACACACTACTACTGCACAAACATAACACTCTCATTTGAGATTGCATTTGCACCAACTCCACCTTCAACTTCATCTTCTCTCTCTAAGCAGCTTCATCCCAAAATGCCTGCAACCAAACCAAACCAACACACCACAGCTCAAACACTACACAATCAACATAAATCAATCAACCAGTCACATTAATTGCATAGACAGATAGATAGGTTACCTTCCCATCATGAGAAGAGTAGCCTGAGGATTGGTGCCAGGCGACACCGTAAACGTGGAACCATCCACTACTCTCAGCCCTCCAACTCCAACCACTCTGAGGTCTCTGTCCACCACCTTCCCCATCAGGCAGCCACCATGGTAGTGCCATATCGTGCTCACGGTCCGTCTGCAGAACTCCCCCATCTGCTCGTGGTTCCACTGATTGTGTGGCAGAGACGCCCCGACATACCTAAATTCCCTCCCCCCGAACCACTGATGCACCTTGAACTCATCCATGGAGTGCGTGTTGAGCACATCAGCAATCTTTCTCGTGCCATTGATGCAGAGCTCAAGATCAGTGGGGTTGCTGAAGTAGTTGAAACGAACAATGGGGTTAGTCCTCACATCTGTGGAGGCTAATCTGAGAGAGCCTGTGGAGAGTGGGCCCACTATCTTCTCCATTAGAGTAGCAACTGTGACATAAGATGATGAAGGAGGCCTAATGAAGATAGGGCGAGCAGGGGAGAGGAAGGGCACAATGTTGGATGCTGCTTCAAGATAAGCACCAGAGTTGGTAATCCCCACAACTTGAATCAGAGAATGATCCAACGGCACCGGTGGCACGATCGAGATCCCGTTTCTTGGATTATCGTACAAGAATCGGCCCACGTAAGGCGAGTGCATCACCACCGGAATCCCCCACGACGCGAGATAAGGCCTCGGCCCGATGCCGCTCAGCAGCAGCAGCTGAGGGCTTCCCAAAGCCCCTGCGCAGACCAATACTTCGCCATTGTCACGCACCATTGCGTGGTGATAAGCCCCTTTCCGATCGCGAAAAACGACTCCGATGGCGGTCTGCTTCGCCTCCTCTGCGCTACTGGGGGCCACCAGAATCCTCTCCACGCTGGCCTGCACCGCCACCTTCAAGTTGTTAGGATTGGCGTAGCTGAGGAGGTCAGCCGCGCTGTGCCTTGCGCCGGAGCTGTCGAAGGTGGAGCCGCCGATCTTGGTGCCGACGACGTGGTCGAGACTGAAGCCGTGGTAGGGATCGATTCCGGCCTCCAACAAGGCGTCGCGAACGGTGGATTGCCAATTCCTCAACTCCGGCCGAAACACAATCGCCTTTTCCACCCATTCGTAAGATTGATTCACCATTCTAAGATCCCAATTTATCCCCGATCTCCGGTAGAAACCGGGATCGGCTCGGCTGTAGAAACCGGCGTTAATCGCGCTACTTCCGCCGAGAACTCTGCCTCTGGCGTTGGGAACGCCGTCTTCGGATGTGAAGGCTTGAGCGGGGGAGTCGTTAGCGTCGACTTCCATTAGAGTTGTGAGGAATCCGTCGCGACTCATCAGATTCGGGATTCCGAATGGAACTCCTCCTCTCTCTAGAACCAGAACCCTAAACCCTTCGGAAAGAGTCGCTGCCAGTGGGCAGCCGGCGGTGCCGCCCCCTACGATTATGTAATCGTAGTAATCCTCCGCCGGAAATTCAGTGGCGTTCGACACCAGCCCTAGATACGCCGGACCTGCAACACACGACGGCGAAAAAAATCAGAAAATAAACTACGCGCAATCGATTCGGATTAGAACGAATTTGAGGTGGAGATTGTTACTTTGTTGAGAATGCGATGGCGGTAGAGAGATCAGAGCGGCGATAGCGAAGAGAATCAGAAATGTCGACGGCGGAAGTGTAAGTTTTTTTTTCGGCATTGTTGCAGGCGATCGAATCTTGGAGTGTTTTCTTGGTTAGCGAGAGAGAGAGAGAGAGAGAGAGAGAGAGAGAGGTGAAAGTGATGAAGGCGGTTAAGCTGAAGAAGTAGAGAGAGTTTTGGTGGGAATTTCAGTTAGAATAATGGTTTAAGCGAAACTGTCATCTTTCTATTTGAGTATTTGTATATGGCGGTGGCGCGGCATGCATAATATTTCTCCTCTTTTTCATTCTTTGCTTTCTACTTCTATTTTTAATTAGCGGCTTACTTTTTGCATATTTCTCACTTCGTTTTTAATTACTACTATCAATCAACATAAGTTGACGATGATGACAGCGTAACTTATCAAACAATAAATTAAGCAATTAGTATTAAAAAGTAATTCTGCAGAAGATTCCTAAATATACTTATTTTCAGGACTTAATTATTCCTTTTCGGTTATTATATATTCCCTCCGACCTCCAAAATTATACATATTTTTCTTTTTATTCTGTCCTCCAAAATTATACATATTTTATTTTAGAAAATAACTCTTCCACTTACTACCCTTATAATGTGGGACTTCATTTCCACTTACATCTACTTTTTCTTGATTTAAATCTCACTTTTCAGAATTTTCGTAAAATCCGTACCCTCAAAACTATGCATAATTTTAGGGTTTGGAGGGAGTATGTCCCAAATTAAGAATTAATAAATTAGAGCAACAGTGAAGTAAGAGTATATATACTCCCATAAATTTGGGCACTTAGCCAACAACTCCCTTATAATCTAACTGCAACTTACCTAACTCCAATTATTTTTGTAAACTCCTTTAACAAAAAATATTTGTGTAAACTCAACGTCCAAACTTTGAATGATAAATCATAAATTATATTTTAAGTAAATTCAAATTCAATTAGAAGTTCGTGTTCACACCATCAATCTTTATTGACTTTTTATTGAGCCGTATCCATTTATACTGTTAACTCAGCAAAGTTACCCAATCAATTTTGAAGCAATAAGACTATAACATTAGAGATTAATTAAAACAGAAGACTGAGGCTGCCCGCGATCGGCTTTACTCCGATCTAAGCTTGCCAAAAAAACAAATTTATTTGACCGCTAACTCAACTTATTATATGCTAATGATTACTTGGCAAATCACCACGGTTAATTTACATAATTATATACATGAGATTTGCATAGACACATCCTCTTAAGTTCAATACAAATGCACTTACTGCGTTAATTAGATGTCATTCCAATAACATAACACACTTTTCTTAGGCGAATAACATAATACACATGATTACTACAATGTCTTGAGTATTGTCATTATCAATGATATTCGTTAATAACATAACACATGTCATCGCTACACATTCTTGATTGTTGCTATTATCATGGATATCTGTTTACGTGCATACTATTATTGGAGATGTAGTTCAAACTTTGTCCAACCCATTTTTCTTTTGAAATCTATTCTTTTAAAGTACTTTATTACTACAATTAAACGGAGCTTTATGTAGTTATTTTATCATGTCACCTATTTTTGCACTCAAAATGAATATGTTACCTAAAATAGTTTGTTAATTATGGAAGGATATTGTGTTTTTTGGAGATATATGGGAAATTATTTAGTAGGGTGCCATTATTATCTCAATTTGTTTTCATATATATTACTAACATATTGGATATGTACAAGTTCGATCCTTTAGAATATAAGGAAATAAAGAAAAAAAATATGCCATTTCTTGGGTAATGATGAGTCATGACAAACTTTATTTATGGCCTTTCGATAATGATCCAATTTATTAATTTGCTTATCCATGAACTAGATTATCTCAACGGGCAAGTATAGTTTGTTTTGTTTTTATTAACACCATATTTGTGTTGGTAAAATATAAAAGTAATTACATATTACTACTATTTACTACACAAGTAAACTTTGTAAGATATTCAATGACTACACAACACATTTAATAGGTAAAAACATCACACAACAAGTCCGATAGGAATTAGCAAACCATCACCTAACAAAATTACATAAGATTTGAATAAAATGACAAGATAATTTTGTCTATGTTTACCTTAGAGGTTTTTTTTTTTTTTTTTTTTTTTTTCCCGAGAGAAACACCAACAGATTATAATTACATGTTATTGTTGACAAATACATACAAAGGAAAAGGACAAACCCATTCCATATAAGTTCAAACATAAAATAACAATAACTGTTGGGTGTATATATACATAACACAATTATTTGTGTTGTGGTGCATTTACAGATATTAGACGTTGTTGATTCGATGTATTTAATTAGGTATAATATATTTACCAGACTACCAAAACCAAATGATATATAGACATATAGATATAAAAATAGTGTTAGAGTGTGTGTGTGTGTGTGTGTTTGTTTTGGAGGTTTGATATATCCCTTTCCACAATCCAGATATCGAACCCCCCTTCCTCCCCTGTTTGGGAGCTCCTCCTTCCAAGAATCTTCTCTCTCCTCCTCCATTGCTGAATATCCATGGACTTGTCTTCTTTCCACACACCAACCCTATACTACTCTCTCTCTCTCTCTCACTACACAGAACAATCCTGAAATCTTCATGATTGATTCTTAGATTTCCTACTGTTATTAATTACTCAAAAAATCAATTCTACTCAACTTGTATTCAGCTGAATCACCTTTCTTCTCTCTCCTTCATCAATCATGAGGCCCCTACAGCCGCCACCTGCGGCCGCTGGATCCGCCGCGAATCGCGCCAGCCGCCAGCGGCGCCGCCCCGACCTAACCCTGCCTATGCCCCAGCGCGACACCTCCCTCGCCGTCCCCCTCCCTCTGCCGCCGAGCTCCGCTCCCCCCTCAGTCTCCTCCTATCTTCAGTTAGAGTACTCGGAGCTGGAGCGCGTCAGCCGCATCGGCAGCGGCGCCGGCGGCACCGTCTACAAGGTCCTCCACCGCCCCACCGGCAAAATCTACGCCCTCAAAGTGATCTACGGCAACCACGAGGACGCCGTCCGCAACCAGATGCGCCGCGAAATCCAGATTCTCCGCGACGTCGACAACCCTAACGTCGTCCGCTGCCACAACCTCATCGATCACAACGGCGAAATTCAAGTCCTCCTCGAGTATATGGACAAGGGATCGCTCGAGGGCACACACATCCCCCACGAGCCCACGCTTTCCGATCTCGCCCGCCAGATTCTCTGCGGATTGTACTACCTCCACCGCCGCAAAATCGTCCATCGCGATATCAAGCCCTCCAATTTGCTCATCAATTCGCGCGGGGTAGTCAAAATAGCCGATTTCGGCGTCTCGCGAATTCTCGCTCAAACCATGGACAACTGCAATTCGTCGGTGGGGACGATTGCGTATATGAGCCCCGAAAGAATCAACACCGATCTCAATCACGGCAGATACGACGGCTACGCCGGGGATATTTGGAGTTTGGGAGTCAGCATTCTCGAATTTTACCTGGGAAAATTCCCATTCGCCGTCGGCAGGCAGGGAGATTGGGCTAGTCTAATGTGCGCCATTTGTATGTCGCAGCCGCCGGAGGCGCCGGCCACGGCCAGCCGGGAGTTCAGGGATTTCACTGCCTGCTGCCTGCAACGGGATCCGGCAAAGCGGTGGACGGCGGCTCAGCTGCTGAGGCATCCCTTCATTACGCAGTATGCCTCTCCGCCGCCGCCGGGGAGCAACGGCAGCAGCGGGAATAATCAGGTTCATCAGAAACTACCCCCGCCTCAGCCGCATCCTTCATTTTCTTGATTGTTGCTTAGTTAATTTTGTGCTTTTCTTACTCAATTTACCTGTTAATGCTATAGAATTGTGCTCCAATCCTTGGTTGTGGACTTGGTGTTTAGGTGCTAGGGATTGGGGGAAGGGAAGTAGAGAATGGTGGATACTTTACTTAGGTTCGAGGGGCTCATGATCAACGATCTTAAGTTGAGCGTAAGATGATGTTAAAACCGTTGATCAAAGGAATGAATTCTATTTTCCGGGCTCATTTCAGAGTGTCAACTTGAATCGAGATGATCTTTTTGCGTATTTGGTTTATTGAGCTTTGAATCGATGATAGGATGCATTGCATTGCATCCAAGTGCTAGCTAGTGTTGTCCTTGTCTCGATTTTTGATACTGTACTATACAAAAGAAGAGATAGTAAGCTAGTGCACATATTCTCTTTGCCTGTCATATTGTGGAATCCTTATCTTTTGAGATTAATTGAACTTGTCTATGTTGGGGTCGCATCTTTGGTGTTCTTTTGCTATATGCGTGCGATGGTGACTCGAGCAATCTAGCCGTAGTTTCTAAATTGCCCGAATCCTCTAAATTTAGGGCCTTATGATGAGCTTGCAATGATAATTGATGGTGTTATCTAGTTTGGGCAAAAGCGTATAGTCTTTCAACTTGTTACTTTATGGAAAGACATCCTAATAATGAAGAGGAAACCAAGAAACATATCGCTATGCAGGACATGTGATCATATGCTTGATGAGTGGCTCTCCATCTCTCTCTAGCTCCTTTTATGTACAACATGTATTATCATACACTCAACTTGTTTCAATCTTGCATTACATAATTTGATTTGGGTGTTTTTTTCTTGGAGTTTTTTCTAGATTAGGATATTATATTGTGTAGTTCCTTTTTCTTATCAAAACATCACACACACAAAAGGATGTAGTGTAGTTGCTTGAAATGGAATGTGATTTACATTACTGCAGTGTAGCTTATTTGATGTGCTGTAAATTGTAATTTTGCCTTGAAATGTTGATATGTTTTTGTATTAGCTATTGCTGTTTTGTAGCCAATTTCTGTTCTTTTTTTGTTTATATGATTGTACGATCTTTTGGGACATTGCAAGATCTTTCTAGTTTTTGCTTTTTAGATTCCGGATTTTCTGTCCTTTTTTAATTTAGATGAATATTAACTTGTTTCTTATTCTGTTAATCTCTACTTTTATGTTGATGCTCACATTGTCGGTAACTAAAAAGTTGAACTCTCTACTACCTTTAAACAAAATTTGGACTTTTTATCATTGATGGGGTACTTTTTTACCATGGTGCCCACGTAAAATGTTGGAAACAGAAAAAGCATATTTCACCCCTCTATAAAGAAATTTGTACTACATTTTTTTCCCTAAAAACAGAAAAGAACAAAGAAAATTGTACATAGATGTAATCAACTGTAACTAAATGTCATTCGATTTTGTTATGCTAGCCACAAAATAAGCGACCGTAGCCACAGTGTTTTAAAAACTAGACCGGCCCGGCCGGTTGGACCGGAAAACCGGTCGGTCATCCGGTCCGATTTTGTCCAATTTCGGTTCTTCAATTGGTCCAAAGTGAACCGCTAAAAGCCGGTCAAATCTAGTGACCGGAATGATCCAATGAACCGGTTTGGATTTTAAAATTCAAATATTATTTTATTTATTAAAATGAGATAAAGAAGATTTGAACCCAAGACCTCCTTATTGTTAGTTAATAGCACAAACCATCTCACCAACAAGAGTTACTTGTCTTTAAAATTTTGATTTATTAACTTGTTACTAAAAGATTATGGTAGAATTATAATTATTTCTTGCTTTATTTTGTTTAAACATGGACCTTAATTTTTAATTAAACATACTAGTATTACATAAATAATTACCACATATAATGAAGAAAAAGAGTTACGTCACAAAAATTTATTTAAATCGCTTTATCACGAGATGAAGAGATTTACTAATTTCTCATATAATAAGAACATGGTTATTATAATATCATGAAATCATAAACTACAAATAATATAAATTTATCTTCATATACTTTAATTTATTTATGTGTTGAACAAAAATTGATGAAAATATTTATTTACTTTCAACTGATTTAATGAATTGATTTTGTATAATTTGATTTATTTCTTATCATTTAAATGAAATATTTTTTTACTTATATATTTTAACGTATACATATAATATATATATGAAAAAGAAAATTAACGGGTCATCCGGTTTTATTAAAACGGTTCAACCGGTCAAACCAGTGACCCAATGAAGTAACCGGTTCGTTGATCGGTCCGATTTTAAAAACATTTGAGTACATTATGATGCAATCTTTAAATTTAATGTTATATGATAAAACAAAGCAAATTTATGGTATTTTGTGATAAAGTCGGGTTCGAATCCACTATGATGTACTCTTTAAATTTAATGTCACATTATGAAATAATAATAATAATAATAATAGTAATTTTTTTAGAATAAAATTAAAAAATGATCAAGTTAAAATAAAAGAAGTTCAAATATTTAATGAGGTCTCCCATGCGACCTGTTGTAGCTAAAATGCGACCGGGTTGAGTCGGGTTGACCCGGTCAAATTTTTGATTTTTTTTTAAATCTCAGTTTTTTTTTCAGCTCCGCCTTCGCTCCGATTACCAATATAAGAATAATCGTCGGACAATAATTTGGACTTTTTCGACTTGCTCAGAGGTCTTTGGCTCCCCTCGCTCGAATTTTGACCAAATAAGAAGCGGCAAACAAAAAAAACGAAGAGGAAAAAAAAGAGGAACAAAAAATCTAGAAATTTAAAAAAAAAAACTGAAAAAATAATTTTAAAAATAATTAGATATTGTGACACAAACAAAAATGCTTAAAAAACACTTATTAGGACACTTCTAAAAAGTGTCCTAATAAGTAAGAAAAAATAAAAAATAAATTCCTAGAAAATAAAGAAAAAAAGATAGGTGCATGCACCCCACGTGACCCAGTGACCCAATGAAGTAACCGGTTCGTTGACCGGTCCGGTTTTAAAAACATTTGAGTACATTATGATGCAATCTTTAAATTTAATGTTATATGATAAAACAAAGCAAATTTATGGTATTTCGTGATAAAGTCGGGTTCGAATACACTATGACGTACTCTTTAAATTTAATGTCACATTATGAAATAATAATAATAATAATAATAATAATAATAATTTTTAGAATAAAATTTAAAAATGATTGAGTTAAAATAAAAGAAGTTCAAATATTTAATGAGGTCTCCCATGCGACCTGTTGTAGCTAAATTGCAACCGGGCTGGATCGGGTTGACCCGTTGATCCGGTCAAATTTTTGATTTTTTTTTAAATCTCACTTTTTTTTTTCGGCTCCGCCTTCGCTCCGGTTACTAATATAAAAATAATCGTCGGACAACAATTTAGACTTTTTCGACTTGCTCAAAGGCCTTCGGCTCCCCTCGCTCGAATTTTGACCAAATAAGAAACGACAAACAAAAAAAACGAAGAGGAAAAAAAAGAGGAACAAAAAATCTGAAAATTAAAAAAAAAAACTGAAAAAATAATTTTAAAAATAATTAGATATTGTGACACAAACAAAAATGCTAAAAAATACTTATTAGGACACTTCTGAAAAATATCCTAATAAATCAAAAAAAATAAAGAAAAAAAAATAGGTACGTGCACTTCACGTGCCCCACGCACGGTCGCATGGGGTGCGGTAGATTGCAGGGCAAGTTTTTATGATATTTAATTTATTGAAAAGATGAAATTCTAGTCTAGTCTTGGAAAAGTGGACATGCTATTGGGGATAAAATCAGCCCAATACTTCAATTGCATTTGTAAAGCCTTCTCAAATTTCAACGAGGCCCACAAAATTTCATTACCTAATCAATATCCGAATTTACTCATTGGAACTAGAGGTGGCCAAATTTAGTTTCGGTTCCAAATCGGAACCGAAATCGACGGTTCTCGGTTCTATTTCGGAGAAATTGGAATCGAACTGCCTACCCCTTCGATTTCGGTTTAGAATCGAAACCGACGGTTAAGTTTTAATTATATGTATTTTTTTTTCATTTTTTGCTATCCTTTTCATCTATAAATGTATATTTATGCATTCTAATAATAGTGTTTTGGTGATATAATATGAATTATGATATAAATAAAAATAAAAATAAAAATAAAATAAAAAATAAAAAATTTAGATGAACCGTCGGTTCGGAATCGGAACCGAACCGAACCGAAATCGGCGGTTCTCGGTTCCACATTCTTGGAATCGGAACCGAACCGCCTCAACAGCGGTTCTCGGTTCCAAAAAGGAACCAGCGGTTCGGTTTCGGACCAGATTTCGGACCAGAACCGCCAGTTTCGGTTCGGTTCCAGACCAGAACTGCCGATTTCGGTTTGGTTCCGGTTCGGTTCCACCGGTTCCGATTATTTTGGCCACCTCTAGTTGGATCTACCAATATTATCCAAAACATAATTGCACTTTGCTCTAAACAAATTAACTTTCTCTCAATTAAACGATTCTCTGAATTGTTTGCACCATATCATGTAATGGAATGTTAAAATGCTATATCATTTTTACATTCAATACAACAAATATATATTAAAATTCTAGTTCAATAGTGGAGAATTACTTGCGACATATACAAGACTGAGTTGAGGGAAAAATAAGAAATATTACAAGTAAATTATCAATTATCAACATCTTGAATATTATTAGGTAACGATTACCTAACATATTTATTTTGACTTCATTAATGTGTTGTAGTTTATGTAGTAGTGTGACGACGGACTGTGCGAAAATAATAAATCTGAAAATTTTAAATGGAAAAGTAGGTAATCATTTAGGATATATATAAGATATAAGAAGATTGGAGCATGGGTTGTTCACCACCATATCCATTCATCCATTATCCGTACATACATGATATAACAAGAGTGAGTGAGTGGGATTACACCAATATTGAATAAATAAATAAATAATTGGATTTTAGTGTAATCTAACCTCACTCAAATATTACATGATTACCCAATAATTGACATGCAATATCAATATGGTAATGGTATTATCTTGTGTGGCCACTGCTGCCATGCTCAATATCTTACTCCTAGTTTAAATTCCACCCATTTCTCAACACATTTGCATCAACACAAGTTTATTGCATGCTGATATCAAAATCACAAGTGAATTGCTACTTCTCTCTCTGCCTCTTCCTCTCACTGTCTTCATCCCCTCTGACTACTAAGACAACAAGAGTGAAGTAACTTTTGTGTACTGAGAAAAACAAGGCAAGAACCAACTTTTCTTTATTTGAAGAATCTTGAACTGAGCTTGTCTTGTTCTGCTTGTGCACTAGTAATCTTGATGTAACCCATTTGTTTCAAGGCATTTTAACTTATTGCAAGTTCTGATTCTGCTTGTTATATGTTCCAATCACTTATCTTGCCTTTTCTTTACCTGAATATTCTTGTGTTATTATCATTTCTGGCAGTATTTCTTTTGAAGCCGTGTGCTTCACTTTACGCGTAACTACATTCATTAATGAGGTATGTAAATCTGCATGCTAGCTTAGTCTCTGCATTCAATCTAATTAGAGCAAGATTTACTAATAATATAGAGTTATGGTTTTTGGTTTAAGAGATGAGATAACATCCGTTGAAGAAAAGTCAGGCGTTGAATCCGGGGACCAAATCCCCCTCGGTGCATCCACAATGCAGTCTTTGGAGTCTGAAACATCGCAAAATTTACAACCATCGGTTTCAAGGGAGGTCCACAGACTCCGCTTTTTCAGAAGTATATACATTGTTTTGATTAAACCCAAGATCAGTATTTTGCTGCCTTTTGGTCCCCTTGCAATATTGCTGCACTATTTTACCAATAAACAAGTAAGAAACTGAAAAACTTAACTCCATAACCAAATATATTGAAGGTTACTTGTAAATATTTAATGTCATTTGTTGTATTGTGTTAATATTGATTCTGAATTTCAGGGTTTGGTCTTCTTCTTCAGCTTGGTTGGTATCACTCCTTTAGCCGAGCGACTTGGTTATGCAACCGAGTAAGAAACAGAACAACTTCCCCTTGATTATTTTTTTCTTTGAGCAACAAATAGAGTAATGTTGTTTTGACTTAGAAATTTTCTTGTAGGCAACTTGCATTTCATACCGGACCAACAGGTAAATTTATCCTTATTATTATTCTCCTCTCACTTTGAAGACTGATTTATACAATTTTGTTTAGTTATTCAATAATTCTCAAGGTTGTTTCATTGATCATTCACTAAGAAGAAAATGGAAGAAGCTGAAGCCATACACTGTACATTAGTGATGTTATGGTTAGAGATAGAGGCAGGAAATCTGATGTTATATGAACATGTCTCGTCTTGTATCTGCAATCATCGCGTCTCTTTTAACTGTCTTTCTTGAGAGTGGATTGAAAACTTTTCTCATTGAATCTGCAGTCGGGGGCCTTCTAAATGCTACATTTGGCAATGCTATTGAGATGATAATTTCTATGTTTGCATTGAAGCGTGGGATGCTGAGGCTTGTTAAGCAATCTTTGTTGGGTTCTGTCCTGTCCAATATGCTTCTCGTCCTTGGTTGCGCCTTCTTCTGTGGCGGGGTCGCTCATCACAAAGTCCAGAAGTTCAATAAGGTGGTTGAACATTTCATTGTGTGACATATAATGTATCATCAATAACAAATTTGATGCCCCTAGAATGAGTAAAAAAGAACTAATGCAGGACAAATATTTTCAGGCCACTGCCCTCGTGAACTTAGGGTTGCTATTGATGGCTGTTATGGGCTTACTGTTCCCTGCAGTGCTTCACTTTACTCGCACTGAAGCTCATGAGGGCAAATCGGAGATTTCCCTCTCACGGTTTAGCAGCTGCGCAATGCTGGTTGCTTATGCATGCTATATTTTCTTTCAGCTCAAGAGTCAAACTAGTCTATATTCTTCTCTTGATGAGGTAAAGAAAAGGACAGCAAATCTATATCTACACGCAGATAAAACGTGCTTGTGATTGTTTGCCTATTTTGTAGGCAACGGAGAATGATGAGGAAGATGATGATGGTGTCCCGGAGATTACATGTTGGGAAGCAGTAGTGTGGCTTGCTGTTGTGACTTTGTGGATATCTGTTTTATCTGGATATCTTGTTGATACAATACAGGTACCATTAGAATTAGATGAAGATGAAATAATTAACTCATTCTTTATTTATACTTGTGATGGAGTATTATTTTTCAGGATGCATCGGATGACATGAATATACCGCTGGTATTTATTAGTGTCGTTGTGCTTCCAATTGTGGGGAATGCAACAGAACAGGCTAGTGCTATCATGTTTGCAATAAAGGACAAACTTGTGAGTTGATTATAGAAAAAATCTTGAACTAATCCATTTCTTATATATATGTAGTCTTTTTCTTGAATTTGAGTGTTGTTGTTGTTGCAGGATATTACTATTGGGGTTGCAATTGGATCATCTACTCAGATATCTATGTTTGTGGTAATTAGATAAGGCCTTATTACAAAGTTGATGCATTTTTTTCATCTCATCAAAATCATAATCCTGTACAATAATTGATTCTGCAGATCCCATTTTGTGTAGTATTCGGTTGGATAATAGGGAAGCCGATGGATTTGAACTTTCAACTCTTCGAGACTGCCACGTTGTTTATCACAGTGCTGGTAGTAGCATTTATGATTCAGGTCTGTTTGCTTCTTCTACAGCTCCTTTCCACTAAACATTTTCTTACAGAAATCGGAGACGAGACCCGTTGAAATATCCATTTGTTGATGCAGGAAGGTCAATCAAACTATTTTAAAGGCTTGATACTGATTTTGTGTTATCTTCTTGTTGCTGCTGGTTTCTATGTGCATGCTGATGCATCAAATGGTGAGTCATTGTTAACTAATTTCTAAGTCAATTTGAATATATTGTTGTAGATATCCTAGCTTTATGACTGAAGTTTCCACCTTAAAATTAACCTTTCTTGACACTTGTGATATATAATATTATTGTCATATTCTATTTGATTGTCAATTGTCAAGATTCATGCATTAATTATACTGCAACCTAATTAAGTATGTATATGCAAGTTGCAAGCAATAAAATAGAAAAAATTAGTGATATTGCCTCATGCATTCATTATTCTTGTAGGCCATGGTTGAATATCCTAAATAACAGACAGATATGGACGAGGCGAAACCAACGAACACAGCACGTTTCTCCTCGTCCTATCATTCTTCACTGATCAAGGAATATATGCAGCATGGTTGAGGATGATTCTTGAATTAGAGGTATGCTGGAACCATTGATTTTATGATAACAAGTTTGCTTCTTGTAATCAATCATAGATGCTTCTCAAAAATCTGTGTTTGTAAAACTGGTCAAACCAGTATTCAAGATGGTGGCAGAATGTATTATTTTTGTCTATTGAGAGGATTATTCAAATAAATGATGTCATACATGCTTTTGGTTTGGAACATATTGTTGTTGTTAGTCATGAAGAGGTCCCATTTCTGGGAAATACATAATTGGTTAAATATAAGTGTTACTGTAAATTAACATTATCTAAATAAAATGCTGCAGTTGGTTGAATCTCTTCAGATCTATATATATAGTTGACTAATGACTATACTTCCATGAATACTTAGTTAATACTAACAATCACGAGTTTGAATTTCTCTAATATTTTTCAAATCGAGTCTATTGCTTTGTTCCGTAGCATACGGGTCTTTTCTACTTCATATAAATGTTACAAATGTAATGAACGCGCAATTGACTATTAGTGTGTGAAAAATTATATAGTCAAGAATCCAGACTTCAAAAATTTACTTATTCTTTTGCAGGAAACTTAGGAAATTTAAATACATTTCTTTGGTGGAATTGATAATTATTTATGGGAGGTATATCACACAATTGGACAAAATTTGCAATAAAAAATACAGTAAATGTGGTTGCTTTCTGAGTTCAGTATTTCCATTTTCTTGAAATGGAAAATAATTATAGGTTGATACTTGCAAGCAGCCTCCATTGTTGTACAATCACACACACCACACATAGTAATTAATAGTCCATGAATGAAGAAAGTCCAAAAGTAAACGCTTCTTTTTCATTGTTTAGACCTCAAATTTTATAGAATTGCTCCATGTCAATTTCATCCACTCTCCCTCCCTCTTCTTTTCTTGAATTTCTTTGATCAGATCATGTCCGACTTATGAGAGAGAAAGACAGAGAGAGAGAGAGAGAGAGAGAGAGAGAGAGAGAGAGAGAGAGAGAGAGGGGATTTTTGTTCTGATATTGATCAAAGAGAACAACCATGCTCTCAAATTCTTCCCTTGTTCATTTGGCAGCCATACTAGTAGTAGCAGCAATCTCATGTTGTGTAAACACATGTGATGGCTCGTGCAACGAGCTCGACCGCGATTCTTTATCATCGTTCAACCTCACCATCTCTGCTTCACCTCCCCTCAACTGGTCTCTCTCTTCAGACTGCTGCACTTGGGAAGGTGTTTCTTGTCATAACATTTCTAGCAGAGTTACCTCTCTATGGCTCCCATCAAGAGGCCTAATTGGTCATATTTCACCTTCCCTTATCAACCTCACCTCTCTCTCTCTCCTCAATCTCTCTCACAACACCCTCTCTGGCCCTCTCCCACGTAATCTCTTCCCTTCCATTGATTTCACCCTCATTGATTTGAGCCTCAACCGCCTCTCCGGCCCCCTCTCAAAGTCGAACAATCTCCCTACTACAATCCACATCTTCAACATCTCCTGCAATTCCTTCCATGGCACAATCCCATCTTCATTTCTTGAAAAAGCATCAAACTTGCAAGCTTTTGATGTCAGCAACAACACCTTCTCCGGATCACTTCCTTCGTCTATCTGCAGCTTCTCGCCCTCACTCCACCGCGTTGATTTCTCCAACAATGATTTCTCAGGCCTCATTCCTTCAATTTTCGGACAGTGCTCAAATCTGCAGAGTCTAAGAGGAGGCTTCAACACCTTCTCTGGAGAGATCCCTCATGATATCTACAGTTTGTCGACCTTGCAAGAACTCTACCTACCCGGAAACAAGCTCTCCGGGGAAATCAACAAAAGCATTGTGAGCCTCACCAACCTCAAAATCCTCAAACTGTATGGTAACGAACTGAGAGGCGTGATCCCTCAAGATATCGGGAGGCTCTCGAGCTTGGAACATCTGCAGCTCCACATAAACAGTCTGAATGGAACTATCCCAAAATCTCTGACTAACTGCACAAGGCTGATAACACTCAATCTAAGAGTCAACTCCATAGAAGGTGAGCTTTCCTCTTTCGATTTCTCAAGATTTTCACAGCTTAAATCCGTTGATCTAGGCAACAATCTCTTCAATGGAAGCTTTCCTACAACACTCTTCAACTGCAAAACACTCACAGCAATCCGGTTGGCTAGTAACAACAACCTCACCGGACAGATTCCACCACAGATAGTGTCGTTGCCTGCCTTGTCTTTCCTCTCTCTCTCCAACAACAGCCTAACCAACATCACAAGTGCACTTGAAATCTTGAAAGAATGCAAGAACCTCACCACATTAATGCTCTCAGTGAATTTCAACAACGAACATCTCCCTAGTGACGATGATGGCAGTTTGATTGGCCTAGAGGGGTTTCAGAATCTCAGAATTCTTGCCCTCGGTGCCTGTGGATTCACCGGCACCTTCCCACCATGGCTGTCGAAGCTAGCCAAACTCGAGGTTCTCGACTTATCTGTCAATTTTCTTACAGGATCAATTCCTAATTGGATTGGAAGCTTCCAAGAGCTTTTCTACTTAGATTTGTCAAACAATCAGCTATCAGGAAACTTCCCTATTCAACTCACAAGATTAATGCAAAGCTCTCATCAGATTCAAAGCAGCTATTTAGAGCTGCCTGTGTTTGTCACTCCAGATAATGTCTCCAGCCAGCAATACAATCAGCTCTCGAGCTTACCAACGGCTATATATCTCGGGAACAACAGCTTAAACGGCACCATCCCTTCCGCGATTGGTCAGCTCAAGTTCATCATAGCCCTTGATCTCACCGGCAATCATTTCTCCGGTGAAATCCCTCATACATTGTCAAATCTCACCAACTTAGAGAAACTAGACCTCTCAAGAAACCATTTTTCGGGGCGAATACCAACATCTCTCAAAAATCTCCATTTCCTCTCCTTTTTCAGCGTTGCAGACAACAATCTTGATGGCCCAATCCCCACAGGAGGGCAGTTTGACACTTTCCCTATCTCTAGCTTCCAAGGAAATCCAAAGCTCTGCGGCCGAATCTTGCAGCTTCCTTGCTCGGTCGCCCCAAGCAATTCGCCTCTAGCAAAAGGGAAAAGGAGGAAGAAGACAGTGGTCATTATACTAACAGTTATAATCTGTTCAGCCATTTTCACCATGACTCTATTAGTATACTACCTCTTGGAGAAGAGATGGAGATCAAGGCTACCACAAGAGGAAACCGACCTCGAAAATGAAATAAACAGAGACAGCACAAGCTTAGTCATGTTATTCCCAAACAACAACAACAGCAACAACAAGATAATACAGAATGTATCCATGGCTGAAATCTTGAAAGCGACAGACGACTTCAGCCAATCCAACATCATCGGATGTGGCGGCTGCGGATTAGTATACAAAGCAGTTCTTGCAAACGGGAGCGAACTAGCAATCAAGAAGCTAACCGGAGACAAGTGGTTGGTGGAGAGAGAATTCAAAGCAGAGATGGAAGTTCTCTCCACAGCTCAACACAAACATCTTGTAACCTTAAAAGGCTACTGTATGCATGAAGGCTACAGACTGCTGCTGTATTCCTACATGGAAAACGGCAGCCTAGACTACTGGCTGCACGAGAAAAGCGGCGGCGCAGCCCAGCTCAGCTGGCCGGCCCGCCTCCGAATCGCGGTGGGGGCGAGCAGCGGGGTGGCGTACCTGCACCACACGTGCGAGCCGCACATAGTGCACCGGGACATTAAGTCGAGCAACATTCTCCTCGACCACAATTTGGAGGCGCACGTGGCGGATTTCGGGCTGGCGAGGCTGATTCTTCCGTACAAGAGTCACGTGACGACGGAGTTGGTGGGGACGGTGGGGTACATTCCGCCGGAGTATGGCGGGACGTGGGCGGCGACGTTGAGAGGGGATGTGTACAGCTTTGGGGTGGTGATGGTGGAGCTGGTGACGGGGAAGAGGCCGTTTATGGTGATGAGTGAGAAGGGGACGAGGGAGGTGGTGAAGTGGGTGGTGAGGAAGAGGAGGGAGGGGAAGGTGGAGGAGGTGTTTGATCCGGTGATGAGAGAGAAAGGAGGGTATGAAGGAGAGATGGAGAGAGTGGTGGAGATAGCGTGTCTGTGTCTGAATCAGAAGCCGATGGAGAGACCGAGTATGAATCAAGTGGTAGATTGGCTTAAGGATGTCGGGAGAAGCAGAGGCACACCGTAGTCCGTACGAGGAGATTACTCTGTTATCATTTTCCTACTATTAGTCGTTTCATGAATACTTTTACACACCGGATGGAATGAAATTTATTTTAATTATTCTTTTTTATAACTAATATAATTAATTTACTAATAATAATTGTAAATTAAATAAATAATAATAATAAATTATTATTTTAATATTATTTATTATTTTAATAATATTAATTATAATAATATTAATATAATAATTTTGTACTAACTACAATAATAAAAATAATAATATATAATAAATCAAAATAATAAATATTATTTATCTATCTATATATTATATAAACGAAAACGAATTTCTAAAAATTCTATTTGGTACCCCAAATCCCTCCATTCTCATTTGTCTAAATTCTCAAATTTCTAAATTTAAATTCAACAATTGTCATATTTATATTATATATTATATATGACATGTAAATAAAATCTTAAGAAGATCAAGTTTTCAAAATCAATATCGATCTATTATATTTTAATATAAAATAATATCGTAACTGATTAAATAATGAAATATAATTAAAATAATTGTTAAAACTAAAGGTAAAGTTTTTGATGACAACTCTACAACTTTACAAAAATATGGATACAACAACCTTACAGTAAAGTTGGTTGTAATTAAGAAAAAATATGAAATAATTACATAAACTAGAGAACAATAAAAAAAAAAGTAATCAAGCTTTCTTTATACAAGTAGGGATTATTACTATAATTAGAGGTTATTTAATTCTCAATTTAGATTTATTATTCAAATCCAAAGGTTGAGGAATCTTGATTGAAATATTTTTGTCATCATGCTTACTCGCCAAGCGATTGAAGTCTTTCACAAATTTGTTGCTCGAAACATGTTGATTGTAGCCTGTTCGAAATCTACTCTTAAATTCATCAGTGGGTTCGAAGACATATCCTTGGTCATCCTCATCTTCATTATCGGGATCAACCAAAGTATTGTATGCAAGGTTATCAGTAGAAGCCTTCTTTAAGTCCAACCTATTTGCAATCGGTACGACATCTTCTTCTACCTACAAATTATGCAATGGGTTAGGTTAGGTATTACAAAATTAATTCTGAAACAAAATACCGAATAACTATTTATCATGTAATTCGTTCTTCCGCCCACAATATGACTTTCTAGCTTTTTTTGGGACCGTCTAAAACATCACATATACCTATTTTTGGACACAAACGTATCCCAATTAATTTATCTTATGAACTTATTTACTTAAAATATCAGCTATGGCTAATCACAGTCTAAATTAATTAACATAAATTATACCGAACGTGATACTTTTTTTTCACTCACAACACACTCATCTATCATCTTAATTATGATCCAAAGTCCGTGCTATTATCTATATAAAGTTATTTTGTGGATGAAGCGAGTACATTTTATTAATTACATTGAGAAATAGCTATAGATAATTTATAACTCTCAAATTATTTAAGCACAAAAAATCATCTGAATAAGCAAATATGACAAAATAGATCACATGGAATCAAAATCAACACACGGACTGCGTTACTATGAATCAACAAATAATAAGAAGAAAATTGAACCGTACCTCTATGTTTTCATACGTCTTGGATCATACTCTCCAGCAGCTATTAAATCAGCCATATATTTTTCAATGTATTTGATTATTATAGTCAAAGCTAACAATTTAAAAATATTATAGAATAATACTACAAACTAAACAAATAATAATATATTTAAAAAAAATATTCTGAAAAGGATATGGTCCCAAAAACTCTAAATTTGGATCCATATCCTTATAGTTGTTCTTTACATTAACATCCATTTCGTTAAGATGAACAATACCCTTCTCATCATCGTACACTCGGGCGTACTTGAAGATATGTGTTGAGAAATTTATTAGTATGAGTTTTGATGAATTCCAAAACCAACTGACCCCAACCGAGTAGATGTTGTCAGTTCCTATTGTTAGCTGTTAGGCTCGCTGTTTGAGCAATGTTAAGATTTTATCTTTACAGATCTCAAGCTGAAGACGACAACAGAGCAACACTCAGATACAACCCCGGATGAAAGATCGGATGAGGAACATCAGTTACAAGATAAGAGAGTTATGCTTTTTGACAGCTGAGAGTTCAAGCCAACTGTTCAGTTGGAACATCAGCTATAGAATGCCATCCGATAAAGAGAATGTTTCAAGAAGGGGGAAGTTATAAAGAAGTCTCAACATGAAGTTCAAAGTCAGCTGAGAGTTCAACGGTTCAAACAGAACATCAGCTGAAGACCACTCAGATAAAAATCAAGACTTTCAACCGACTAACCGAGGTTGACTGTCAGAAATGTTTGAATTTGAATTTCAAAAAGGAAGTTACATGAGGGTTTGACCGTTCAGTCATTACCCCATTTGGCCCAACACAAGGCTGTCTCAGATGGAAAGCAGAAGAACTCAGATGCCATATCGGGAAAGTCTGCATAAATGAGAGACAAGCCATCGCTTTCAACAATCAGAGATCAACAGCTCCTCTAACAGCTAGTTGATACTCTCTGCCTATAAATAGAGGCATTCTTTCATTCGAAGAGAAGAGATAGAGAAGTGCACTCACAAGAGAAACAAGCGCAAGAAAAAATCTGCAAAAATCACATTCTAAGAGCATCAGCAGCTGAGAGTTCAAGAGTGATAGAACATTAGTAGCTGGGGGTTCATAGAGTTATAATCTGTCTTAGATCTTAGTTTGAGTGTTTATTCGTTCAAGCCATAGATCCAGCTCTCATTCGTGATCGAGCTGTAGTTGGAAAATCCACCCACATACACACCTTAAAAACTGTTTGTTAGGATCATACTCTTCCTGTAATTGAGTAGTTAGGTTGTCAAGTACCTGTAAACTTGACATAGGTTGTTAAGTACCCGTAAACTTAACTGTAAAGGTTGATAAGTACCCGTAAACTTATTGCAACGGTTGTACAGCCCGGGCAAGCTGTGTGGAACTGTCCAGAAGAACTTGGACTGAGGTGTGAGGATTCACATCTCCCCGTGGACGTAGGAGTTATCTCCGAACCACGTTAAATCCTGTGTGTCTGTGTTTTATTCAGTTACCTATTGCTTTTTCAACTGACCAAACTAACCGGCATACAAACTGCATATTTGCACATTCTCAATTGTTTTGGTTTTTGACCAACCAAGCATAAAAGCGTGAGTTGCTTTACGAATTTTAATTTCCACCTCATTCCGCACCGCACAACTCATCCAGCTGAGGTTGTTTACTCAGCTGTGAGATTTCCAACTGAGTCCTTTTACTCGGTTGAAGTATTTTTTCAAGGATTAGATTTTAAAATCCTAACTGGTGTATTCCCCTCCCCCATACACCAATAACTCGTTTCGGGACCATCATTATGGATTGTTCTCTCAAACCTCTCCAGAATATCCACCCGTTTTCATCTCCACTATGATTTCTTTTCCAATCTTCGAGCAACTTTTTATAATCATTGTCATGCTTCTTCATCAATTTTAGAGCTTGCTTGAAGGATATACCATCTATTTTTATATTACCAAGTTGAGGGTGTGCATAATGTCGTCCGGACCCATGTTTTTAAATATAGTAGCTTTTAGCTTATCCTGATTGACCCAATCACATACTCCATGCGGCCTCAATTTAATTTATAGATAAGGTACAAGATAAATATTAATAATGAACAATAGTAATAAATAATAAGGGGTTATTGAATCTAAATACATAACTTTCTTTTTTATCTAAATTCCGGTATTGCACATGACTTTTTTCTCCTGCCTCTATATGCATCATCTTTAGTTGTATTTTATTTTAATACAAACGACGTCATTTTAGAATTTTATAACTTACATTTTTTATATATAACTTACATCTTTAGTGACAATTTGGTTTTGAGACCAATTTCATTTTTGACGAACTTGAGTTCTACGTGGCATAGTTGGAAAGTAAAGTGGCAATTTCACTCTTTAAAATTCAATTCAATAACAAAAATTAAACAAATGATATGCCACCAATCATGATGCTCCGAACATTTACTAACAACTTTCAAATTCAAAGGTTGGGAAATCTTGATTGAAATATTTTTGTCATCATGCGTACCCTCCAAGTGATTTAAGTCTTCCACAAATTTGTTGCTAGAAACATATTGATTGTAGTCTGCTCGAAATCTATTCTTAAATTCATATGTGGATTCGAAGACATATCCTTGGTCATCCTATCCTCCTCATCATCCTCATCTTCATTCTCGGGATCAGCCAAAGTATCGTATGCAAAATTATAAGTAGAAAGAAGCATTCTTTAAGTCCAACCTATTTGCAACCGGTATAACATCTTCTTCTACCTACAAATTATGCAATGGGTTAGGTTAGGTATTACAAAATTTATTCTGAAACAAAATACCGAATAACTATTTATCATGTAATTCGTTCTTCCACCCACAATATGACTTCTTCACATTTTTTAGGACCATCTAAAACATCATATATACCAATTTTTGAACTTATTTACTTAAAATATCAGCTATGGCCCGTCACAATCTAAACTAATTAACATAAATTATACCAAACGTGACACTATTTCTTCACTCACAGCACTCATCTATCATCTTAATTATGATCCAAAGTCCATGCTATTGTCTATACAAAGTTATTTTGTGGATGAAGGGAGTACAATTTATTAATTACATTGAGAACTAGCCAAAGAGATTAGATTGATCAATGAACCGAAGCTCCAACTGATCAATGGTTTCATCGACTTTTAGACTGAAGTTGTCAAAATCTTGACAAGCATGGGAGAACTTGTTCTCCTTGGTTTCGTCACTCCCTTCACTAAGAGATGCCAAAATGTCCCACATCTCCTTAGCTGTGTTGCACTCTTCTATCCATGGAAGATAGTCTTGTCCAACTGTGGACATGATAGTGCACTGAGCCCAGACATCCAGCTGGCTCACTTTTGCTTCCTTAGGAGTGAAATCTTCTGGCTTCTTCTCAACCATCACCTGAGTTGCATCCCCATCATTCGGATTTGTAGAAGTACGAATGACTTTTTCTATGATGGTGATCGGTCCGGATGTAATTACTTGTTGCATTCGATGATGCTTGGATAGTAGAATCTTCTTCATCCGAGTTTTCCAGGATGTATAGTTCACAACCGAGAACATGACAACAATCTTGTCTTTAACATCCATCTGCACACAACAAACAGACAACAAATGCAAGCAGATATGCACTAGCGTGAAAAGGATCTATTCAGTTGACCACTGAAGAAAAACACCTCGATTCACACCTTGTGAAACAGAGACAGCGGTCTTTTGAACCACTGCTCTGATTCCACTTGATGGTCCCGATACGAGTTCTGGTGTATGGGGGGGGGGGGAATAACCAGATAGGAATTTTAAAATCAACCCCCTGATAAAAACCACAATTAAGTAAAAGGACTCAGCTGGAATCACAACTGAGTAAGAAAACTCAGCTGGAAGAGTGGTGCTGTGCGGAATGTGGTGGAAAAAAACAATAACTCGTATAAAACAACTCACGCTCAGATGCAAGGTCGGTCAACAACCAAATCAGTTGAAATGTAAAGATGCAGTTTCGAGTGCTGGTTAGTTGGTCAGTTGAATATGCAAAAAGTAACTGAACAGAAAACACAACACAAAGGAATTACGTAGTTCGGAGAGAACTCCTACGTCCACGGGGAGTTGTGAGTCCACACAACTCAGTCCAAATTCTTTAGGACAGCTACCACAAAGCTTACGCGGGCTTTGCAACCGTTCAGATAAGTTTGCGGGTACTTATCAACCTTACAGATAAGTTTGCGGGTACTTATCAACCTTTCTACTCAATTTCGGGAAGAGCAGGATCCTAACAACCTTTTTAGGGGATGTGTAAAAGGGTGGATTTTCCAACTACTAGCTCTAACAAAGAAGTGAGCTAGGATCTAAGTTTGAACAAATGAAGACTCAAACTAAGATCGAAAACACCAAGACAGATTCTAACACTCTATGAACTCTCAACTGGTGATGTTCTTAGAGATTAATTGCAGTTTGGCTTGAGTGCAGTATAAAGTCGTTCTTTCGCTCGTCTTGTTTGCTCTATATTCTGTCTTCTCTTGTATTCTATCTTGATGAATGAATGAATGCCTCTATTTATAGGCGGTAAGAATCAACTAGCCGTTGGAAGAGCCGTTGATCTCTGTTCTGTGAAAGCGATGGCTTGTCTCTCATCTCTGCAGATTTTCCCGATTTGGCAACTGTGAACTTCTGCTTTTCTTCTGAGACAACCTTGTGTTGGGCCAAATGAGGTAATGACAGAACGTCAAACCTTCACGTGACTTCCTTTTTGAAATTCAAATTTCAACCTTTGTCTTTCAACATTGGTTGGTCGGTTGAGAAGTTTGATCTTCATCTAAGTGGTCTTCAGCTGATGTTCCATCTGATTGCTACCTTCATCTGACATTCTGTCTGAAGAGGAACAGTTGAACCCTCAGCTGCCTTGAACTTCATGTTGTCGATCTATCAGATTGAGTCTTGCAACTGATGTTCCATCTGAACAGTTGGCTTAAATGCTCAGTTGTCTTTCTTACATCTGATGTTCTATATCAGAACAGTTGGCTTGAACGCTCAATTGTCTTTCTTCCATCTGATGTTCTATCCGAGTAAAGCCATGTTGCCGTCTTCAACTGGAGTCATGTAAAGATAAAATCTGAACATTTCTCAAACAGCGAGCCTAAATACTAACATTAGGATCTGGCAACATCTACTCGGTTGGCGTCAGTTGATTTTGGAATCAATCAAAACTTTACTAAATTTCCCAATAGATAATTTCTAACTCTCAAATTATTTAAGTACCAAAAATCATCTGAATTGGCAAATATGACAAAATAGAACACATGGAATCAAAATCAACACATGGACTGTGTTACTATGAATCAACAAATAATAAGAAGAAAATTGAATCGTACCTCTATCTTTTCATACGTCTTGGGGTCATACTCTTCAACAACTATTAAATCAACCATATATTTTTCAATGTATGTGATTATTATAGCCAAATGTAACAATTTAAAAAAATTATAGAATAATACTACAAACTAAAAAAATAATAATATATTTAAAAAAATATTCTTAAAAGGATATTCTTAATAACAATAATATAATAAATATATATTATTTATTATTGATTAAATATTATTATAGTACCCTTAATAATTAATTAGTATAATAATCTTATAATTATAATTAAATAATATTAACATTATTATTTTTATATTAGTATTATTATTTAATGTAATATTTTATATTATTTAATTATAATCATTAGAATTTTTTAATAATAATAATAATAATAATAATAATAATAATAATAATAATAATAATAATAATAATAATAATAATAATAATAATAATAATAATAAAATTTCTTCCTGAAGATGTGGAATAGTTAGTATCAGGGGGGAGGGAAGGAATGGGCTAAACCCATACTCATGAGATTAGTCATGATTAGTCATTCCTTAAGAAATGGTCATTCCTTACGAGAAAAATATACCAATTATGAAATTAGGAATAAAGGCAGTAATGATCATTCCAGCATACCAGCCATCACCTTAATATTATTCAATAAATTGAAAGTAAATAGTGTATTAGAAGAAATTTTGTAATTAAAACACCAATATAATGGATTTTCTAGAATTTTGAATGAAATGGTACAATTCAAGAAGTACAGCTTCACCTCGTAAGCAGTGAAGTTTTGATTTCAAATTCCACCAATCCCCTTCCACTAGTAAATAAAACAAAAAAAAAAATAAAAATGAATGAATGAAATGGACAATCAATGAATCGAGTTATGAACTCAATATTATAATTTTAACTCAATATTAAAACCTTGCATATATTAACAAACCTTCGATTTCTTTTAATTGGAATCATGCTTTGTTCCTCTTACTGCAAAATTTAAAGAAATTATACAAAACAATGTCATTCATCACCTTCCTAAACAATAGAACGACATTGTTTAATACAACGAATTTCGTATAAGGTCGACTATATCAACTATTCGGACAAGTGAATCGAGTGCTAGTTTAAATTGAAAAACTAAAAATTTGTAATTAAATATAAGAAGTTTCAAAGTTTAAATTAAAATAAAAGGGGTTTTGGCGAATTAAATCACGACATTTAGGATCTTTTGCAATTTTAACCCGAACTTTCAACTTTGGCAAATTAAATTATGAACTTTTTCAGTTTTTACAATTAAGACCTAATCAAACTTTATTGACATAAAATATAAAAATATTACAAATAGTACAATATTATTTTATATGTCTTTATTCGTCATAAATAAATGTTTTCATCGTTTCAAAGTAAAGTTTATTACTATAAATTATTAATCAGAACTAAATATTATTATAAATTATTAAATATAAATCATATTAGTTAATTAAAATATAGTAAATAAATTAAGGGGAGGCCATACAGAAGTTCAACCCTATATTAATGAGAATGAATAATCAATAAAGTTTGATTAAGTTTTAATTGTGAAAATTGAAAAGTTCGTGATTTAATTTGTCAAAATTAAAAGTTTAGGTTAAAATTACAAAAATTGAAATATTCGTGATTTAATTTATCAAAGTTAAAAATTCAGATTAAAATTATAAAAGATTATAAAGTTTGTAATTTAATTCGTTAAACCTCAAATAAAAATAGCATAAAGTTCGTGATTTTTTTATAGTTTCTTCCTCGGTAAATGAGTACTAATTTTTTTTGTACCCATAAATTTCTAATTACGATGTTTTTAAGAATAACTAGCGTACAACCCGTCGAAAATCGACGGGAAAATATCTTTAATAAAATTATTAGATAGTACTAATATGTTAGAGATTAAGAAAAATATAACTTGTTAATTATTTTAGGGTTATATCATTCGATTATGCAATCTACTAAACTCGTTTAGAATTTATATGTCCTTGAACATATCTCAAATTCAATTAAAGAGTAATTTTACCACATGTTTACGTCTCAAATCCATATAGTTATGTCTATTTAAAATTCTAATCTAATCTATTCTCATTCCTTTCGATAATTTTCTAAGCTCTATTCTTCTCCAAAATCGACGTGGGCAGAAATATATTTGTCTCTCAAATAAATTGTCTCACGTCAATTTGTATGAAAATTGAGATGGATCATTTTCATTGCAAATACACTTTGTCCCACATTTATTTAAAAAAGAAAAATAATTTTGAAGATTGTCTATAAGATGAAAGTGACCATATATACCCTATATTATGAGTTCGACATAAGACTAATGAAAAAAAAAAGTTAAACCATCACTTCACAATCATCTCGTCTATCCCAGCAGTTCCAATCGAAACCGGCCCATTGACTATCATACTAATTTTGTATAAATAATCATCTTTCAAATATATTCAGAGAAAAATTAATGATGACATTTGTTTTATTTTTTACCTTAAATTAATATTTATTTATTTAAATATCTATCTACCAAAAATATTCACACAATATTTAATAAAATAAAAAATTATATTATAAATTTCAGTTTTATATAAATGACCATCTTCCAAATATATTCACAGAAAAATAAATGATGATATTTGTTTTCTTTTTTACATTGTTTTGAAATAACTTTTTTAACTGAGAATAGAACTTTAAGAATTAGTTTCACTATGCACTTGGTGGTTTCGCCTTTACAAAACTTTACGTTGAGTGATTGAGATTCGGAAAATAACTTAGCCAATAATATATATACGATAAAAGTTGACCATAAATATCCTTTATTTTATGAGTTCAAATTTATTAAAAAAAATTGTCTAGCCAGTACTGAATTGGATCCTTTACGCGCGCAATTCTTGGTTGGAATTGGATCGTTGACAAATCGTTAGTAATTTTTCTGTCAATTTTCCTACATATTTGATGTTTTCCAACGGAGACGATTAACCAAATAATTTGAGATGGTGTGTTTAGAATTATTCAAATATGTTTGAAATTTATATACTCGTACTTGTTTCAAACCCAATTAAAAAATTAGTCATGTGTGTTCTTTATATAAAAAAGAATCCGTATATCAATATCCGTTGGTTGGAAATTGGCCCGTCTACCGCCACGGTTCCGAGTCGGAATCGGCCCGTTGACCACGATTTTGATTTATAACTGTAGTTTAAAATACTCGTTTAGAATTTATATAAACCTAAAACTTAATAAAAAATAATTGATTGTACTATTCGTTCTTGTATTAACTGTATAGTAATATTCACTAATTACGATTATAAATTATGCAAAGTTGAAAATCCAACTACAAATAACGTAAAAATAATTCATAGATGACGATTATAGATTTTAGAAAATACATGAACAAAATGAATAAAATGAAAACTTTAAAATAAATAAGAATAAAGAATGGAGATGTGCCACATGGGATCTCGAGTTGAGGTACCCGTCAGTTAGGAATTGGCCCGTCTACCTAATTAATTGACAAATTAAAAATTAATTTTTTTTACAAATTAAATAAAAATTATTAGACTATTTCAAATTTTAATTCCCAACCAATAAATTAGCCAAATAATTTTGGAACCATGTATTTGGCCAACTAATAAATTAGTTCCCCACAAAAAATAATTTTTTTATTCGGCCAACTAATAAATTGGCCAAAATAAATAAATTATAAAAATAAATATAGTTATTTATTCATCCGACTAATAAATAAATTGGTCAAATAAAACTGGTGGAACAAAAGATGAGGAAATACAAATTGAGTCTAGGTATTTATAGGTTTTTTAATAGGTGAAGTTTCATTGAAAAACTGATATAGGATACAAAATTTGAATCGATATTTAAAATCTATTATTTTATATTTAAAAATTCAAAAATTATAATACTTGTGATAATATTAAATATTATGTTTAACATTGGTTGACTTAGTTATGATTTACATTTGAGATTTCAAGTCAATTCATGCATCTATTAAGTTCAGAAAATATTGATTTGATATAATAATATTCTGAATTCAATTGTGTATATGAGCATGCATGTCTTTTAGTTACGTTTTTCAGAAAAAATAATACTGATAGATTTACATTAGAATAACCTCGTTGTTGACCAAGCTTCAAATCGTGTTTGTGTATGTTTTTATGTAAACTTGGTCAATCTGAAATGCATATACCAATAAATTACCTAGATTATTTTGAAATTATTTATTCGGCCAAATAATAAATAAGTTTCCTACAAAAACTAATTATCCATTCGTCCAACTAATAAATTGGTCAAATTAAATTAAAATTTATAAAAATATAGTTATTTATTCGGCCGACTAATATATAAATTGGTCAAATAAAACTGGTGGAACAAAAGATGAGAAAATACACACTGATTCTACGTATTTATAGGCTTTTCAATAGGTAAAGTTTTATTGAAAAACTGATATGGGACACAAAATTTTAGTAGATATTTAAAATCTATTATTTTATATTTAAGAATTCAAAAATTTGAGAAATTTGATAAATAGGAATAGAGGATTAAGAGCAGTGTCAGATGAGATTTTTTCAAAGTAATAATCATTTTACTTCTAGTAATATAATGATCATGATACTGGAGTATGTCTTTTTTTTAAGAGCAAAAACGGATATGGTTATTAATACAGTATTATTCAGATCTTTGACTTTCTTGTTTAGAATCCCAAACTAAACTACTACACAGATCCTTAATTCTTCTCTAAAAATCGCAGTGCTAAACTGCTGACACAGAAAATAAACGATTTGAAAGAGGAAGACGATAAAAGAGCAATCTACATTCTCCGAAAAGTACATGAGCTCTGAAGAAATTGATCTCATCGGAAAAAGAGGATGAAATTGACGGTGTTTCTGAGCCTTTTTTGGGCGCTGAATTTACTCTATGGAGAGTGGTTTGCATATTTGCTGCCTTCGCATTGGACATGTTCTTGGCCTCATCTTCAACGCCCCTCCTCGGTAAACCCCATTTCAATCAATTTTCAACCCATTTTACTTCCTTTTTACTTACTTTGACTTGCAACTCTATCGATCAGTTTATCTGTGTATAATTAAATTCTGTGATTGATTTTGTAGCTCTTTCTATAGTGTTGCCCTCTTTGTTGATTAAGCTGTAGATCTTGTATTCTGATTGAGGAGTGAGGACTACCATTTATTTTATTTTATTTAAATTCGTTGCCATTTTTGATTTTGGACAATCAGATTGCGGTTTCACTGTAGTTTTCATGTGGTGAAGTGTTGAACTAATGCATGTGTTATGTGCTTATCATGCGTAAAATCCGAAAGAATGAATTCTGACTGTGCTATCTCTGAACATTTCAGTCGAATGGTGTTGATTATTCGAGTAATTATGTGAAAATTGCTGTTGTTGCAGACCCTCAGGTAACCCCTTTATGGGAAAAGGGATTGTCTTTATCTTGGCATTGTTTCTGTTTGACCATTTTTGTTAACCATATTTAATGTTGATAGCTCATGGATAAAACTTCCCTTCGTCTTGCTCCGAAATCGCTTGCCCTGGAGGTTGTGCAGTTCTATACAGATTTATACATGCGCAGGGCGTTCCTCTCCTCTGTATTGCCCTTCAATCCGGATGTCATACTGTTTTTGGGTGATTACTTTGATGGGAGCGACAGGTTGTCAGACGAAGAGTGAGTTTGATTTCTTAAAATTCTGCTACATGATTATTCCACTTGGAGATTCTTAATGTTTTGATACATAAGCTGCCACTTGCAAGCTCACTTTTGTCGTAGTTAATTGTACGATGCTCACTCCTAGTTAGAACCTACGTATTATCTAGTTTAATTATGTTTTGTATCCACTCCGCTTGGTTTACATACAGTGTCCACAATTATATATTTTTGGGAGAAGGCTCTCTTCGTTGTAAAAGATTATCCAAATATGATTGTTGGGTGTGTTTTCTTAATAATCTGAACCCTCCTTCCTTATGTGAAGTCTGGTGCTGCTTATCCTGTTTGCTTTTGAACTATTAAGGATGAATCATCTCATGCTTAGCTACTCTTTATCCTAACTCCTACTTTCCGGCAGTATTTTGATTTGTTTTACTATTAGATGGCAGGAATCTTTAGGCCGTTTCCGGCATATTTTTAACCTGAATATGATTCAGAAAACCTCAAACATAAAAGTACATTACCTTTCTGGAAACCATGACATCGGGTACTCAGCTTTCTACTATCAAAAGCCAGAGGTATTATAAATGTTGTTCTCTATTTATAGCACTTGAGCTTTAATCCTTAATACTGTCTCTCTTATGTTACTCAGGTCATCAATCGCTACGAGAGGGAATTTGGTGCTAGAAACTTTAAAGTTACAATTGGAGAAGTGGATTTCATTGCCATCGATGCGCAGACTTTGGATGGTAAAGGCTAATGTCTCTGACTGTATCCCCAGTTGTGATTCACTTGGCCACAGCTTTGATCTAATGTTCACCTATTGTTTTCATTTATATATTCTCTTTCTGCAGGTCATCCACAAGGTAGCTTCACATCGGCTACGTGGGGCTTCATAAAAAATGCGTCTAAAGGTAAACGAAACCGAGCTCGAGTTATGAACCTTATCTGTTCAGTTATGTCCCCTCCTTTGACATTCTTTGAATGTTTGTAGATATATCTCCTTCTCCAAGGGTTTTGTTGACTCACATCCCTTTATATCGACCGGACTGGACTCCTTGTGGCCCTCATCGATCGTCACCCATCATCAATCAAGTAAACATGTTAAGATTCTATCATGTCAATTACGCGTTAGTGTTAGTCTATTTTGTTTCCAATATCATACATGTTTACATTCTAACTCTGTAATATGTCTGTGTGCATAATTTATATATCTCCAGCGAGTTAACCGTGCTGGTCGTGATCAAGAGATCGTGTAAGCTACTTTTCTTCGTTTGTTATTGGAAGCATTTGGGTTCCATGTTTATTCTGGATCCTGTAATTAATCCACTTAGTTTCTTTGGTACAGGTATCAGAATTATATCACTAAAAAGTCGACAAAATCCCTACTGGATCTAATCAAACCTGTATGTATCACATTTCTTCATCAATATAGGATGAAACGATAACTGAAAAAAGTGGGGACTAATATGTGGTTCTGCAGGCACTAGTCCTCTCAGGTCATGATCATGATCAGTGCACCGTTACTCATATGTATACTAGTGGTCAAGCGACGGAGGTAAACCCGATATCTTTTGCCTTGATATAATCAATTATGTGATCATGTTTGCAGTCGATTCATGAAATTATGCAGCATACTGTAGGAACTGTAAGCTGGCAACAAGGAAACTTGTATCCTTCTTTTATGCTTCTATCTGCCAAAAATTCATCGGTTTCGGATGGAGCCTCTCACGAAGACGCTGTTTTGACTACTCTCTGCTTTCTCCCCATGCAAACACATATCTACATATGGTATTAGGCGAAAATTTTTGTTCAGTTCCTTTCGTTCGGATCGTTAGCGTTGTGGTTGACTTTACCTAATATTTCTATCTGAAATTTAATTTGATGGATGTCTCAGGTATTTATCTCTCTTTGCAATGACCCTTGTTATTATCCTCCTTTGGCCAGCGAACGAAGTCCATATATCACGAAAGCTCGGTAATCTCATGGTTGCTATCCGAGATGTATTTAAAAGCTTAAGCAGTGTTGTGAAGGAGAAAAATGAAGATGAAGATTGTGAGTATGAGGAGGTATGGGATGCAGAAGGGTCAATGCACCTAATCAAGAAAGCTAAAAAGGTTGCGGTCTTGAACGAGAGCAGCTCAGTTGAGAGGTAAAACCGGCATTGTAATGGATTCACTTTCGTTCTTGTGCAGTAAAACTCAACTACTCATCTGCAGGGGGAATGCTGTTATGCGATCAAAAGCTCGTAAACAGACGGGGCTGGATGTAGAAGCGACGAGTGAAGATGTAAGTATACATATTGGTGTAGGTAGAACGAGCAGATCAAAAGCCAAGATGATAATCTGGCGAGCGTTGAGGGCAGTACGAGCACTGATGATCATTGCTGCCTTGAATGTTCCTCTGTACGTGTTGCTCGTGTTTAAAGATTGGATCGACAAATGATTTCAACGCCGAAGCTAGAAGATATGGTGTGTTTGATCGCCAGATACGAAATAGGCAGTTTGAGTTAGCAATGGCTGCTGCCCTCTGTTGTGTCATAACAACATACATCACATTCTGTATTAGGTAATGCCATTTTGGAAGATATTTTTTTGTACCATTATTACTTTATGCTCTAGTGTTACTGTCTGAAATGAATTCATTGAATTCCAGAAAATATATGATGAGAAATTTAATGTCAAAGCAGCATCATAAAAAGGGAATCTTGTATATAACAGAAATCTTTCTTATTCCATTGATAAACTTAAGACAACATACATTATATAAAGCTCCATAACATTAATTCCAACTCATAAAACTATTAAGAAATAATGCAACTCCCCTCCAATTTATTTCCCTACACTTGCAATTCTTATTTTTGCACACTATTGCACTTTAAAGTGCAGGAGGGAAAATTATTACACAACATATATAAGTAACTCTCTTAAAAAAAACATATACATCGCATTATAATTATATATATAGCCCTTTTAATACCTCAAATTCTCCAGTCCACAGCCTCCAAAGTCACTTGAATTTTTTTCCAAAAATAATCACTTCGTTTCTTCATAATGCATAATTGCCTCCCAATAAAATCTCTGTATTAGTCTTAAAATGCTCCAATTAGCATTGCCCCTTAAACACACCTAATTCTCTCCCTCAAATTGCCAAAAAAACCCAATGGAATCTCACCATTTAGGTTAAAAAATATGAAACAGGAGTGGCATTTTCAGAGAGAGAGGGAGAGATATGTATGTATTGGGCTAATTGAACAAAAGAATTGAAGCACTTGCAGAAAAGCAAATCAATCCAAGAACCTTCTGCACCGATCTTGCGATGATTATTCGCGCTCTTTTTTTGAAATTTCGATCATACGAGAGGCTAATAAAATATGAGAAACTTAAAGGGGGAAATTATGTATGCAGATATATGATAATATATGTAGTTTTATTGTGTGTGTGTGTGTGTAAATATACTATATATCTAGGGAAAATTTATTGAAAGCTAGTTGGTTATTCATCTCCTTGAATATACCAGCAGAGAAGCATGGTGGCGCAGCGACGGAGGATGTAAATACGGGCTCGTTGTTCTTTAACTAGACAAGAACATTTTCTGCTGAATCCATTGCTCTTTGATCTTTTCGGTGCACTACTTCTGTTACTGTACTTGTTCTTCAATTCTATTTTTACTTCACCCATTTTTTTTCTTTTCGAGATTTAGTAGTGTTTTTGAAGAAAAGAAAGAAAATAGAATGAATCCCTTGAGAGAGAAAAAGTTTGGGAAAAAAAAGCTCACAAATGAATGGAGCTGGACCCTTAAGGAAAAGTGGAAGGGATGAAGGTATATTTATAGGAGGTGGAGTTGACTCCTTTTGGAAATTAGGGGGGTGAACATGGTCAAGTTTTAGAGATCCTTCTGCATGGGAGCAATGAGAGAGAGAGAGAGAGAGAGAGAGAGAGAGAGAGAGAGAGAGAGAGGTGAATTGGGATTGAAGAATGATGTGTCTTTTAAGTGAAAATGGGATTAGAAAATTAAGGGGTAAAGGGGTACGAGAAATGAGGACTATTAATAGAAGAAATTAAAATATAGTGTGTCGGTCGGAAATCGGAATTCTAGGTTATTTATGGCCTGATTTTAAAAATACAGCTTATTAACTAATTCTTTCCAAAAAAATAAAATAATAAAGAAACACAACTTAAACACGGATCCACTCCATCTCTCTATATATTTATTCTTTTCAGTTATGTGAACTACAAATAAACTTGAGATTAATAATATAGGATAAAGGGTGATTGTTTATCTCAATATGTGTGTTTGGTACTCAAGATTAAACTTAAGATAAATAAGTTTTTGTGTTTGGTACTCAAGATTAAATATATGACTATTTTTCAATCTTCCAATTCTACCCTTATACTACTTAGACAAGACACGTGATAATGAAACATGAACGAAACACTTCTCAAACTATCTCCAAACCGTACTCTAAGCGAAGAACAAAACTAGGTAGAGACCATGCCCAAGTGGGATGGAAAATATTTTCTTTCTGCTTAGAACATTGGAAAGTCTAAAAATCATAAGGGGCAGCTCAGAAAATCCATTGAACATCATATGCACCAGGCCGAAGAACAAGCATGCAAGATAAAATTCATCATTTTTCACATAAGTAGGATTCAGTCTCGTTCAAAGAAACATTGTACATGTCACGAGTCCTACAAAAGCAACTTGTAAACATTCGTGAGTAATTGCCAACCAAAAATCATAAAAGTTATAATTTCAAGTTATCTCTCAATTTCCAGAACAATTCTCTTGCAGTTTCATTCCAAAGTTATCTTGCAGTTACAATTCTCACACTTCAGAATACAATCAATCTTTGAGAAGAAACCGTCAAATTTTCTTCTCATTCAAGAGGAACAACCAATCTTGATTACCTTACATCTTTCTCAACTCTTTGGCCCAAATATAACAAAAAAGATGAAAAAAAAAAGTTAATCTCACAAATGCATCATGCTAATTTCCCAAAATATCGCTACTTCAAAAAAAGGAAATAATTGCACACACAACGCGTATGTAGAGCTCAAAATCATACCAATTTTCTTTGCATCCACCTTCTTTAATTGCCTATGATTGAGACCCAATTTCGTGAGTTCATACTATCCTCCCAATCAAATTCCCAAATAAATTGCTTTGATTCACCAAAAACAAAAATTCTAAAAAACTATGCATATAGAAATAAATGAAATTCTGACCTGCGACTTCGTAGCAAAACGCCATTTATTCTCCGGTTTATCTTCGATTCTATGCACATTATCGATAAAAAATGAAGGACTTATGGAAAATTAAATGAGAATAAGTGAAAGGAAACTTATCAAGGGCTTTCGGTCATAAAATTAGGGCTTCTGTAAAAATTTCATGTGTTAACACAGAATTGAAGGATATACGCGATAATTACCTAGAATCGGCGGCGGATATCGAGTCAGATGATGAAGAAAGGGAGAATGGAGAAGAGAAGATCGGAATGGATTGCTTCTGAGATCGATGTGCACATGAAAGGGTATACTTGGAATGGGGATGTTTAATCTGTGTTACTGATCAAGGGCTGCAAAATAATACAGTGGAAATAACGCCGGGCTCCCCTTTTACGCCGGGCTCTCAAGTTTATTTTTCTGGGATACCAAACAAATGTTAAACCCAGATAAATAATTTAGTTAAGGTTTATAAGCCCTACCAAACACCCCCTAATTGGTTCCAATTTCTGGATATTAATCTACTTAGTTTTTGTTATCATTTTATCTTATTTTATTTTCTTCAAATTAACAAAATACCACATGATAAAGATTTGCGTGTTTGTAATATGGCGCCCAAACTTGTGTCATGCAAATTCACTAAATATTGTATTTAGGGAAAGAATAACTCCAAATTTCATATCTATAATTTAATTTAATTTAATGTTTGTTCATCAACATTTATATATTTGTGTACATATTATTTTTATTCAAGGATAATTATATGCACATGTGATACATATTCAATTAGTTTTACAATAGTTCAGCATGAGAACACTTTCTGACTAATAGTATAGTATCACAGATTACATTGATGAGTTTTAATTATGCAATAACAAAAATTCACAATCTTTGAAGAATCTTAATACATGATGACAAAATCTACCGCTTAAGAATATTATGGCTAATGTTCAATGTAATACAGAGGGATTGTTTGTTTCTGAATAATTTTAACGTAGGAGCTAAGAAAGAAAATTGAAATGGTGATTTTACGGAATCTGTCAACTTCGATATTTTGGCATGTGAAGTGTGAGATTTTGTACTCTTTGCGCTCTCTCTCTCTCTCTCTCTCAAATTTTCCGAAACACACAAGTGATTGGTCTTACGTCAGGCAACCTCAAATCCCTATACAGATTCGCTTGTTCCAATCTCAAGCAAATTATAAACCAATTACTAGTGATAATTTTTTCTAGGAAGAAGTAGATCTTAATTAATCAAGAAGATAGTACAGTACAGCTGTGATACTAATCATAAACATTTGCATTTTTTAATGAGTTTTACAAGCTTTTGCCATATCATGTAGAGAGTAGAAATGGCTTGTAAAAGCTATCTATAATTAACAATGGTTTTAATCCCTAACTTAAGAAGATGTCTCAATGGCTGCTCAGTTTACCATATTAATGAGGATTATTGACAATTTATCTAGAAGATCGTATGTATGTGCATGTGTACATGGTATATATTTTGACTTCCTAGTTAAAATTTCGCATTCTCTTTAGCATATGCAGTAAAAAAAATATAAAAGAATCAACTCAACTACTTACAAGAAGCTCAAATGAAATGACTTATCTCTTCCAATAGGCAACTTTTCCTCATCCAAACTAGGTATCACTACGTCTTCGGCTCTCATCACGCCGGTATAGTTTTCTCCCACTTGTGCAAAAACTTGAACTCATGCAGACAACTTCTCATAGTCTCTCTTGAGAAAATCAACGAGGTTCGAGTTGTGTTTTCTTGGGCTCGTACCACACAACGACAAAAGTTGTTTTACTTAAGTGGCCGTGGCCATTCCCCCTATAAAGATAGTTCCATCTACTGTTAACCACATAAGAATGCTTATAGAATTCAAAAGAATATCAGAATTAAGAAAAGTTGTATTACTCAATGGTTTACCTCTTTCCCGTCCATTAATTCTTACTAAGTTTCTGAAACTCCAACGAAACTAATGGATCTCTGTTGATTAGGAATACTACTGTGTGACTGCATCCGTCCAAAATGTCTTAGGCAACCCACTTTTCAATCTCATGCATCTTGCTCGCTCATTTAATGTTCGGTTCATGCGTTCTGCAACACTGTTTTGTTGGGGGGTTCCTCTCACAGTCTTCTCTATGCGAATCTCATTATCTGCACAGTAATTCTTGAACTTATCAAATTCACACTCTCCTCCGTTGTCGGACCTCAAACACTTCACCTTCAGCCATGTTTTAGTTTCTACAAGGGCTTTCCACTTCCTGAAAGCATCAAACGCATCAGATTTATTCTTAAGAAAATAAACTCATACCTTTCTAATGCAAACATCGATGAAGGTGATGTAAAACTCTGAGCCACCGATGGACTTCACAGGGGCCGGTCCCCATAGATTGCTATGGACCAACTCCAACTTCTGCGTCTTCAAAGTTCTGTCGTCTCTCGAGAAGCTCACCTTTTTTCTGCTTCCCGAACATGCAATCCTCGCACAGACCAACTTCAACAATTTCTAGGCCAGACAACCTACCATTTGAACTGTCACACCCCGGTTCCCATAAACCGAGACGCAACAAAGGGGAATAAAGAAGCGGGAAAGAAAGGGGCTTATTTTTTTGCACATATAACCATTTATTCACAAATTTAATGAAGTGAGGCGACAAAACCGCGCTACACCCATTAAAGTAAAATATGGGGTAAATCCGTGTCTAGCATAACAAAAGGAGTCGACCATCCACTTCACCAAATGATGTTATCATGAGGGAGTGGGAATTCGAGCGTCCAAGAGAAGTTGATCACAAGGCACTCTCCATAAAAATAATAAATAACACAAAAGAGACATATTCAGAGTTGCACAATTAAATAACATAGCGGAAGCACACAATAGCTACAACAACAATAACCCCCTGCCTCAGCCTCGCGTCTCATCACCTGCCTCCCAATCTGAAAACATTTTGAAAAGATTTTGGGCGTGAGCACTAATGCACTCAGTGGGTAAGATTTTGTACACAATTTTTAATAAAAACAAAGCAGTTGGTATATCCAAGTTTTACTCGTAAACTTAGAAGGTTTCAAAACATAAAGCCACTTCTAAGATACGTCAAACCTTTTTCATTTGCGCGCCAACAGTGCCATTCTAGTGTTATTCCTATCATTTCGTGGTACGGTTACATTTTCCGTTTCAACCACAACACAAGATCCCGATCTTAACTCATCGGATCCAAAACATATTTTCTCGTTAGAAAATGATGGTGATCAACCCACCGAACTTCTAACCACATGTACACAACCCATTGCTAGTGTGTTAGATCAATAAAGGACCCCGTTCGGTATCATAGGAACCTTAAACACATAAAGCGCACTAAAATATTGCCATGAATAACCATTTTTCTTTTGTCTGAAATATCAGAGTTTAATAACTCAAAATAATTTTTATATAATAAAATCCACCTGATAATTCAGAAATGTGATTTGTGGCTGGACTTTTAAAAACTGAAGTAGCAGAATACTTATATTTGAAGAACCGTTAATATATGTATAAGAGTAGGATCGAATTTATTTTGGCATTGAAATAAAGATTTCGGTCACTATTTATAGATAGAAAAACCTAGGTTGAGTAGCTTTAAACTATCATCACTCTATTTTGAATATCATTAGGACACGTGTAGAAGATAAATGGACAAATTGGTAACTAATACGTAATACTATAACATACCACAACTAAATGTATCAAACTTTCAATATATATATATATATATATACTAACTTTACTAACAATTATAATATTATAAAATAATATACTAATTACATCATTAACAATAAAATAATATATATATATTTTAATGATTATAAACCATACATATATATATATATATACGTATAATATATATATATATATATATATTATACTATAGAAATTAATAAATATATATCAATATTATAAATGAGTTTTTTAGGTTATTAAATTTATTAGGAAATTCAGGGGTATTACATGAACACATTATCTTCATCTTTTCTCGCTTATGTGACCAAGTCGACAGTGCCACAAATCTGCATTGTTTGCTGCACCCCCAAGATCAATGCAATCTTTAGAGTTACTTGTCATATACAAGGTACCCGGACTGCATTGTTTGCTATAGCTGTCGCCGAGTGTCGTTGAATATCCTTCAACGTCAAGTTGCCCAACCGAAAGCAAACTTTTTTGCAGTTCGCGAACATGTCTGACCTCTTTCAGCTTCAAGATGCTTCCATTGGTGTCGCTACTCGCACGTCTCTCTTTCCTACGATTTTCAAAGGTTCGCCATCAGCGAGAAACACCTGCCCAAAATCACCAGAGACATAATTTTGCATCACTTACATTACTGCATGAATGAAACGACGCTCCAGAGTCTAGCACCCACGACTCCATCGCACTGGTTACACTCAAGACCAACGCCTCACCATCTTGTTCAGTTGTGGTTGCGTTCGTTGTCTTCTTATCTTTCTGATCTTTATCCTATTTCTTATTCTTGTTCTTTGGTGGTGCTTCACACTGACTCTAGTAGTGACCAAACTCCTTACAATTTCAGCACTCAATTGAACTCTTATCCTTCTTGTATCGGTTGTTTCCTCTGGACTTTGACCTTTCCTGATTTTGTCTTCCCTTGGATCTGCCTCTATTTTCCGTGCTCAGTGCTAACCCCGAAGAGAAAGATCCGGATTATTGTCTCTTGTGAATTTCTTCGCCAATCATCAGATCTCGTACTCTGTCAAACGTCAGTTTTGCATCTCCAGCGCTAACTGTTGTCACTAAGTTCACCCAACTTTCTGGCAGAGGAGATAGCATAATTAGGGCTCGAAATTCGTCATCAAACTTGTCAACTGAGTCCAATTGCGAGGTGATCAAATTGAACTCGTTGAGATGTTGTTGCACCGGTGTACCCTCTGACATGTTCAAATTGAACAACCGCCTAATCACTTGTACCTTGTTCGCCGTAGATGGCTTCTGATACATCTCCTCCAGGATCATCAACATCTCGTTTGTGGTTTTGGCTGCTCTCGTGTGATAAGCTACATCCTTGGACAACAACAAACGGATCACGCTTATCGTCTTTCTATCTAGTAACTCCCACTCTTCTGCAATCATCTTTTCTGGTTTGGCTTTGAGGGGTTGATACAGATCTTTACCATAGAGGTAATCCTCAATTAGTATCTTCCGGAACCGAAGTCAAATCCATCAAATTTCTCGATCGGCACCTTTCTGTCGTTCATCGTGATTGGTCCCTTCGAAACCCAAGCTCTTGATACCAGTTGTTAGGAAATAATAACCACACACACTATTACGAGAAAATACGAAAAAAAACACGAGAGGATTGTTTACCCAGTTCGATACAGTGTGTATCTACTTCTGACGGGGAGATGTCAAGCTATGTATTTCCCTAACTTTTTTTAAATACAAATTACAATGGGAGAACAACTATTTAAATAGCACAAAAACGAGCCATAACCCTAGCTAGTTAAACTAGGAAAAAACTTGAGGCCCAAGAAATGTATACAACAACCAACAAATTCGCGTGGACCAAACCGTTTGCGATTTGAGCTACAATTCGAAACATAATTCCTTTCAGGCTCCATACACCACCATGTCATGTTGATTCCAACACTACAATTACAAGACCATAATTAACATTTTGAAAAACTCAAACCTCTCCAAAGTACTTGTAATTAATCAATAGCATCAGCTAATTAACATGCATGGAAACTTAGAACACCCTTACTTAATAAGATATTAAAATACACATGGGGTAACACCACAACACATCCAAGAAAATAACACCACATCGCCCCCCCCACCCCCCCCCCCCCCCCCCCCGCCCCAAAAAAAAAGTGAGATCAAGTATAGATACGTACAGAAATACATACACATACAAAGAAATACACAGTGGATTTATTTGAGGGAAAAAAAAACAAGTAATTAGTAGCTAGTACTAGAATAATCTATTTAGAGGTATATTGCAAAATAGTAGCACTTTTTCTAACAAAAAAATGCTAAAATGTCACTTATAAAATAAAAGTATCAAAATAACACTTTAGTTTATAAAAAGTCTATTATACTCTTAATGAGTATACAATAAGGCTAACTTTAATTTGAATCATACACGAAGACTAGCTTCATCATGTATGAATTTCCGGCGAAAATTTCCGACCAACATTTGAATCATACACGAAGCCTAACTTCATGTATGCATCATATATGCATATACATGAAGACTAACATTCATCTATGCATCATACATGAATATTTCCAGCGAAAATTTCCGATAAAAATTTCGGACGAAAATTTGAATCATACACGAAGCCTAACTTCATGTATGCATGAAAGTCAGGCTTCATGTATGATGCATACATGAAAGTCATGTTTCATGTATGATGCATACATGAATATTTAGTCTTCATATATAAATACATACATGAAGTTAGGCTTCGTGTATGTTTCAAATTTTTGCCGGAATTTTTCGTGTATAATACATACATGAATATTAGTCTTTGTGTACGATGCATACATGACGTTAGTCTTCGTGTATGATTCAAATTTTGTCCGGAAATTTTTGCCGGAATTTTCGCTGAAAATTTATACATGAAGTATAATTTTCATGTATAATTCAAATTAAAGTTAACCTTCTTATATACCTATAAGAATATAAAAATCACAAATAAAAGTCACAAAAAAAAAAGACTATTTAAACACTTTTTTTTCAAAATGATATTATTCATCCTTTCGTTTTCGAAAAGCCTATTTCAACTTTGTGCTCATCTATTTATTTATATATCTAAGACGGGCTAGCTACTAAATCAAATGAAATGGCGGGCGGAGCTAGCTAGGCGGACTTGGAGATGGGGATGGATTGTGGGTCCCAGCCTTATGCAGTTGAGATAATCCAGTGCACCATGCGCCGAAACGCCAGGAATGAGTAGGCCAATCAACCTCATCCCAAACGATGGCCACGACTCTCTGTATTCTGGGCCGTGCCTAAACCCCATAGTAAAGCTCCGCAACAATTCCCACACTGAATTTGCATATTTTGGGATTGCGTATCTGGGGTCAAAGTAATTCTTATTTGGCTTTACATCTACAATCTTTCCTTGATACGAGTTGTGCCAAAATGCCTGTCCTCCAATGCATCGAAAGGTACCCGTGGAACGCAGTCGTTGTTGTAGCGACCGCCATCAAGGCAGCCGCGTTCGCGCACGTACCTTGCCAGGCACGCGTCGCCAACCCGAGGCTGCCCAAAGGTGCGTACCCCCAATATCCGTTCCATCAACTCCGCCTCCTCATGCAACACTATCGCCAACGCCCCTCCTAAACTGTGCCCCGTCACCACAAACTTCGCATTCCTGTGTTGCTCCAGCAATTCCTTCAGCTTGTTTCTCACCGTATGATATGCCGACTTAGGCACTATTCCACCACCGCTATCATCCTTCTCTTCCTCCTTACCCATCATATCATTATTATTATTATTATTAGCTGCGACGTCGTTTCTCTTTCTTGTGGATGCAAATTTCCCCAAGATTCCGAATCCCCGTCGGCTGGATTGGGGTTGAACATTCTCTTGGAGATCGGCCATATCCTCTCTCTTGCCTAAACTTAAGGCCTCAAGAAATCCTACATGCACCTTTGCTTCTGGATAATTATTGCTAATATCTTTGTCTTCTTCTATTTCTCGTGTTTGTTTTTCTGAATTGGTCTTCTTCTTCAGCTTTGAAGTATCAATTTGGTGCCATGTGAAGTCGCAGTCGGTGATCCAGTCATCTGCGTTGAATGGCTCAGTGCCACGAAAGCTAATCACGATCAAATTTGCATCTTCTGCTCTATCACACGTTACAGATACTTGTGTATTCCGCTCTTGATGATGCTCTGCATTCACGATTTAATTTACACACGGGATAATGACACTACTAGAGTTACAAATACTAATTATAACTATCGACTTTAAAACATACAAAAGTGGTAGCTTTTTCACATTTTTACCCCTAAATCTTTTATTTAATGAAATTCAAATATTATTATATATCGTTCCATATTTTCAAAATCGTGAATTCACCTATTATTATTCGTGTAATTATCACATAATTGTGATTCACATATTTTATTATATGATTTCATGTATTATATACTGATGTTAATATCTAAAAAAAAAGGCTAAAATGTTAGAAAGTGGTAATTTCTGTATATTTTAGAATTAGTGGTATAATTAATATTTATCTCTAAATTTGTTATTATCACATTAATTTATCCAAAAAAATACATATATATATATATATATTCCAAATTATTAATTCATTATTAATAACTAGCTACTAGCTAGGCTGGACTATTTTAAATACTAATTAATTTAACAAAATAATTGTTAATTAATCAATTCTCAGCAGTCATAAAAGTCCACAAAATGCATCTGCATTCAAGAAAGTCGACGATCGTTGATATGCATTATGCATATAATCAAATATATGATATATGTAATTAAGTAAGTAATTAAACTAACCCCCCAATCAAGTCGTACGACGTCATGGATATAATTTGGATTTTCGTATGCTAATTTGGAACTCATCATACATATATAGGTCCATCAAACCTGGATCTCCCATCTCCACTCCTTCCCATACATCGATATCATTCTTCTTCTCAACATCCCTCGCCAGAAATCCTCCCTTTATTTCCCATACGCCATACTTTTCGTCAAAATCCTTCTTTAGAAGTGTTCGTCCATCCAAATGTCTAATCACGCTCTTGTATCTTTTTGAATCCCTTTCTGGCCATTCCGCCTCACCTGCATGCAAGAGTTGATCAGTAGAGAGAGATCGAGAGAGAGAGAGAGAGACATATCTATACATACATACCAAAGGGGATTCTGCACATCAATCCGAGGAAGTTGCGGTTGAGATACAAAAGATTCAGAATATCCTCTAGAAATTGGCCTTCCACCTCCATGGGCTTACCAAATACCTTTATGATTTTCCTCATCAAAATGGACACGCCTACCACCCACCTGCGACCACCTTTCAGCTTCAAATCTATCTCATCTACGCCAGGACTGCGTCTGCCGCCGATCGTCTCTATCTTCATCATCCCCAAAACCTTTTCTTTGTATGACCCTGCTCTAATAAAGTTTTCCGCACCGATATTAAACACCAAGAACAGTAACAAATCACAAAACCCTCCTTCGTCACTCACAATGAAGTAATCGTAGTCCAAACTATCCCTACCAGCTATGCCACCGCCACCCATTACCACTCCCTTTTTAAATTTAATTACTGCTTTCAAGAAATGAAAGCAGTTTATTAAACTCAGGGCATGTAACGATTTAATCTTGCACAAGGATTTATAGGAACAATAAAGTTTTTGCATGCATTTGTTTCAAGGGTTATATGCGTCATTTTCTCTTTTACATGTATGTAAAATAGAAATCACTTATTTCAAGGGTTACATGCGTCACTTGCCGCAACCAAACATTAATTACGAGTAAATACGTGTATGCAGGCAGCTGCATTCGCGTTGAGTAGAATTACATTACATGCAAGCGCCAATTTTTCTTTAATTTTAATTACGTGTACGCTGCTGCGCCCGCTTGGATTCTCAACCCAAGACTGCTGTCATCGTCTCCCTCCGTCCTAAATTAGTTAGTGTACTTATATATAATTACATTTTTTTGGGACGGACAGAGTACTATTTAATTTTTCTTTCTCTTCTTTTCATTTCAAGGCTGTTAGATTATTTCGGGTACGAATGTCAAGAAATAAGTTATTTATGTTAAAGTTAAAAAAAAGAAGGTAAATTTTGAGTAGTATTTGTGTCAAATCAAGTATGAAGACCACAAAAAATTAAAGAAAATATTTTTTTGTACGTATAATGTAAATAATGAGTTGTGTGGATGTTTGTTATGTGTTGGATTTTACATATTATCATATGAATTTATAAAAAAAAAGTACATAATCAAATGGACCATGAGCCGAAACACCGGGTATTGCAAGCCCGAACAATCTATACACAAGGGGTAGGTTCAATGCTACATCCAACATAATGCATACATGTCATAATTACTGAGTATATGCTTGACACGTGTCAATAAAAAATTCTCACACCCCACAATTCCCAATGTTCCTCTGGTCCGAGCCTCTTGGCACTTACGAGCCTTAAGGAAAATTTAAAAATAATTTCAATCTAAATAAATTGTTAATTTAGAATATGTACTCGTTAGTATTGTATTTCTAATATTATATATTTTATACTCTATGATTAAAAGACATCATATTAACTCGCTAATCATCTATTTATCCATACATTAATAAATACATACATACAGTACCATTACATATACCACCATATACAGAGTAGGAATACAAAGAAATATACAGTGGATTTATTGACGGAGGAAACGAAGGCCTCCATATATACTACTACCAAAACAAACAAATACTCGGGTTTTGTAACGCCACGAGAGAGGACTCGACTCGACTCGACCCGACCCGAACCCACAGCAACTTCAATCATGGAAACGCTGCCCATAATATAATCCTAGCCTTATAGAGTTGACATAATTTAGTGGACTATGAGCTGAACAACCAGGCATCACAAGTCCCACCAACCTCCAAAGAAACGCTGCCCACGATTCCGCGTAATCTGGGCCGTACAAGTACTTCATCACCAAACTCCTCATCATTTCCCACACTGCAGTTGCATAGTGTGGGATCACGTACAACAACCCAAAGTAGTTCTTATTTGGCTCTTCAACCATCTTCTGCAATATAATCGGAAATTCAAGTCATCAACAACACTAAATTACATTAACTAACTAATTAATGTTACTTAATTCACAAACAATTAGTATAATATAGCAGCTTAATTACTTGTTGTATATAGAGGCTGTTGTAGTACAAGCACATGCCAAAATGCTTATACTTGCAGATTTTGTCGTCATAAGGCAACCTCGGAACAACGTCGTTGCAATACACAACCCTATAATAGCTAGTCCCATAACGTTTGAGACGGTCCGCCACGTCATTTCCTAGCTCCCGGTTGCAAACCCTAGGCTGTCCGAAAGTGTAAACGCCCAACAACCGCTGCAGCAGCGCCTCCTCGTCGTGCAGCATCAGCACTGTGGGGAACAATATGGCCAAGGCCCCCCCTAAACTGTGGCCCGTCACGACAAACTTTGCTTTCTTGTGCTTTTTGAGCAACTCCTTCAGTTTACGTCTCACAAGATAATATGCTGAATCCTTTACCATATTCGGTGCTGGTGCTGGTTTCTTACCATCAACCCCGTTTTCGACTTGATCTTGAAGATGCATTTGGATTGTGGAGGTTTTAAGTCGGTTGCCTAAACCTAAGGCCTCAAGAAATCCCACATGCACCTGTTTTTTTTTCTCTGGATCAATCGCATGCAACGACACGTCAAAGTCGGTGACCCAGTCGTCAGCATTGAATGGCTCAGTGCCCCTAAAGCTAATCACTACCAAATTTGCATCTTCTGCTTTATCACACATTATGAAAACTTGTGTGGAGTACAATTTTTGATAATCTGGAAGGAGAAATCGAAACCATAAGTTTGTATAGCTAGGAGACAAAATTTGAGGTCAATCATCTTATTATATTCTCACCGTTCCAGCCGTCGTAAAAGTCCACATGATGCATCTGCATAGACGAAAAACGAATATTATACTCCTTCCGTCCCGTTCAACATGTCTCACTTCTTTTTGATACGAAGATTAAGAAAATAAGGATTAGATGTAAATTATGTATTTAGTATAGTGAATAAAGTGATATAAAGTATTTTTTAATTGATAAAGTGATATAAAGTGTTTTGAAGTGACATAAAGTGATATAAAGTGATTCTTAATTATTTCCTTAAAAGGAAATGAGACATATTGAATGGGAACGCCCAAAAAGGAAAGTGAGACATGTTGAACGCGACGGAGGGAGTATGTAACAAGTAGAGGGCAATGCAAGGGACTAATAAACTAAGTGAACTAACCTTCCAATGAAAGTGTACAATATTTCCGACAACCAGACGATTTTCATACGCTAATTTGGAACTCATGATACATAGGTCCATGAGAGCTCGATCTTCCATCTTCACTTGCCCCTCAAAATTATGGTCTAATTTTGATGATTTGAAGAGGTCTATTCGTCCATCTAAATGTCCGATCGCGCTTATGAATGTTTCCGAATCCCTTTTCGGTATTTCCACATCTCCTATATAGATATCCACAAAATATATATGCTCATTGTAACTAGTATTAATTAAACATCGAGTTTCAAGTGAAGCAAACCGCGACTATTTAACACCTCGATCGTTAAGTAATTCCTAATATATATATATGCTACGAATACAAATACACCAATATAGTATGCTCCCACTCCCACTGAAACGTTTTCTTGACAAAAAAATTGTGATAATAAATAAAGATAATCAGCGCTTAATAAATAAAAATTGTCATATTATAGTAATGCATCTCCAATAAATCTCATTATATTCAATAGCAGCAGTTATGCCATTTATTTAATAATAGTGCACAAGTAATTTTAACCCATAATTCCAAACATGGAAAGTCATGATATTGAACTATCCGTGCACAACTATATATAGCAAAACATCACTAGCATTTACAAGTTAAAGAAAATTAAAAGAAATAACCCAAAATAAATAAGAGTTGAGTATACCTCGAAGGATTCTGCACATCAATTTGTCATTGTGAGACAAAAAATTAAGAATAAACTCCACAACAATCCCTGTCCACTCCATAGGCTTACGAAATATCTTTATCATTTTGATCGCCGAAACTGACACAGATACCACCCACCGCCACCTGGGATCAGTTGTCACCTCCTCTCCACCACCACCGCCGGCGCCGACGCTAAAATCATAGCCCAAATAATGGTCTCTATATGGCCCAGTACTAATAAACTTGTATCCACCAATATTAAACACCAAGAACAGTAACAAATCAAAAAACCCGCCTCCTTCATCATTGACAATGAAGGACTCGTAGTCCAGAGTATCTGTATCACAAGCAGCTCCGCCACCGCCACCCATTCACACCTACCACTCGCTTTCCGATTTTAATTCAAGAAATTAAAGAGGTTTGTTAACTCAGTGCATGTAACGGATTTATTTTGCACATGGATTTATAGGAACAGGTAAGTTGCAAATGCATGCATGCATGCATTTGTTTCAAGGGCTACATGCGTCATTTTCTCTTTAATTTAATATCCACTACCAAGCGTCACCTTTTCTCTGACTGCCGCAACCAATCATTAATTACGTGTAAATACGTGTGCGTAGGCAGCTGCATGCGCGTTGAGCACCTACATGCATGCGTCAATTTTTCTTCAATTTTAATTACGTGTACGCTGCTCGCCGGCCGGGGGAGCCCTTGGAATCTCTATCTCTAGATCAATTGGTGTCTCTATGTCCCATACTAAAATTTTTATTCTCTGTGTCCTATTATTGTTAGATTAAATCGGATCATGGATGTTAAGAAATGAGTTATATATAGTAAAGTTGGAAAAAAAAAACATTTTTTCAGAATATTTTTGTCAAATTAAATAAGTGAAAAAAATGAGACAATGAAGTGCAGCTCAAGTAGTAAGATACTTCCCCTCCAACCAAAAGATCTGGAGTTCGCATGTGTATAAACTCAAATAAATCAAATAATAGAGAGAAGGAAGACTAGAAAAATTCTTTATGACATAGTACTATAAATAATGAGTTATGGAGGTGTTTGTTATGTGTTGGATTTCTATTTTATGAAGAATTTTTTAATACTTGTAATTAATTTTACCTATAATCATATAAATTCATAAAAATACATCAATTTTATTTGGCTAACTTTCTCCGTTAAATTAATTCTAGGATCTTCATGTAACACCTTGGCTTCCGGATTGATGGCTGACCTCATAAACCATCAAAAGTTCACAAACCATCACAAGCAGCACGCTTACCTTGAAGTTCTTTCACAATGGGCACCAATAAAGAAAATACATCTTGATGGTATGAGTAGCACATATCAATTCTTTTAAGCTCTCCTCGAATATGTCGTCTCATTTCGACATATTCTATGAATCCCTCTCGTTCAGGTGTGCTTCGGTTCAATCTATCCCCCTCCCCCAATGCGTTTTGAAGTCTTATAAGTGTCGCTCTTTGTCCGTGCCTCTGCACCGGCGATCACCACTGTATTATGGCCCCGGGCATCACACTTCACAATATAGTGTATGAGTTGAGTTAACCTAATAGTAGAGTGAGACTAAAGATTGGATTTAAGTTCACCGTCATGCGACTTTTAAAATATCTTGTTAAAACAAAGAAAAGGAAGTTTTAGTAGTGACATCATAAGTCTCACAATTATTTAATAATTATGTACTAATTAAAATAAACTATGACATCTTTGAAGAATAGCTACTAGCCTACTATGGATGCAACAAAAATAAAAGCATGTCATAAAATTTAAGTCAAATTTGGGGATGTAATTATTATATTACATTTTCAACTAAAAAAAATGCATGACATATAGTAACAAGTTGAAGTCACGTCACTAAATTTTACTACACATAATTAAATATGTACTAAAATTATGTCACTAGCTAGCCACTTCAATCGTATTCAACTGAATTTCTATCGCACTTTATATTGCACTACTTGACATCAAGTTTCGATCTTGTGATCTGAATTTAATGGTGTTAATTAACGATATGAAAGAATAATGCAAATTGGTGAGCGTCGTGGACTCCCAAATAATTCCTGCAAATCTGCTCAGAATCAAATGAGTATAACAATAAGTAGGGTCGAACCACAGAGAATGGGATATAAATTATTTTTCCTATAAATCAGTTTTGGTGTAGCCACCACGCCTTAAATTTGAATTTTTAATTATTAACTAATAAAACAAAGAAATTAACTAAATTGCAAACGAGATATTAATCAAAAGAAGGTAATTCGGCTTCGAATAAATCCACACTAGTCTAGGCTCTGATCATCGATGCAAAGATTTATTAATTATCTAGGACCAACCAGTTATAGGGTACCGTGAATGCAGCGGACATACCCCAATTCCTACATACTTTATCGATAGCTAGCTGTAGACGCCAGACCTAACTATTTCTCTTATTAAAACATAACCTAGCTGGAAACGCCAGTCCTAGATTTAATGCTCTAATAACTTTTAACTTTGAAGGAACCCGATTTAAACAAATTATCCAAGAACGCAAGTAATAATCCGCTTACCAATTTATTCCTACTACGAACATGGTAGTTTTATCACTAATTAGTCATATTCCAACAATTACGGATTGAGGGAACTAATTGACTGTAATCCAATTCAATCTAAGTTGATCAGGCTTAAACAAATCAGAACTAACTCTAAACACAAGGAATAAATTGAAATCATAGCCAATTAATTATACAAACAATTAAGTCTCACAGATTATTAAACTAGTGTTTCAATATTCTCGCCGAATTAAAGAATTAGCTACGCATACTAGTAAAATAAAATACGATCAAATAAATAAAAGAGAACATAATATAAATGTACGAAAACGAAATTGTCACCAAAAACTGCGAAGATCGATTCCCACTTTGAATCTCAAAACTAAAGAAAATTAAATAAAACTAAGCTCCTCAAGTGTATACGTCTGTCTTCTCCTCTCAGTTGGCGGTCAAGAACAAAGTGAAAGTCCTAACTAATAGATATATATATATATATATATATATATATATATATATATATATATATCAATTAATTATCCTAATCATAAACCTATTATATGTTATTTAGGCGGCTGGAAAAGAAATTAAAAACAAGGGAACTCAATCTCTTGGCAAAAGCTGCCGATAAAACTAAAAAACAATTGGGCTCAATTATTAAATTGGCCCAAAAACAATAAAGACTAAATATAATTAATAGAGAATTTATCTAAAAATAAATCCAGCCCGACGTGCATCTTTAATTCCATAGCAAAATCGTCTTTTCTTCACTTCTCGCATCCACGTCTTTGCACTCTCGGATTCTACAATTCCTGCACAAAATAACACCTAGATGTGCATTATATCCATATAAAACAACTTAAAACCTCGAATTCTAAACAACCAAAAACACACACATCACAAATGAAAGATCATTTTCGGTTACTAACGGAGATATACGTGCGTTGCACGTATAACATTTTATATCTAATGTGATTAATTTTATACAAATCTTAATATATTTGAAAAAAAAAGAACTTTAAAATTTGTACACCATTCCGTTCAATATATTTCATTAATCTTAAAAGGATGTCCCACTTTATATGTCCCATATCTAATATAAAAAAAAAAATTAACCATTCAAAAATGGTGAGACCTATAAACGTGTATTCATTTTCCATCTTTTTACATTTTCTCCTTAATCTCTGTGGCGAAACAATAATGAAACGGAATGAGCGAACTCTGAGAAAAATACTTTAGATATTGATTATTTAACATTTCTGCAAAATATTGGCAAGAATGTGTTAAAGACCTTACAAGAAGCAAAAATCTATATGTCAATTATATTCTATTAGACGTACAGTTTTCAAAATTATATGATGGCGACAAAGATAATATTTATAGTAATTAATCTAATTAAGTCATTTTATAACTTTAGAAGAAATAAAAATATATATTACTTCTTTGTCCTTGTTTTTTCTCTTCAAAAATTGTCTCTAGTTTAAAGCCCCACTCTGCTTTTTGAACATCCATACCCTCTTTTTTCCCCCTAAATTACTACCCTTACTAAAGGGCCCACCCCAAACTTAAACTCACCTTAATTAAACTCACTAATTATATCCTTAATCCAACTCACTAAAACATCTCACCCACACCCCAAAATCCATTACACATAACTCTTCTCTCTCTCGATTCTCTTTGAAACAATCATTCTCTCATCCAAAATCCTAGAACTTGCACATAACTTGCGTTGCTATCTTTGAAACAATTATTCTCTTACTAAAGGGCCCACCCCAAACTTAAACCCACCTTAATTAAACTCACTAATTATATCCTTAATCCAACTCACTAAAACATCTCACCCACACCCCAAAATCCATTACACATAACTCTTCTCTCTCTCGATTCTCTTTGAAACAATCATTCTCTCATCCAAAATCCTAGAACTTGCGCTGCTATCTCTGAATCAATTTCCTCTCTAAATCGATTTCTTTTCTGAATCCATATCTCTCTCATCTTTTCGTTGGAAAATTACTCTGAAGTGGAGTCGAGTTCCATCGACATGGTTCCTGAAGTCATCTTCGATTCTTTCATTCCAAACTCTTCAATAGCACGATTTAATTTCATTCCTTAGCAGATTTAAATCCTTAGATAAAATTTCATTCCTTAGCATATTTCAATCTAACAAACCTTGCATTCCATTTAATTTCTTCAACATTATTTAATTCCAAAAAGCTTGAAAAAATTTTTTAACCACGATTTAATGTTAGTGTTAGCATATTAATTCTATCAATTACATTCAAAAATCATTCGAAATTACCTATGAAAAATTGATCAACTTCAATTAATGTTAGTGTTGGCATGCCATGCATCACCCTCTATATTTATTTAAATGTAAAGATGTTAGTCTAATCCAATAATTTAGCAAAAGTAACCTATTGTCATTAGCACTACCATTTTCTCCCACCCACTTCTACTTTATCAATTTTCTTAATTCTGTGTCCAGCATGAAGTGAGACTTTAAATAGGGACAGAAGAAGTATATATTTCCAAATAAAAGGTGAATTATTATTTTTATTATATGATATAATTCTAGTTATTCCATAAAATATTTATAGTTACTATAAAGCTAACTGTTATGAAGGCAAAATTAGTATATTTTATTTTGTTTATTTTTTATTTTGATATTGTGAAAATTTGGAGCTGCTAATGTGCGCACTACATAAATCCTCATTTTTTTTACATTATCCTGCAAACCACATAAAACATGTAAATTACACTTTCGAATATAAGTGTGACAAACTCGTCCTATACAGAGGCATTAGAAATTTACTTAATGATTGCCTTATGGATCATATTATCACTCATTATTGTTAGCTTCAATTGTAGTATTCCTCTCTTCCAAAACAAACAATATCTAATAAAACCACTAATAAAATTAAAAGGAATATACTTTGAATCTTCAATTCTTCCTATAATCTCTATACTCATGTTAATGCTCGCATTTCAAGGCTCATTAATTATTAAGCTTTATACTCAGATCGACCTGCATATTTTATTCTTTATACAATAAATATTTTTTAGACATATAATTATCATCTACAAGTTAGATGTTCGCATATCATATGTCGAAAAGTTGATCATATCTTCCTAGAGTTTCAATTAACATTAACAAAAGAAACATCAAAATTAACTTGTACATACATAATAGACGATAAAAATATTCTTATATTGACTAATTTAAAATTATAACCAGAAGATGGACAAAAATAGTGTCAATAAGGCAATGTGAATACTCGTGGATGTTAAATTCTTAAAATGTGTAACCTTTTATTTTAAAAATCTTATTTATACACGTAGTAACAAATTGTTAAATAGTACTACTATTAATAAAATATAGAGAGGTCTTGAGTTCAAACTCTACTACTCTTTTTCTCTCTATATAAGAAAAAATGCAACAAATTAAAATATTGTAGTATTACTCTTCTTCTCTCTATGTAAGAAAAAATGCAATAAATTAAAATATTATAGTATTAGAACGATTCATGTATATCTAAATCAACTATTTATGATTGAATCTTATTTTCAACCTAACTAAACAAAAAATAATTATGATTAATATTTAATAGACCAAAAAAATTATAAAATTGTCAACATTTTATTTTCCCCACAAATCAAATCTCCGATTTATATAGACGTGCTCTAGCCCCTAGCTCCTAGGATTCAAAAGACTCATTATAACTGAGAAACAAAAATTTAAGATAATTAAAATATATAAAATATTAACTATTTGGTTTATAATAATGAAATTACATCATTGCCCTTAAAATAGAGATAAATTAAGGACATATTAAGCAAATTAAAATGTGTAAGAATCCGCTCTTTTACCCTAGGTATAGATAGATTAATTTATTTCATAATCTAATTAAAGAGCAATTGAACCAAACTTGGAAAATAATTCAATCTAAAATGTCCCCAGTAGATGGCTATTTATCATAAACTGTTCCCTCAAAATAATAATTTATAAAATGAAGCAAATATTACAGAAATATTTAATTGCAAAAGAAAACACTATCATGAAATAAGCTCACGAGAAGATATTAAAAATTGCCTTCAAATATTTAATTTTACACTCTTTGTGGTGCACACATGACTAGTTCAAAAGAAATATTTCAATCTCGTGTTTCATTTCTCCAATCCATACTACTATTTATATGTATAGATCTCTCACTAAGGATACTACATACCAAAACAAACAAATACTCGGTTTTAGTAACGCCCAAGCTCACGAGAGGACCCGACCCAACCCGACCCAACCCGACAGCAACTTCAATCAAGTGAAGAGTCATATGTATTCATGACCTCAACCTCAGGTGTTGATCTTCCTAGTCTTATAGAGTTGACATAATTTAGTGGACTATGAGCTGAAAAACCAGGCATTGCAAGTCCTACCAACCTCAGCAGAAACGATTCCCACGATTCTCTGTAATCTGGGCCGTACACGTACTCCATCATCAAACTCCTCATCAATTCCCACACAGCAGTTGCATATGCTGGGATCAAGTACAACAATCCAAAGTAGTTTCGATTTGGCTCTTCATCTACCTTCTGCAATAGCATATCATCATCAACATAAATTAATTACATCATCAATTAATGGTAGTTCACAAATAAGTAGTATATGTACCATATAAGCTTACTTTCTCAATATAGAGGCTGTTGTAGTATAAGCACATGCCAAAGTGCTTATACAAGAAGGTCTTGTCGTCATAAGGCAACCTCGGAACAAGGTCGTTGCTGTAGACTACCCTCAAGTACCTTGTCTTAGGATGATCCAATCGCGCCTCCATGTACCGTCCTAGCTCCCGGTTCCCAACCCTAGGCTGTCCGAAAGTGTAAACGCCCAACAACCGTTGCATCACCTCCTCCTCCTCGTGCAGCACTAGCACTGTTGGGAACAATATGGCCAAGGCCCCTCCTAAACTGTGGCCCGTCACTACAAACTTCGCATTCTTGTGCTGTTCGAGCAACTCCTTCAGTTTACGTCTCACAGCATAATATGCCGTCATCTCTCCCATAGCCGGTACTAGCTCCTTACCATCTGATCGCGTCTCAGAATCAGACAAAGAGGCAACCTCCTTCGCATCAACTACGTTAGGATTGGAGGATTCGACTTGAAGATGCATTTGGAATGTGGAGGTGTTGACTCTGCTGCCTAAACCTAAGGCCTCAAGAAATCCCATATGCACCTTTCCCAGCTTTGGAATCTCGTACCATGAGTAGTCGAAGTCGGTTATCCAATCATCAGCATCGAAAGGCTCAGTGCCCCTAAAGCTAATCACTATCAAATTTGCATCTTCTGCTTTATCACACATTATAAAAACTTGTGTAGAGTGCTGTTTTTGATAATCTGTAAAAGCAAAACATGAGAAATCAAAACCATAAACTTGTATAAGAGGTTGAGAGAATTTGAGGTCATATTCTCACCATTCCAGCAGTTGTAGAAGTCCACAAAATGCATCTGCGTTGACGAAAAACAAATATTATTCAGCACGAACGAGCATATGTAACAAGTAGAGGACAATGCAAGGATCTAATTCACTAAACTAACCTTCCAATGAAGCTGTACAACATTTCTGACAACTTTAGCATTTTCGTATGCTAATTTGGAACTCATCATACATAGGTCCATCAGAGCTCGATCTCCCATCTCCAATTGCCAAGTTTTTCCCTCAAAATCATCGTCTTTTGATGATTTATCTACCTTGAAGAGGTCTACTCGTCCATCTAAATGTCCAATCGCGCTTATGAACGTTTCTGAATCCCTTTTTGGCATTTCCACATTACCTATCCACAGATTATGTTCATTTTTTTGTTTTTTTGGCAAGTAAAAACTTATTCAAATAAGCACGAGGGGTGCAACCCGAAAAGAGAAACATTGTTCAATACAACAAAAACACAAAACATTATCCCAACAAATCAAAACAATGAGAAGGATTACTCATCCAAACTCCTAAACTAAAACAAGAAGAGTTAGGATAAAGATTTGATATCCAAAACCAAAACCTCACTTTAATTAACTCGATCAACTCCTCCATGCTCCTTGGCAAATCCTTAAAAACCACTCCACAGATTATGTTCATTCTGATCATTAAACATCATTTCAAGTGAAACAGATCGCAATTATTCTACACCTTATCAAACTACTAACACAGAAGCACTCACTAGAAATACAAATGCACCAATATAGTAATGCTCATCAACTGAAACATTCCTTGACAAAATTGTGATGATTAATAGAGTTGTTTCAATCACTTTTCCATGCTGATTCCATGCTTAGAAATTAGAATCACTAGATAATCAAATCCTTAATACTTCAACTTCTATCATCTCCAATAGTTCTCATTAATCAATACCAGCTTAACATAAATGCCAGTTATTAATAGTGCAGAAGCAAAATCCATTAACCCAGAATTCCAAACATGGAAACTAAAATTACATCATCCTTAAATCAAGATATTGAATTATCCATGCAGAACTAGTAACACATCACTACCATTAACAATTTAAATGAAAAAAGAAATAATCCAAAATAAATAAGAGTCGAGTATAGAGAGTAGTGATACCATGAAGGATTCTGCACATCAATCCAAGGAAGTTGCCATTGAGAGACAAAAGATTAAGAATAAACTCCACAACATACCCACTCCACTCCATAGGCTTACCAAACACCTTTATAATTTTCCTCACCAAAATCGACACAACTATAACCCACCTGTGATCAGATGTCACCTCCCCACCATCACCGCCGCCGCCGCCAAAATCATCCCCCAAAATCTTATCTTGCAAGGACCCACAAGTTTCAAGAAACTTAGCCTCACTTCCATGATCATTAAACGCCAAGAACTTCAACAAATCAAGAACCCCTCCATTTTCATCACTCACAATCAAGAAATCGTTGGCTGTCTCAGAACCTGCGCCAGCCATCCACACACACTTCAGTTTCTTTTATCCGATAAGTTCAAGAATGTTAAAGAAAGTGGTTTGTAGATTGTAGTAGTAATAGATTTTGGCAATCTATATTTGTGGATTTATAACGGCTGGTGTGGTGAAGAAAAGGGTAAAGAAGTATTGGGAAATGTGTGCATGTATATCTGCAGCAACAAATTGCAGTTGAAGACTATCAATTTGCGTTACATTTCATGCGTCACTTTTTATCTTTTTCCACCATAACAATACTATCATTAATTCATGGCTTGTCGTAATATGATGATGGCAGAGTGTTAGTATAATGCTAATCTCGGGAGAGATTATAAATTCAAACATATTGTTAGATTGTCAAAATTGTAATGAAAAAAAGGTAAGTTGGTTGCTTTAATTAGTGTAATAACTATTTTGTGTGGATTTATGTGATGTTGGAGATAAGTGCACGTTTCATTTTCTCCTTATCGAAGTTTATCAATTCACAATTCCATTAACCAAAATCTCAAGCAAAAAACCTCCCACATGAATATGAATAGTCGTTAATGGTATTCAACTGAGAGATTCAATACCAAAGTCATCATCCCAACTTAAAAAAGTTCGACTCTTTCATCAATGTGTTTCTTGGCTAACTGCAAATACATACATATTCTAGAAACATGTAGATAACTATTTCCACATTTTCTGTGAATAAATATTTTAAACTGAAATCAACATCCAAAATCTGCAGCTGAACGGATACAAGGATACAAGGAAAGGTCGAAAGAAAAGGAAAGATGGCCTTACAAAATTCAACATACAAAACAACAGCAATCAATTATAAACCATATATTTAGGAGTTGCGCTAAATTTCTGGTAGCCTTTGATCACTTTGTTCACAGCATCTAGGAAATCTTTCTCTGTCACAGTTTTCCTCCTTGCTCGAATGGAAAACATTCCGGCCTCAGTGCACACACTCCTAATGTCAGCTCCTGCAACGACGACAGACCAGCAACAAACAAATTAGCCATTGTAGAAGTATCATACACGATATGTAACATGAAAATGTAAGCGTGTTGCAAAACTTGATTCGCGTAAATCAATGATTCCAATAGGATAGTTAGTTATAAGGCCATCTACTTAAACTGCTGGGATTTAAAGGTGAGCAATGAACAATCAAAAACTCTGTTCAATAATTTGACACTATTATTTAACTAGGAAGAAAGATTACCTGTAGAATTTGGGCACAGCCTTGCAAGAAGTTCAAACCGAATATCCCTCTCACAATTCATCGTTCGTGTATGGATCTTGAATATCTGTGTCCTACTCTCCAGATCAGGCAACCCAAATTCCACTTTCCGATCGAGCCGTCCAGGGCGTAAAAGTGCAGGGTCAAGAGTATCAGGTCTGAATACAGAAATGTTTTTACATTAAAAGGGTGCAGTTTATCTTTTTCTCACTCAAACAGTTTGTTTCTCTGTAACGATTGTACTTTAAAATGCATTATGAAATTGAAACCACACTCAAAGACAAACAAAATGCTCAATCCTAGCTTAAGATGTTTATGGAGACATCTAACTTACCTGTTGGTTGCCATTAGAACTTTTATGTTTCCACGAGCATCAAATCCATCGAGCTGATTCACGATTTCGAGCATGGTGCGCTGGACCTCATTGTCTCCACCAACCCCATCATCAAACCGTGCACCTCCGATGGCATCCACTTCATCAAAAAATATAATGCATGCCTTTTTGGAGCGAGCCATCTGCCATGGGGATTAAGGAATCACTAATCAGCTTATAGAGTATAATGAAGGACATGTATAAACTATTAACAAATTGTGATGAGAACCGGACCTGAAATAGCTCGCGAACCATTCTAGCTCCCTCACCGACATATTTCTGGACAAGCTCACTTCCAATAACTCGAATAAAACATGCATCAGTTCTGTTTGCTACAGCTCTGGCTAATAGGGTTTTACCAGTCCCAGGAGGACCATAGCACAGTACACCCTTGGGAGGATCGATACCTAGTTTCACAAATTTCTCAGGATGAAGCATGGGAAGCTCAACAACCTATCGGGAAAAAAAGTAATATTACTGAATCGCTTTTACCAGTTAAGAACAGATATTTGATCCGAGAGTTGGTGAACAAGAAATATGTGACTCACCTCTCGCATATTACTGAACCACTTTTACCAGTTAAGATTAATTTTTGCATAGTATTAAGCATAATAACTAGATGTCTAGATATCAATATGTGACTCACCTCTCGCATCTTCTCAATCTGCTCCTTACATCCACCAACATCATTATAGGTTACGTCTGGCTTTTCCTCAACTGTCATCATTGTAACACTTGGATCAATTTTTGGAGGTAATGGAATCTGAATTTGGTACTTATTCCGGTCAACTCTGCAGCAAAAATTATTTGAGTCAAAATGCATAATATATAGTTTGCCAAATACAATAGCAGCAATAACATAGGTCTAGCCAACTATTTCAATCTTCTAAAGTTGCTTCTCAAGAAAGTGTCCTCTTGCAGGTCAATTAAGAAATTTACAATAGAAGAATTGATAAAGACAACTGCAGGAGTAATATCAGCTAAATTATGCTCGTATATGTTTATAATCCAAACAAACATTTCGAAGTAAATTGCAGATCAATTGCCCTTCACAGAATTCACTCGTAATGTAACAGTTTCCATAACACTATAAGAATTTTCACAGGTCAACCACTACCAGACAAAAACAATCAAATTATGACCAAATACAATAGCACTTAAAACCTTAAGCCCCTGCAGCAAACATAAATACCCCTTCATTCCCCAAATATAAACCGAGTTGCGAAAAACTTACCCGACTCTCATGCCTTCTTCAATGTCAGTAGGAGACACTTTATCACCTAATCCAACAACAAACTGTAAAAGAATAGCACAGAGATTAGACCAAATAAAATGGACGCAGAGGAAGAAATGTAATTCTTGGCATCCCCGACCACAGTGTGTCTAGTAAAATTAGAGAGCAAGTTAACGGAATGAAATCATTTTCCCTCCCTCTCTTCCTTTTTTCTTTCTATTTAAGACATAGAAGTCCCAAGCAAAGGGCGAACAAGCATACCTTTGCAATCTGCTTAACATTGATAATATACTTGGCGTCTTCAGTGTTTGGATTGATTATCTTTGTACACCGAGCAACCTAGTCATAACAACCAATTATACCTGACATACATACAAACCAGAGAATAGGAATAAAATCATTTAACCAATCAATCAAAAAAATACCCTACCTGCAGAGGTTGTTCCTCCTGCATCATTTGCTTATCAGACACAAGATCCCATTGGCTGGGAGCCGCTAAACCAGTGTCAGATTCCTTTATACCTAACATGAGAAGAAAATGATGGAGTATCTAGTTTAGGAACAAAGTCGCAAAAGCAAAGCAGCACCGGGATTTACAGTAGCATTTATTCAGCTAATTGCTAGATAGAATGGAACATTAAATACAGTCATACTAGTGGAAGATCGATGAACATCAACAAAGACATATTTCCAAATTAACAGCAAACCATTTAGTCACATTCAAGCATACATTTTTAAGCAATAATAAAAGTAAGTTAAGGGACAAGAAACAAACCACATAGGTCATTAATCTTCTTTGCCATATCCTTAATTTCCTTCTCAGCCTTCTTTATACTTGTCGAATAAGGTCCAAGGCCCTGGTCATATCATGTCAAGAAACTTAAAAGCAAGCAAAAACTCTAAAACATTTCAATTCAAATATGTCACATTATATATTAAAGTGAAAGAACAATAGTTGCTAAAACTCATGCTCCAAATTTGAAAGCAAGCAATGCAGCGAGCAAGTTCTTATCATAGCAATTACTATATTAAATCAAAAGAAACAAATCCTAATAAATAAATAAATAATCATAATATTGACCTAAATTTTATATTTTCAGATCCATATGAGCTAAAACCGAGCCAGCAGGAAGGGAAAACCAAACACTTTGACAAAAGAGGGTAATTTTACACTAACTGAATACACAAAACCTATTCACAATCCAGCTCACAAAAGCTTAAACTGTAAAATAAAAGAAACAATAAGAGAAAGCAGCTCTTTGTCAATTTTGAAAACCTAGATCTCAATTCAGATTCAATAAAAACAAAAGGCACCAAGAAACGAATTGAAATCCTCAGCTCACAACACATAATTCCTAGAAGAACCAAAACGCAGCCAAAATAAGTATACAGCAGCTTCAAAAATAACTAAGAGAGTACATAAGTCTTGAGGAGAGCAATATCGTCTTCATCGAGCGGCTTCGGGTTCTTCTCCTCATTGATTTCATCTTCATGATCGGGCGCCATGATCGAAATTTTCGTAATGGATTATCAGTTATCTTAATTTCGTATTAAGTATAGGTTTTCTTGAAGAAGAAGTAAAGCTTCAGAGTCGAGGTGAATGGGCATATTGCATTTAAACCCCTGTTTTTTACATAAATTGAACAAATAAATTAAAGAGCAAAAACTCAAAATACCTCTTCTCAAACATAAAAGATAAATTATACTCCCTCCGTCCACAAAAAAAAAGTCCCATTGTGGGTGGGGCACGTGTTTTAAGAAAGTTGGTAAAGTTGTTTTGAGTGGGGTAAAAGTTATAATGTAGGGGTAGTGGTATTGACAAAAAAATAGTGGTAATGACAAAAAGATAGTGGTAAAGTTGTTGTGAGGTGGGTCCACTAGTGACAAAGGGTAGTAAATATAGGAAAGTATGGATGGTGTTATTGTATAAAAAGTAGAGTAGGACTCTTTTTCGTGGACGCAAAAAATGTGGTAAGTAGGACTCTTTTTCGTGGACGGAAGGAGTAGCTCTTTTATAAAAAAAAATTCAAAATACCCTTTTGAGTGTGTTTAGGACTTTTATGCCCTTCATGTATACAAGAAGATTGCATTTAATTTGTATCATACACGAAGATTAATTTCTTGTATGAATTTCCGGCGACATTATCCGGCTAAAAAAACTCCGGTGAAATGTTTCCGGCTAATTTTTCCGGCGACAATTTCCGGCTAATTTTTCCGGCGAAAATTTGAATCATACACGAAGCCTAACTTCATGTATGATGCATACATGAAATTATCTTCGTGTATGTATCATACATGAAAAATTATCTTCATGTATGATATAAATTTGATTTTTTTGGAGGCAAAATTTTCGTGTATGATGCATACATGAAAGTCAGTCTTCTTGTATGTATCATACATGAAAACTTATCTTCATGTATGTTACAAATTTGAACTTTTTGGAGGCAAAAATTTTCGTGTATGATGCATACACGAATTAGGCTTCTTGTATGATCCATACATAAATGTTAGTCTTCGTGTATGATGCATACATGAAGTTAGGCTTCATGTATGATTCGAATGTTTGCCGGAAAAATTCGTCGGAAATTTTTCGCCGGAGAAATTTATCGGAAGTTTTTCGCCGGAAGTTCATACATGAAATTAGTCTTCTTGTATGATTCAAATGAAAGTTAGCCTTCTTGTATACTCATTAAGGGTATATTAGACTTTTTACAACTCAAAGTGGTATTTTGCAACTTTTAAACTTAAGGTGGTATTTTGCAACTTTTGTTTAAAAAAAGGGGTATTTCACCACATTTCCTCTAAATTAATACTCCATTACGTCGACCTAAATTTATAAATAAAAAAATCAAAAGAACCAAAACCTAATAAATAAATAAATAAATAATCATAATGTCGACCTAAATTTTATATTTTCGAAACTCAGATTTACCTTGGGAATTGGGATTAGGCAGTTACCTGCACCGCATTGACGGGTAGTTAAGGTGATTAACCGCCTTGCATAAAATAGGGCACAATTTTTTTTCAACTTTTTTGCATAACATCCCCTTGTACTACTTCGATTTTCGTATTATTTTCGATTCAAATATTCAAGTATACAACAAACAAACACCATTACAATCCATTATCAAACATTAAATTTAAAGACACTTACATGCAACATCAAAATATTCAAGAAAGTTTCAACTTTAGACATAAATTGATTCAAATCTACATGCAACATCAAAATATCCAAGAAAGTTTCAACTTAAATTGTTGGGCCTCTCACAATTCTTTTTTCTTTTCAATTTTCATTTTCATATTAAAAGATTAAAATGATAACGTTAAAACAAAAGTTTTTTAAGTTCTAATCCACTGATTGGAGGAAAAACGTCTTACCACTAAGTTGCACTTTGTTGTCAATAATATGAAAAAAAAAGTTAGAATTGATTATTAATCTATACATGAAACTTTCTTTTAGAGTAATCTCTACATGAAACTTGATGTTAAATTATAGGAGAGTTTATGAATTTGGAAAAAAGTATTACGAATGCTCTAGTTACATCAAATATTCAAACCAACTGAAGTCAACGAAAACTGCATCACCACCGCCGTAGGCGGTTATCGATTAACCAACCACATGCAATGCAGCTCATATGAGCTAAAACCGAGGCAGCATCCTCGAGGAAGGGAAAAATAAACATTTTATCAAAAGAGGATAATTTTATACTAACTGAATACACAAAACCTATTCACAATTCAGTTCACAAAAGCATGAATTGTAAAATAAACAAACAATAAGAGAAAGCAGTTCTTAGTCAATTTTGAAATTCTAGATCTCGATTCAGATTCAATAAAATCAAAAGGCACCAAGAAAAAGAGTTGAAATCCTCAACTCACAACACATAATTCATAGAAGAACCAAAACCCAGCAATATCGACTTCATCGAGCGGCTTAGGATTCTTCTCCTCCTCATTGTTTTCATCTTCATGATCGGGCGCCATGATCGAAATTTTTGGATTTGATTAGCAGTTACGTTAATTTTATATTGAGTATAGGTTTTCTTGAAGAAGAAGAAGTAGAGCATGAGAGTCGACGTAAAAATTAATGGGTGTATTTCAAAAAAAACTCTATTTTTTACATAAATTGCACAAATCATCTGTATGTGTTTTTTAAATTGCAATAAAACTTTCATGTGTTCTAAAAAACGTCGCACGGAAAATTCATTCTTGAAAATTAATGACACTTTTTCATCCTCCAATTAAATTAAATTTAATTAATCAATCATTTACTCTTCAATGATTTGAATTCGACTGAAAAATAATTTACAAAACAGTATTCTCAAATAGCTACTTATCAAAATTACGAGTAAGTGTCTCCTCTTAATCAATTGTAAATTATATCTATTTGTTTTGAATTTTTCAAGAATTTGATTGCAAGATGAAAAGAAAGTTGATTTAAATAAAATTGAAAATGCAACTACTGTTTTAATTCGATACAAACAATTATCTTCTTTCGATAAATTTTTCACATAGAACTTTAAAAAACGTACTATATATTTTTACCGAAGAAATAACAATAACAATGATATATACGCGTAATCTCGTTTGGGCTTTTGAAGCTTTGATTAGTTATTGTCAGAATCTGGGCTTATTTTTTTCATTGTCTCACTATGATATGATGTGGTGGATCCAAGGGTCTCCAACACCACTTTTCTATTAAAGACCCTCTTAGAGATACCTATCCCTGCAATGCAACTGTTTTCAAGCTGTCTTTATCTTTAATATTAAATAATTTTCCATTTTCATTAAATAAATACAAATTGGAAGTTAACATTCATTAAAAATTAAAATACACTAATTCGAATAATCCATTAATTCTTTAAAATTGAAAAATTACATTAGCCGATAAAAAAAATAGTGACGTATAATTAATAGCAAATTTAAAAATTAAAAACAATCACGCCCCGATAGCATATTGTTTCGCTAATTAAGTTTTGTCGGCGTGTAGACATAAACATCGTCGGACATGTCTAGAAACCACACGATAAAAAAGGTATTGTTGGGATCCATTTTCACAAGAAAGGAAGAATGAGGTAAAAATAGTGGTATTTATTATAATAAATAAGATTAAAATATAGAGTCAACTACTAGAAGGACCACTTCTTGACTAAAAAATATACTTTTAACCACACATTTAAATTACAATAAAAAAAGTCATCTTTTAGGGTTTAGGACGAAAATACCCTTACTAGTTAGTGGATGGTTATTTTCATTGTATATATAAGCATTTTCACCACCCATTTTCTCTCTCTAAATTCAAAAACCAGCATTTTTCTCTCTCCCTCTCCTCGTTCAATTCCTCCGCCAACCGCTGCCACTGCACTCATTCCGCCACCCCCGTCGTTACCCTTCTTTTCCCTTCCACCGTTCTTTTCCACCGCCTCTGCCACCAACCGCCACCATCTCTCTCTCTATCTTCCTTCTTTCTTGAACCGCCTCCACCAAGCGCCGCCACCAACCCCCACCACCACCTCCACCTTTTCTCTCCCGCTACCGCCGCTCCGCCATTGCACCGCCACCGCTCCACCACTCTGTCCAACCACCACTACCACTACCACTACCATCACCCTCTCTCTCTCTCTCTCTCTCTCTCTCTCTCTCTCTCTCTCTCTACCTCTCTCTTTTTATTTTCTCTCTCTAGAAAACCAGATCTACGTCGCCGCCTCACTTTTATTCTTCTCCGTCGGCGCCCCGCTTCACTCCTTCTCCGTCGTCACGCTCTTTTGCTTCTCCACCGCTTCGATTCTCAACCACCGTGATTTCTCATCCGAAAATTTTCGAAGTTGTACGATTTACATATGCCACGACATTGATTGAAGTCGTACACTCGTAGCAACATTTGTTGTTCATATGAATGAAGTATGATATTTGAAATATCGTACTTTTGTTACTACGATTTTATTAAACTCGTACTTGAAATTGATCAATTCATGTATGTTTGGTAGATATTTTGGGGAATATCGTTGCATATTTGGTACGATTTTACAAATCCGTGCATGTGTTTTTGCTTAATATTGATACGATATTCTGATTTATTTGTATTTTTGGGATTTCATGTATATATGATGTTACAATATTAGAAATATCGTACTTTTGTGGCTATGTTGTTACGATATTTTGATTATATGTTGTTACGATATTAGAAATATCGTACTTTTGTGGCTATGTTGTTACAATATTCTGATTATATGTTGTTACGATATTCGCAATATCGTACTTGAGATGTTACGATGTTATGAATCTCGTACGTGAGTTTGATCAATTTATGGCATGGCATGAAATTATGATAAATGTAAAATTATCATTAATGTTACGAGATTTGGAAAATCGTACATGAGAGTGATTGAATGTGGCTAATGAGTTACGATATTCCCAATCTCGTACATGAAATCTGTTTCATTTCTTACGAGATTTGGAAAATCGTACGTGAATGTGATTGCATGTGGCTAATGTGTTACGATATTGCCAATCTCATACATGAAATCTGTGTCATTTGCTACGTAAATGTGTGCATGTGGCTAATGTGTAACGATATTACCCGATATCATCCGTGAATGTGATTGCATGTGGCGAATGTGTTACGATATTGCTAATCTCGTACATGAAATCTATGTCATTTGCTACGTGAATGTGGTTACATGTGGTTAATGTGTTACGATATTACCAATCTCGTACGTGAATATGATTGCATGTGGCTAATGTGTTATTGTATTGTCAATCTCGTACATGAAATCTGTGTCATTTGCCACGTGAATGTGGTTGGATGTGGCTAATGTGTTACGATATTACCAAATATCGTACATGTTGTGTTACAATACTGCCCAGTCTCGTACATGAAATCATCTTTGACGTCTTTCTATCTACATGTTTCACAGGTTACCTGGGTAGATGTCAGGTCAGAATTGACCAAGCATGAGGATGTTGTCAGTTGTGGTCTATATTTATTGAAGTATGTGGAGCGGTTTATATCAAAGAAGAAGCTATCAAAGAGTCTAAAGAATCCAGCCGAGGTCAAATCATATCGCCACCACATAGCAAGGAGCATCTATGCAAACAACACCAACGAAGACACGCTCCCGATAAAGATGAATTTGGAGTGATGTTCGCTATTTTATTGACACGCCGCAAGTGCACGGGTGTAATTGTGTACAGAGAAGCAAGGTCGTATTCCACAGAGACTGTAATAACTCAACAACTACTACTTTCAACCGTTATCCTCTATTTAGACTCCGAACTTTAAATTGTGAGTTTCTAATTAAATTAATTAAGCAAACAAGAGCAAACAAAAAACAAACAAAAGTAATTAAAGATTCAAATATAATAAAGATATCCTAAGGCTTCAATTTCAATGGATAATCAAACTTAGACTTTTACCAATTAACCAATTAACAAGGGACTCAACTCTTCTTAAGACAATCACAAAATTAGTTTAAGCATACTCTCGTACTACTTAACCGTGGATTACTTACTAGGGTTTTCATCTCTGACAAACATCATAAGCAAGTAACTCCAAAAAAATCCTAAGATTAATGTCCTCACACAAAGCCTTTTCCTCTCGGTGATTTCGCAGTGCGTGTCCTATATTCCAGTTCATGCATTAACCCTCATCTCTCGAATCTCGAATTAACACAACTAATATGCACAATTGGTGGCCAATGAATCAATCATGCAAGACAATTCAAGAATATAGAAAAGAAGAGAGGGACATAAATTGGTCAATTGATAAGAATTAAAGCTAATTATCCATCTACTCTCTAACCCTAGGATATAAAAGACTTAGCTATTCATAATTAAATCGAACATACAATCAAAAGAAAAAGAAATTCATAAACATTAAATAAGAAAAACCGTAGTCGAAATAAATCTCGTCTTGAACTCTTGAACAAGTCTTCAAAACTCAAAGACAAAGCTAAACTAAAATAAAAACTAAGAATAATAATGTAAAGGTATAAGATGATGTCTCTTCTATGCAATAGAAGGAGTATTTATAGCCAAAAACCTAAGACAAAACGTATAAGGAACAAATCCTAACAAGGAAGAGAATTATAATCGAAATAGCAAAGTTTTTGGGCTGGACCACCTCGCCATGCAGTCCCATGCACGACCGCATGCAAAAGGCGTGAAAATCCCGTTTTTGGAGCAGAAAAACACCCCATGCGGTCCCGTTATGCGGCCGCATGGCAGCGCGCAACAATTTTCAATCGGCTCGTTTTCCCTCGTTTCAACTCCGATTTTGGATCCGTTTTCGTCTACGAACTCCTATCGAGCTGTACTTTCATCCTATAATGTTCAATTTGCATAATTTTGACTCTAATTTTCTAAAAAATCAAGCAAAGTACGAACGAGCATCATATTTCACAAATTAACAATAGCTAAGCACAAAACTCATTACAAACATGATTTCTCAATACGAATTGACATCAATTAAGCTTATAAAGATGAGAAAATCCATGTTTAACAAGTTAAAAGATTGAACACTTGTTGAGTTATTTTGTCTATATTGCTATATTAAACACTTGTTTTATTTTGTTTATTTGGCTAGTATTTAACCAGGAAGCGATGGTATTATATATCTTTTGTTTAAAAAACCTGGTAGTTAGGTATTTGTAGTAGACGATATGCTGCATTTTGTAAGTATGATTTCTACGACTTTGCTTTAAATCATATCAATTATTTTTGCTACGACTTGTACGATATTACACAATCTTATATAAACCGGTACGAAATTAATTATTTTATGAATATCGTAACAACCTATTTAAGAAAAATCATAATACGTCAAGTACGATTTTATGAATATCGTAACAATGTACGCACATATAAAATGATGTTTGAATAAACTCTTGACTACGACTAAAACTCGTAGAAAAAGAAAGTGTCAAATCCCAAGCTAAATACTAAATAACTACGAACATGATCATTCAAACCTATTTGGATCTATACATGTTGTACGATATTAATGATTTTATGAATATCGTAACAACCTACTTAAGCAAAATCATAATACGTCAAGTACGATTTTATGAATATCGTAACAATGTACGCACATACAAAACGATGTTTGAATAAACTCTTGACTACGACTGACTAAAACTCGTAGAAAAGAAAAGTGTCAAATCCCAAACTAAATAAATAACTACGAACATGATCATTCAAACCTATTTGGATCCATACATGTTGTACGATATTCGAAATTTCGTAACAAAGAAATAATCTTATCATGTTTTGTTGCAACGAGTTTAGCAATATCGTAACAACAAACAAACATACGACTTATAATCGAGTGTACTAGATTATAAATGTCGTAACAACACACATACATGCATTCACAAAGACAATATTAAATTAATCTCATATAAACTCGTACGAAATTAATGATTTTATGAATATCGTAACAACCTACTTAAGCAAAATCATCACACGTCAAGTACGAGTTTATGAATATCGTAACACAATATGCACATACAAAGCGATATTTGGAACCGTGCATGTTGTACGATATTTGGAATATCGTAACAAAAATTAAATCGGATCAGTTTTTGTTGCTACGATGTTAGGAATAGCTGCATTCACAAAGACAATACTATAATTAGCTGCATCTTGTTACGATATATGTATAATTCGTAACATACTCAATAACAAAACCTTACATAAAAAAAAATCATACCAATTTAGTTGAATTTAAAAAACGTAGCATCCAAAAATTAAAATAAACAAAATTAAACAAAAACATTTGACATCATCATAGGTATGTACTCTTTCCTCCCATCAGGTGGTATATGTATGTGCTCTTTCCTCCCACCCTCATATATATTCTCATTCCATGATCCACCATGAGCAACAATTAAACAACAATGCCTAGTTTGCATCAAAATATCACACGGTCACATATCAAACGATGTTACGATATACAATATATCGTACAAACTCAAGCTACGATATATAAAAAACCTCACATCATAACGTATTGATAATGAATGTAATACAAATATATCATACTACGATATTATGTATGTCGTACAATATATGATACGATATATCAAATCGTACACTAGTATTAGAGATATCTTTGTAACATCTACAACACGTCATACAAACTTAACCTTGTGCATGGCCACAATCAAACATTAATACGATGACAAGATCAGATTACCAAATAATCTAAATGATGTTACGATATACCATATATCGTACAACCATAAGCTACAATATATTCAAATCCTACAATTTAACATAATGATAACGTATGTCGTACAATATATCAAAGTACGATATTACCATATATCAAACGATGTTACGATATACCATATATCGTACTAACACAAGCTACAATATCGTATCATATGCTACGTGAAAGTGATTGCATGTGGCTAATGTGTTACGATATTACCAATATCGTACATGAAATCTGTGTCATTTGCTACGTGAATGTGGTTGCATGTAGCTAATGTGTTACGATATTGCCAATCTCGTGCGTGAATGTGATTGTATGTGGCTAATGTGTTACGATATTATGTATGTCGTACAATATGTAATACGATATATACAATAGTAGACTTGTATTAGAAATATGTTTGTACGATTTACAACACCTCGTACAAATATAAAACTCATTCATGTCCATAATCAAACATTGATATGAATGTACAACTTAAACATATGTCGTCTGTATATCGTACAACTGCGAAAAATACAAAATTTCACATATCAATCCTCACATTCAACAAAAACTGTTCGTCAAATCAACGAAAATCAAACGACATAACATACAGTACCTCCATTGTCGTAAAAACGGCTGGAAATATGTCTAAAAACAGATTCGGAGAAGAGCAACCAACACCACTGGAAAGAAAAAAAAATTCGGCGAAATAGGAGAAAAATGATGGAAAACGAAGATAAACTTTTTCTCTTACCACCACCGCCGGCGAAATAAGATAAAAACGATATATATAAAGCAAAATTTCAGGCGAAAAAAAAAGAAATACACTAAAAGAGAGAAGAGAAGAAGAAGGAAAGAAAAAAACGAGCTCGAAGAAAAAAGAAGAGAGAGAAGAAGAGAGAGAAGAAAAGTAGGTAGGAGAAAAAGAAGAAAAGTGGGAGAGAGAGAGAGAGAGAGGAAAAGTAGGTGAGAATGAAGGTTATTTTTGTCCAAACATTGAAAGAGTGACCTTTTTATTGTATATTAAAAGTGTGGCTAAAAAGTATAACTTTTAGTCTAAATGTGTCTAGAAAGGTCAATAAACTCTTAATATATATATATATATATATATGTATATGTATGTATAAAGAAAAAGAAAAAGAAAAAAAAAGACTCGAGACAGTCTCTAAGCATCGAGACCGGGCTCCAGACATTCAGTGCTGCAACGCATGGTCTCCAAGGGAAGGGGTCTCAAGACCCCTTGGAGACCATCCCTTAGAGACCCGTTACAGATAGTCTTACAATATTCTCTTTTCCCAAATTACAACTGCAAATACTCATATGCGATCGAACGCGTGGCGCGTGTAATACACGCGCCAGCGGCCCACGCGCGGCGCGTGTATTACTCGCGCCTGTATTTTTTTTTTCATTTTGATTTTTTTTTAGCTTTCAACTTTCTGTAATTTCAGTTTTTTTTATGTTTTTTCCTTTTTTTTTAATTTCAATTTTTTTAAAAAAAAAATCACTTATTTTTTTCCACCTTTTTTTTGTTTGCCTTCTTTAGTCAAGATTCGAGCGAGGAGAGCCGAAGGCCTCGGAGCGAGCCGAAAAAATCTAAATTGTTGTCCGACGATTATCCTTATATTAGTAATCGGAGTGAAGGCGGAGCCAAAATCAGAGCCGAAGGCGGAGCCGAAAAAAAAATTCAAAAATTAAAAAAAAATTGACCGGATCGACCCGACCCGAATCCAGTCGCTTGCTTTGCGGCAGGTCGCGTGCAAGACCTACTCTTACAACTTTATTCAGTTAGATACACAACCATTATAGTCTGGATTGATGATTATAGTCTGAATTTAGGGTTTTAACAAACAAATTGGGATGTCAACTTGTTTGTTAAATGAAGATTAACTATTAAATTCGGAAATTCGACATTGCTCATCGATAATTATAAATACAATAATTCTATTCGAACATACTATGTCTAGACATACGTGCTTGAAATAGGAAAAAAATTGTCCGATTGCCTTCAATATTTCTTTCCTACTCAGATCTCCTTCCGAAATATCGTTCTCATGCACACACGCTCCCAAATTTTACTCTCATCCACACCCAATTCCTAAACTTGTGAATTTAAATTGGGATGAAACTTTATAGTTAAAATTTAAAAAGTGTATGTTTATTAATACTCAAACTGTCGAAACTATGAAATTAAATTATTAGTTAAAAAATTCCATCAAATCCCTATTTTTATCATTGTATGTCTGGACATAGTATGTCCAAATAGCATTACCCAAATAATAAGTAATATAAACAATAAGGTGAAATATTTTAGGCACATAATATTTATTTTTGTGACATTTTTAATTAATTATGTTTTATTCAATTTCATATTTTAACTTTATTATTTCTCGACCAACATTATATTCCCTCAACCCGTCAACAACTAGAAAAAAATGTGGAACAAACAAAATAATCCATCCCTATAATTTGATTTGAATCTAAAATTAAACCAAAAGAAAAGTCAAAAAGTAGTTGCCACCCTCCAAAACTCAAGCCATAATACTAGTCAATACCACTGACTTGATGAACTTACAATCCACGTTATTTTGATCTCTCCGCCGTTTTCCGCCCTACGCCGCCGTCTAAATTTCATTTTCCCCGTGAAACCGCCACTCCCTCCGTTGACCGCTCCTTTTTGCTACATTGCATTTCCCCATTTTAAGGTCATGTATATTCTCTCACTTCCACCTAGACCACAATCTCATCTTCATCTTCCACTACTAAAAGTTGGAATTAATTCATTCTATAATTTCTTCTATATATTTAACCAATAATTTCCATTCTTCTAGAGATCCTCATATTGTTCGAAATTTGGAACCAATCTTCAAATTTTATCCTTTCCCGGCTTCAATTATTTTCCTTCTCAGTTTCAAATTTCAATGTTACATGCAAATAATTGTTAATCTTTCTCGGGATATGCATGCAGATTTCTTAGACCCCCTTTTCACATAATTTCAAGAATCACAGAATCTTGAATCCCCTTTCAATACCGATTTCAGAAACTAAATTTCTGTTGATCCCACCACTAAAAATCCAGTCTTGCTGGAAAACAAAATGTCGAGTGATCATCAAGCAGATCTAACTGAGTTGGCAGGGAAAGTGACGGTGGTGGGAATCATTTTCCTCTTCTTCGTTGTAATATTCTGCTGCTGCCTCCACCTCTATTTCAAATGGTTCCATCTCCACCATCAAGGAACCACCATCGTCAGGCCGCGCCGCCGTCGCCGCCGCCTCGATTTCGCAGCTGGCCACCAAGAAATAATAGCTACGCCCAATGGCCTAGAACCTTCCGTTCTGAAATCCATAGCTGTGGTAGCATTCGATCCTAATGAATTCAGAGATGGATTGGAATGTGCTGTGTGTCTGTGTGAAATATGTGAGGGTGAAAAGGCAAGAATTCTGCCCAAATGCAGCCATGGATTTCATGTGGAATGCATTGATATGTGGTTCCAGTCTCATGCTACGTGCCCTCTCTGTAGAAACCCTATTTCAAATCAGAAGCCATCAGATTTAGATTCTGAATCAACGGAGGATGATGATGATGATGATGATTCATCGGAGGGTCCAAATTTGCCTACAAATGTGCTGTTTTGGGGTGATGAGACTCAAGTTAATGCATTTGGTCCTTGCGTGGAGGAGGATCATCTAGCTGCCCCTACTCAGCCTTCCACGTCAGCAACGGAGAGCAGCAGCTCTGATGGGGTGGTGGTGATCGACATCGATGCAATCCAGTCAAGAAACTGATCATCTTATTGGAAATGGCTTAAAATTCTAGTGGTCTGTGCCAAATTAAATTGATTGCTTCATATTGAAGCACTTGTGTTGCATTGCTTCAAGTTGGAAGCGATGGAAATGCGTTAATTAGTTTTTTTTGTGGATGAGGTAATTGATTAATTAGATCCCTAGGATCTGTATGCTCGTTCATGCTCGACATGAAATCCTCTATTACTTAAAATTAAATATTTTTCGTTCGCAACTAATTTATGAATATTAATTCTTGATTTAGGATCTAGTAGCCTTTTTGGAGGTTGCAATTATGTAGCCTTACAATAGGATAGATTGAGGAATCAAATTGTTTGAATTTTAGGTCAAGGGGAGTAATATATATATATATATATATATATATATATATATATATATATATATATATGATCATATAGGAACTCATTCTTAGGTAGAAACTAGGAAATAATTAGGATCGTTGATTTTTTTATTTACAGTCCAAATTAATTGATGCATTAGATTATTGTTGTTTGTGCATTAAAAATTTGTTAAATATTTGTGCATTGAGTTAGTGTAATGTGTCATTTGCCATGTTGGTGCAAAAAAAAGCTGCATTTTGTGCATATATATTAGCTATAAGAAAAAAATATTAGTGGCTGCGAAAGGCCCAGCTCATTAATTTACAATCAACAATTGTGAAATGTGAACGAGAAGTGGAACATAAATTACGTGTACAACTTTCTAATTATTTCCTTGTTGCTACATGCATTTTTCACACATTATATTATGTGTGGTTCTTGCCTTATTGGTACACTTGGCATATCATTTTCAACGTGAGTAAAACACGGAAAATCTAATTAGAAATTGAAATGTTAATTTGTTCTAAAATCAAATCACCATATATAGCTAAATCAGGCTGGACGAACTAGGCCAACTTGTTTTAAGACATCTAATATGAATACATAAAATGTATAACATTGACTATTCCATCACACAAGAGTTCAAGAATATTAAGAAAACATTAAACTCACTCCAACTTGTTGCATCTTATTTGTGCACAGGTTCATCATCAAGAAATTAACCAATGTGTATTATTAGTAGGTAGAAGTGTTCTTAATTAAATCATGTGGCTTCACATGGCCAAACTGGAGTGACTTCAAACAAAGACTCATAATTAAGATTCTCTATTTCATCTATATATCTCCCAACAAAGTATCGAAGTTATGTATCTAACAAAAACCTAAAAGGTTGAGGCATGAAAACGAATTGGATGAGCATGATGGTGGCTGCTATCGCTCTGACATTGCTTCTCTCTCTACAATTTATTCATGTGAGAGAAGCAGAAGCTAGCAGGGTAGTTGTTGGTAGGAGGAAAACACCAACAGCATCATCATCTTGGCAAACTCAAAGTGTGAGCAACTTAAGAGAGAATGCGAAGAATCCGTACAAGAAGATCAAGTCCAGCTTCAGAAGAGTTCCTAGAAGCCCGGGGAATCCAATCAATAACTAGTGATAACTCCATCTTCACAAATTGAATTAAACGGTACTTTCCTCAAAATTAAAATTAATGTGTTTCTTGAAATTAGGATCCAATTGTTCCTTTGTGTTTTGATTGAGCCACACATTCCCAATTTGTATGATTTCTGCCCAATTATTGTAGTATGAGTTGTGATAGGCCTCTTTTACTCGTTCTTTTGTGTGCTTTGTTTGGGTCACGTGTTTTCGGCCCAATTGTTATTGTGTGTTTTATTTGGACCACATGTTCTCGGCCCAACTATTATATTATGATTGGTCCTTGGCAACTTTGATTATATCAAATCCTATAGTCGAGTGTAATTGACGTTTTTTAGTTTTTTTCATAAATATACGTAGTTTATGGACCCATCGTCACGCTTGGATCTCACGTCTCGAATTCAAACATTGAAGCCAAAATATTGGGCTTTTGCTCATCACCAATATTAATATTGGGCTCAAGTTTTATCAGAAAGCCCAATCATCATAATGTGTTCATGATGCAAGGACACTCATCCATTTTCTAGGCAAGTGAGAATGATTTAGTAGTATTTAACTGCGGTAAGGTAAGTATGAGGAGATGTCTTACTCTTACATTGATAATTGATTAGACACGCAAGTTTATTGAAATTTAAATAGTATAAACAATCATTTCCTTTTTAATCATAATTTTAAGGTGAAATTCGACTCATTTATTGGCAACCTCCATCAGTCCACACATTATTTAAAATTTTATAAATTAGATTAAATAGATTCTCGAAGTGAATGGGTGGTCAAAAATGTATTTTGAGAGGGATACCCAAATTCTTTATTTGAACAAGTTCTTCATCTTCTCTGCACATGACATGAAAAAGAGAAGCAAATTAAAAGTTAACGTTCAAATTGCATAGAGATTGGAGACAGCATGGAAGCCGCTGAATTCTGCCCTTTTTTCCCCTTTAACCTAATACACTAGAAACCTAAACCTGATAATTTATTAAATTCAAATTAGTCAACAAATACAAAATCGAGACTGCTTTTCAGTATCGGACTTTCGAGAATCATTTGATTTCACACTATGGTTCAAGAATTCCAGCCACAAACACCAAAAAAGCTAACCCTATAACACATGCTACATGCATACATTAAACCTTCAATAATCAAACTACGGCAATAAATATGTAGTCACTGAGAAAATTAATGATCATTATTCATTTTGAATATTTAACATATTCGAATCCCGTTAAGAAATTGTATCTTATTGTTTTAGTTTGAATATCTTGAACGAAATTTAAGGTAAAACCTAAACAGAAATCTTGAAAATGAACCATTTTTCACAACATTGTAGTCTCTCACATATATTCTATTTTGTTGGTCATACACATTATTCAATCATAAGTAGAGGCCTCCATTTTTCTCAATAAACTCAAACATTACCATCAGCAAGAAAGTTTCGTTAGCAACAAATTAACCAAAGTATGCTAAAAAAAATAGAAATTAACCAAAGTGCATGGATTATTATTATAATGTATAATCACGTGGTTAATCACGTGACCACACTGAAACTCCTAACACATAAGTAGAATATTAGCATTTCAGTCAAAGAATCATCACATGATCCCATTTCACACATTGGATTCCGATTCCGTTCCAACAATATTGCAACACTAACACACATACATATATATCTCCGAACAACTAACTAACTAGAACAACCTTAACTATTTATTACTAGTAAACATCACAAAGAATTTAAGCTTGAGCTATGAAGTTCCATTTGAGCACGATCATGGCTCTAACATTGCTTCTCTCTCTACATTTTCATGTAAGAGAAGCACAAGCAACCTACAGGTTACTTCTTTTCAAGAAACCAACACCAACAACTTCCTCTTCGCAGACGACGACTCTCAAGAACTTGAGAGAGAAGGAGAAGAATCACTACAACAAGATCAAGTCCAGCTCTAGAAGAGTGCCTCCCAGCCGCTCGAATCCAACGCAAAATTAGTAACTCAAGTCTTCAATCTTTTAGAAATTCAAATATTTTCCTCATTAGGATCGATACTTCCTTAACTTAGTTCTTTAATTTGTTCTTCATCAGTTTTAAGCCTCCATGCAGTTGGTAAAGAAAAAAAAAAAAAAAGTTTTAATAATTAGACTTTACTTATAATAAGTCAATGTATTGCTTCACTCTAGCTAAAATAGAATCTTGTTGCAGCTTTTATTTCATATATTCATATAATTTTTATTGTGTTATTCAATGGTAACTAATTGCTTAATTAACCCCCAGATTTGCCTCTTACTACGCGGCGGCTTGACGGAGTTTATCCTCATAACTCTTTTATCATTACACCAGTACTACATTTTTTCTTAGTTGAAAAAAAATAATAAGATTTTTTATTTTTTAAACAAAAAAAATACGGAATCTTGTACACAAGATTTGTTTTAAGTTTCGTCGACATCTATCAAAGCTAAAGTTTGGCAATGTCCATCAAAAAGGGTCATCGTCGACTCCATATTTGTCCGCTTTAAAATTTGAATCTGATTAATGGGCCATATATCATACATAAAAGGTAAGAAAAGTTCGTTGCAGGCCCACCCATTGGGCCCATTCCTTAGGAAGAAGGAACATCTTAATCTTTTAAATTATCCAAATGTATGCTCTGATGTTTCTATTGTAATAAAATAGTTCACAATATTATATTGCTCACTCGTTAAACCACTAAATCACCCAAAAGAAATTTAATATTTTGTTACATGTATATAAATATATACGCCCACATTATAGAGTTGGATTAGTATCGATAACCATTCCTCCGTGAGAGCGAGAAATCTATGTTTGAATCTATATTTAATCATCATTAATACTAAAATTAATGGGTTTCTGTATAAGCAATTATGCTTACAAAAAATCATGCTTAATTTCATCGCAAAAACTCATATGCTACGTGTCGCATCCCATGCGATCGCGCGTGGGCACGTGGGATGCACCCGCCTTTTTTCTTTTTTTTTCCTGTAATCTGCCTTTACTTTTTTTCTGTTTTTTTTTTTTTTTTTTTTTTCAGCTTTTATTTTAAACTTTTTTCTACCTTTTTTTTTGTTTGCCGTTTCGTTTTTCTATTTGCCGCTTCGTTTTTTTGTTTGGTCAAGATTCGTGCGAGGGGAGCCGAAGGCCTCGGAGCGAACCGAAAAGTCCAAAATGTTGTTCGCCGATTATCCTTATATTTATAATCGGAGCAAAGGCGGAGCCGTAAAATCGGAGCTAAAGGCGAAAACGAAAAAAAAAACTGAAATTAAAAAAAAATTGACCGGGTCAACGGGTCAAACCCGGATTGATCGGGTCGACCCGACACGACCCGGTCGCATGTGAAATGCGGCAGGTCACAGGGGAGACATGCCCTAATTTTATACTCCCTCCGTCCCTGATATATCTTCCTAGGAGGGAGTGACACGGGGATTAAGAAAAAATATTGATGAGTTGGTTGTGGGTGGATAAAAGGTGGTTGAGTATGTATTGAGTGGAGAAAGGGTCCCACATTGAAGGAGTGATATATTAATTAATTGAGATAGTGGTGGGTGATATAATAATTAATTGAGATAGTGGTGGGTCATATGTGGTATTTTAGGTAAATAAGTTGATAAAGTAAGGGTAGGGAGTAATCATATGATGTCCAAAAATATCTAGGAAGATATATGGGGGACATCCAAAAAAGGAAAGATAGGGAGATATATCAGGGACGGAGGGAGTATATATTTACGCTTTAAAAAATAATAATAACTATAAATTGTATAAAAATTAACTGTTCAAATTAATTTATAGTTCTCACTCTAAAACTGGTTTTAAATGAATTAATCTCCATATCATACGTCTATATTTCTTTGCGTATGTGTGTGGATATCTGTATTTATGTGCGGCGATGCTCTTGTCTTCCAATCTCGACGTGCATGCCGCTTCAAAAATAGAATAAAAATTATTTTGAGAAAAAGAATATCAAGTTATATCATATGTTGCCAACTATTTAGGCCTAAACAAATAAGAGCAATGCATTTATTATGTTGCGTAGAGATTGTGCAATTCGATATAAGAATGCCACCTCGTCAAAATGGTTGAGAATATGTCTCACTTTCGAAAAATGAGGTTGGAAAATAGAAACTCGTATTGCGCATTAATCCCCCCTCTCTCTTAATTATTAATAAGAATAATTAAATCGAACTTCTATGTAAACCAAAAAGCCATCTGCTCCAAGACCGGATCCCGACCAAAGAAAACTTGATCAAAAGGAATATTTTGGTTGGTGATGAATCTTCTTTTTGCGTTTTCTGCTCAAGAGTTATCGAATCTTCTTCCCACTTGATGATTGATTGTGATCTTGTTGCTCAAGTTTGGTATTTGGTGAGGGTGTGATTAAGGTGCTCTATAAACATGTCTCCGAACTTGTGTAATAATTTGGGTACTTTATTTCGGCCGGCGAAAGGAAGGAGGAAAAAAAGGTACTAAATTTGATTTGGCAATGCACTGTGTGGACGATATGGAAGGCGAGGAACGACGTTATTTTTAATGGAATGAACACGTCTTGTACTAAATTAGTAGAAGGCGTGAAAATCAATTCGTGGAAATGGTTACGAGCTCACTTCCCCGTCTCTTTTTGTTATTCCTTAAATGATTGGTGCTTAAGTCCGATAGATTGTATACCTTCTTCATTGTAAACTTTACTCTTGTAAGGGCTGAGTACCCCTTGTACTCTTTTTATTTATTACATTCATCTTTACCTTTCAAAAAAAAAAAGCCATCTACAAATAAGCTGAATACCTTGTATGGCCGTATGGGTAGGGCTGTAAATGAGTCGAGTTGTTCGCGAGCTACTCGACGATCGACTCAAAAAAGCTCGTTCAATATTCGGCTCGATAACTAATCTAGTCAAGTTCAAGTCTAAAATCGAGCTCGATAATTTTATCGAGTCGAGTTCTAGCATGGTGTTGCTCGACTCAACGGGCTCGCGAACATGCTCGGCTCGTATTTAATCGAGCAATTCACGAACTTACAATTGAGTATGTTCGCGAGCATATCTATTGAGTTTTAATCGAGCTTGCTCGTGAGTCTAATAATCGAGTTTTGTACATAATGTTAAATTTTTTAATTCTTGACTATATAATCGAGTTCTTGACGAATTCGAACTTGAATATCTCTTTATCGAGTATTTGACGAGTCGAGCTCGAGTCGAACTCGAGCTCGTTAATTTTGGATCGAGTCGAGTTCGATCACGATGGTGAAAACTTGACTCGAGCTCAAGTTGATTTCGATCAGATAAATATTTAATCGAGTCGAGTTCGACCAGACCACTACTCAGCTCGACTCGGCTCATTTACAGCCCTACGTATGGGTGATATATAGTGTTCAGAAACAGTGACGAGATTAATAGAGTATAAGAGTAAAATACATAAACATAATGATGCATATATGATTCAGAACTGTGAGAGTTGATTTTTTATTTTATTATCGATGTTACTACCTTTCCTTTTGGTGCATATTTGGTAAATTTGGTCTCTGTGCAATTGTGAAATCGTGTATCCATATACAAAACAATATATGTAAATTGTAACTTATTTTCATAAAGTGGTTTTAGTTGACCAAGTGAATGATATTGCGACAGAAATTGATTGGAGCAGAAAAAGAAGAAAATAAGTAGATGAAAGAGTGGGATCTGATATTGATAATGTATTAATGTGAAAAGGATGTGGATGTGTTTGTGTTGTTGACTTGTGGCGCTATATATATTTGGAATTTTGGGTTGAATAAAAAAAAATAAAAACTAATATTCATTCTATATATTTGTGTGGATTGTTAATTTGTTTGTGAGTGAAGAAGCTACAGCTGGGAAATTCAATGTGCTGCCCACTATTCACTGTGTGCCATAATGCACACACTCTGCTCCTTGACGAATTCGTCAAAACTCTAATAACAACTTGCAGTTGCAGCCTCTTGATTACAATTTAATGACGCCAATTCCATAAAAAAAAAAAAAAAAATTAAAAAAAATCAGTTCAAGTCTTTAATTTTAATGAATCCAACGTGCTTCCAATACTTCATTTTATTGTGAAACCGTGTATCCGTAATTGGGTGTTATCTGCTTGATTGGGTGTTTTAAAATGGAAGATTTTTTTTTTCGTTTTAAATATAATATACCAAGATCAATAAAAATACTACTACTATTATTTATTAGAACAAAGACGCATCTGATTGAATCAGGATCTCTTTTTATTAATAAACTGTGTTCAACAGAAGAATAAAGCATTAAAGTCCAAGCATCTAAAGTTGCAAATCTTAACATGTTATTAACTTACACTCCTACAAAATTAAAAATTAAAAAGGCAAAGGGATAAAACCACGCCCATAAGATTTTCTAGTTAGGCTATCCACAACCCTTAGAGCACCCTTAGGGTGCTCTAAGGGGTGCTCTAGCACTAGAGCACCCTTAGAGCACTTTACCCCTACAACGCAAGGGTGCTCTAAGGGTGCTCTATCTTTAATATTAAAAAATTCCTCATTTTCATTTATTAAATTAATTCATCTATTTGTAAATAAATTAAAATACACTAATTAATAAATAATACGAATTTTTCATAAATATTTGAAAATTGGAAAATTACATGTCGTTGACAATAAAAAAAAAACACTACATAATTAAAAAAAAGATAATACATAAAACTAAAAATTACTTAAAAAAACTACGCCCACCCCCGACGTGCCTTCACCTCCTCCACCATCTTCCGGTGAACTTCCTGCTGCTCCGGCGTCATAAATCTCGTGTCCCTGGAGACAATATCCAGGTCCATCTGATCACGTCGCTGCTGAAAATATTCGGACTTGAGGCGTGCACTTTTCATCTTCGCCCGAGCTGATTCCCGCATCGCCACCGCGATCTCATGCTTGACCTCGGCGAACTGGCTAAGTCGGGAGCTAACTCGATCCATGACGGAATCGTACTGGGACGACCCTTCGACCGGCTTCTTACCTTTGCCCCTTGCCCTGGCCCTTGCCGCATCTCGACCCTCCGGTCGGGAAGGCGCGCTTTCTCCTTCGGTAGAATGGGCCTCCTCTGCCGACGGCTGGGATTGAGAGGATGTGTAGTTGCCCTCCGCCGTAGTCTTCGTCCTCTTCATGGACTGTACGTCTGGGAAATTGGCTAGGTGGAACTTGGGGTTTTTCCTGAGGATCTCCCACGCCGTGAAATTGCGGAAGGCAGGGGCCTGAGCATTTGCCTGGTAGATCTGTTGGGCCTGGTTTTTTACAAACTCGTCATCGATGCCGCTTGGCCGGCGAGCATTTGCATGCTGCCAAGCCGACATCCAGTGTTTCACGGCGGTCTGGATGCGGCCGAAGAAGCTCCTCACGGCTTTCTTGTTGAGAGCCAAGTTGAACCTCCTGTTGAAGCGCTCTTGGATAGCGCCCCAATATCTCTCGCCGGAATGGTCGCATCCGACGATGGAGTTGTTGGTCTCCTCCACCAAAATCTGTGCAATGTAGGTGGCTTGTTCGTCCGTGTAGTTGTGTCGCTTGGACCAGACGGGTTCCTCGTCATCTTCGGCGGCAGCGGCGGCAGAGGTGTCAACGGCTTTGCCCTTCCCCTTCTTCTTCCTTCCTCTGGCAGTGGGCTGGGACGGCGGCGGGGCCAAAATGATGCGATCCTCGGTGTTTGTGGCCGGACTGTCGGAGTCCGGGGAGAACGACGGGTAGGATTCGGCGGAGGCGGCGGTGTTGAGGTTGATTGAATCAAGCCCCGCCCCCGTGTAGAAATTTGCGTCGTCGGACATGTCGGGATACCACGCCGACGAATATGGGTTGTTGGGATCCATAATTATTTTTTGAGAAGGTTTGCTTGAAGAATTGTGGAAGAGGAAAGATTTTGAGAGATGAAAATAAAATGAGAGGTGTGAAAATGAGAGAGGTGAAGAGAGTATTTATAGGTGGTAAAATGAAAAAAAAAAAAAAAAAAACATAAAAATCGAGCCGTTGCCGGCTTCGAATCCAACCGTTGGATTTTAATTTTTTTTAACGTTGGCGCGTGACGTTTTTTATTTTTATTTTTTAAAAACCGTAAAGCGCGTGTAATGCACGCGCGTGCTCGAGCTGTGCTCGAGCTCGTCTCCTCCGCCACGCACCTGTCTCGAGCACCCCCCTGCTCGAAATTAGCTCGAGCACCCTTGCTCGAGCCGCGATGTGGACAGCCTTATATAATAGTCTCAATCTTCTGTGTACTAGAAATTGAGACAATCATATACAATGATACTGTTTCTAAACTCTTTCAATAAAATTAAGTTTTGAAAAATAATTTTTATTAATTTTAATTAAAATGTGAAAATTATAATAAACTAAATCAAATAAGAAAAATTACATTAATTAATAAAAAATACATAATTGAAATTATAAATCTTAATTTAAAATTAAAAATCAGACTCGTCCTTGATCATCCTCCAAGTGTCTAAGAGCTTAAAATCCTCGTGAATAACTTCGTACGCAGATACAACCGTCTCGAGGATGAGGTCGGCGTCAGTGTTCGGAAGTCATTATGTGGTTGCCCGTGCATTTGGTGGAACATGCGAACCAAAGTCATCGTCCGTTGCCAGTGGCGGCGCAACTGATTCACATTTCTAACAACCATTACTTTGGGTCAATTCGAGTTATATTGATATGTAACTTGTTGCCAAAATTGACCCAGTGATCGTGCGCACTTTATTTCGACCCCAAACTCGAGCAAGGGCCTCGGTTTCGGTCTCAGAGTATGCATAGTGGCGAGGTATTGCGAGAGGTTGAAGAAGAATTTTAGAGAAGAAGAATAGAAGAAGTTTGTGAGAGGTTGAAGAAGAATGAAATCATTGAAGTAGGCATGAGAATCGAGGTAGAAGAAGGTGTAAATTAAGATGAAATGTGTATTTATAGAGGGAATTAAATAAATAAATAAGTAAAATTGCATAGTCGTTGCGGACAATGGTAATATTGCTGTTTTTTTCTGCCCGTTGGTGAGGCACTGGGTTTCGTCCGCGTTTTTTTTAATTATTGCACGCGACAGATCGAGCCCGTCTCGATTTATAGGGACAGTCTCGAGCCGTCAAAACCTGCACCTGAGTGTCTCAAGGGCGAGGGTGTCTCGAGCCCCCCATTGAGACACTCGTTGTGGACAGTCTTAATAGGTTATAAATTTATACATCTAAATAGAGGAGTACTTAATAGTGCGTATGATCACATGTTTTATATCTTGCTTAGTTAGAATGATATTATATTTATCTCTATTTTTAAGGAGAGACCACAATTTTTATTTTCCTATTCACTTGAAGGGAAATTGAAATGGATAAAGGAAGAAAAATGCAAAACATATGAAAAGTAAATGAGGTATAATATTAAACCTTCATTTTTTAGGTATAAATTTATAACTTGGACCAAAAAAAGGACTGCTGAAACTTTTATACCTCTTAATCGGATTTTTATTAAAAAAAAACCAAAAAAAAACATAAAATGGTAAATAGTATTTGTTGGAATATAACAGTAAACTTGAATTTGTAATTAAAAATAATAGATATTTTAGTAGAGATTTCTAGAATTAGAAGTAAATAAGAAGACAAAAGATAAGTGTATAAAATTATAGAAGCAAAAAAAAAAGAGAATTTAGTAGATTATTCTAGTAACTAATTTTGAACCACAATTTGAAGTTGGTGATTGCACACAACCGACATATAACAACTATAAATATGTATTAATGTATTTTATTGAAATTGAGAGAGAAATTTAAGTGAGTTCAACTATAAGTGATGTTATGAATTCAATTGCATCAATTAAACACGAATCGTATAGATTGTTTTGTGTGGTTTTCTTCGTGAGGGACAGCTAGAAGGGTTTTTTGGATATTTCATGGATCTTATGAGCTCCAACATTTGTTTCAAAAGCTTATAATGAAACAAATTCGATGGGGTAGATCATTTTTCTGAACATATTTCTAGAGTTTATAAGTTATTTTTCAGGAGAGGTGTCCATAAATCTTATTCTCTTTTCCCAATCTTATTCGTGCTTCCATTTTTCTTGCTCTTTGGTGTGTAGCCCAGTAATTTCGGTTCTAGATGGTGATAGAATTTATAAGAATTAGAATAGTAATGATTTTGTAGAGTTCAATTATAGGAATTACATAAACGTACGCAATTGAATATATATGTTACATCAAATTGTGTATCTTCAAAATTTGAGTTAATTATTTATCAAAAACATATATATTAGCAATAAACTATTCTGTGTTGGCTTGGCCTAGTCCAACTCAATGCTCAAAGGGCTTTATGTTTTCCATGTAATAATAACAATTATAGTTCTAATAATATTAATAATAATTTGATATTACATTGTTGTCTTTAATTAGAGTTTATAATAAGTACATAATAAGTAAATCAAATTTTGTAAATAAGATTTATATTAGGTATAGCCGTATAGATTTAGCAGGCTATTGTATAACAATGGAGGTTTACCTAGTTGATAATGGTTGCAAGTTTAAAAATAAAAATAAAAATAAAAATACTGTGCATAATACAAAGTGGACCAGCACCATTATTTACACTTTACACATAAATCCCTATAAATAGACACCAAAGCACGAAACTAGCAAAATGAACCTAAAAATAGAAACCTCTCTAAATCTCAGATAAATTAAAACCTCTCATCCCTCCGTAGTAACTCCGGCGGATCTTCGCCGGCGATGAATTCCGTCAACTCCTTCAAGGGCTACGGAAAAGTAGACGAGCTCGAAGAAGCCGCATTCAGAAGAAAATCGCGAAAACGCGCAATCATCCTCTCCGTTTCACTACTTCTACTAATCGTTCTCATTATCGGAGTTGTCGCCGGAACTTTAGCTCACAAAAAGAACTACAATGACTCCGGCGATGTTTCGGCAGCTGAGGCGGCGGCAATCAACTCCATCTGCGGCGTCACTCAGTATACCGACTCATGCGTCGCGAGTTTGAAGTCCTCAAACACAACAAATCCGGAAAAAATCTTCGAAGTTTCATTAATGGTGGTGATGGATTCTCTGAACAAAATCGCCGATTTTCCAAAGGAGTACGCCAATAGGACGGACAATAAGCTGGTGAAAGAAGCCCTAAATGTCTGCACCACGGTGCTGGACGACGCCGTCGAATCGCTGAACGACACGATCTCCGCCGTGCGCGGTGGTGAGAAGCTCGCCTCCAGCATCGACGACCTGCGCACGTGGCTGAGCGCCACCGCGACGGACCAGGAGACGTGCATCGACGCGCTGGAGGAGGCGAACGCCACCTTCACCGGCGAAATCAAGCTGCTGATGAAGAATTCGACGGAGTTCGCGAGCAACAGTCTGGCCATCGCGACGAAGATCGTCGCTGTGATTGGGGATTTCAAAATTCCTTCTCATAGGCGGCTGCTGGCGGCGGCGGATTCCGAATTTCCGGCGTGGGTGACGGCGGGGGACAGGCGGCTGCTCCAGGAGATAAAGCCGACGCCGAACGTGACGGTGGCGGCGGACGGCAGCGGAAATGTGAAGAGTGTGGCGGAGGCGGTGGCTATGGTTCCGAAGAAGAGCGCGGAGAGGTTTGTGATATACGTGAAGGCCGGAGTATACGTGGAGAATATCGACATGGACAAATCTCACTGGAATGTGATGATATACGGCGACGGCAAAGGCGCTACCATTATCTCCGGCAGTAAGAATTTCGTCGACGGAACTCCGACTTTCTCTACGGCGACGTTTGGTAAGTTCATTAATGCAATTTAGTTTTTTCTGCACCAATTTTTTTATTCGTTTACTTATGTTTCATTCTCTTCGTCATCACGTGTTCGATTTAATGCATTCAAAACGTAGCAACATGTATGCGTTAGACAATATAAAATGTGTAAGTTTCAAAAAAAAAAATATATTATATATATATATATAATGTGTATAATAATTGATAAGCGAGAAGTGTGGTTAAATTAAGATTAGTTAGCACAACAAATTTTGGTGGTTTTAGAGTTATGGTATGTGAAGTGAAAATTCTTCAAGCTTATTATCATTAGGGTTAATTGCTTGCAAATAGACACATTTCAGTTTAAACACAACTAGAAAATAATGAAAATACGCGGAATTTATTAAAATTTGGAATCAAAAATCAAATTTGGGCCAATTAAGATAAGGAGAGAGAGAGAGAGAGAGAGAGAGAGAGAGGTGGAGATGCCTCCACCAGAAGTAGACAACACAACATAGTGTTGATCCAAATCCTTATCCCATGTGAAATCTTGAACAATTGTTCCCCGTGCACCTAAATGTTCTTTCCAAATACAGTTGCTTTAGATCCCACCATGTGCATTTTTCTATTACTCACACGGTTTTCTGTTATGTTTTGACGTTACACCTTATAATTATATTTACCAAAGAAATAAAAAAACTGAGCAATAAAACTTTAAGTGGTATATATATGTAAAAAAAAATTAAAATTCATGTCAAACTTATTTAATTTCCAGCATTGACCCTATATTATCAAAATATGTTGTGGAACGTCATGTATTCAAAATATATATGTTGAATAAAAATTACAAACATTCCATATCAGATTACTATATTGATGTGTAGCTACTGTCTAGTGCAACTGCCTTAAATGTTGTAAACAAGTTGTGCGAGATGGGTGCAAGAGCAGTAAAGACATGTTGGATAGGCATTGAATTATTCTAGTTAAGAAAATGAGACGTGACAATAGCTGTTAGATATAGTCATAGTAGTATTAATTAAGATTGGTGTTCTACTTCTACGTTATCTGTTTATCACTATAAATATATGCACATGGCATGAGGTGACACTTTTCAATTGACTAACAACTAAAATTTCCATTTCCTCAGCAATTGCCGGAAAAGGATTTATTGCAAAGGACATAACATTCAAAAACACGGCCGGGGCGGCAAAGCACCAGGCCGTGGCCTTCCGGTCTGGCTCCGACGAATCGGTCTACTACCGATGCTCGTTCGATGCCTTCCAAGACACCCTCTACGCGCACTCGAACCGCCAATTCTACCGCGACTGCGATATCACCGGCACGATCGACTTCATCTTCGGCAATGCAGGTGTTGTGTTCCAAAACTGCATCATCCAGCCGAGGCAACCCATGTCCAATCAGTTTGTGACAATAACTGCCCAAGGAAAGAAAGATCCGAATCAAAACACGGGTATTTCGATCCAACGGTGCACGATGAGCCCATTGGACAACCTCACGGCCCAAACATATCTGGGCCGTCCGTGGAAAGATTTCTCAGTGACAGTTGTAATGGAAACTAACATTGGTGGATTCTTGAATCCCAAGGGTTGGGTTTCATGGATACCAAATGTGGATCCACCCGCCACCATTTTCTATGGAGAGTATCGGAATACGGGTCCGGGTTCGGATACGGCCAATCGGGTCGTATGGGCCGGATATAAGCCTGCGATGACCCCAGCTGAGGCCTCCAAATATAATGTGGAGGCCTTAATTCAAGGCCCATCTTGGTTGCCTTCAACAAGTGTGGCCTTTGAATCAACCTAGTTTAATTATCATTAAAATTGAGGTTAATTTTGCATATACATGTTTTGAGTGGTTATGTCTTTGCAATTCTTCCCCCTTATTTTCATTCCTTTTCTTAGTTGCGTTCTTTTTCTTTTTATTTATTCCTTTTTCCTTTGGTCCCTACAACTGGGCCTCTTATATTTGGCAGTTTATACTTGTGAATCTTTTTCTAAAATATATATTGCGGTTTAATTGTAACTTTAGCAGCTTCTCTATCTTTATATTCGATTTAATGTAGAAAATAGTTATAAAATATTTTCTATACCTTTGACCAATATCTTGTTTCATATAATATTTTTTATGAACAGTATAATATATTTACTTGCAAAAGTAATAATTCTCAACAAATTGAAATTTGAAAACTCATATTTCCAAATTGCATCATCTTTAAGGTGACTCTGGCTAATCAATTTTTTTTTTTGGTAATTACACTTATGTCTTTTTATTAACCAGTTGACATATTTTAAAACTTTTATGTATTGTATACTTTAGTATTGAAGAGGCCATAACCATAATAAAGGCAATAGCCCCTTCATAGGTCGAAAGAGGACATATTTGGACAAAGAAAAATTCTTAATGAGCATTTGCTCATTCTTCACGCTGAAACTTAAAGTTGACAATATATAGTAGTATAATTTGTATTTAATTCAAAATATCACGATTCATGCCCACTTTTAAGGGTAGATTTCATTCATGAATAAGTAAATAAAAATCTTATGAAGCTAAAGAAACAAAATAGCATTCGTATAATTAAAGGCAGCTTAGAGCCTAACAAGTAATTACCATACTCAAATAAGACCGCAAAGTTAGCACAATCGAATAAACTTACAGAAAATTTACATGAGATTTTTTTTTTTTTTTTTAAGATTTAATTTCCATATTTGTTTGGTTTGGACAAGCATATTAGCACGTGCGAAATGTAACATGGCCGGCCATCATATGAATGAATTCATCTGGTTCGGACACGAATACGATCGCTGTCGCTTTCAGAAAAAGCACAGCACCTAGGAATTATTCTAGAATATAATTTCTGTTGTTTGGGCAACAAGTTAATCGTACACATCTCGATTGTTGTGCCGCTCACTTTACTTTTCTTTCCATTTCTTGAATTGTATTGTATTGTATTGTACCGACGAAATTGACCAGAAATTTCCCCTCCCTCTTCACTGCTCCATATAAATTAGGCATTTGTCTTGATTCCTTTTTCCCACTGATTTTCGTTTTCCTATCACCAAAAACTTTAGACCACTCCTACAAAGGTTCTCTCTTTTCCGTGTCGCAGCGTCTCATTTGTTATCCATAAATCTCATCTTTTTTTGTCTTGTGCTGCGCATTTCTTCAGTGGTTGTCGCAATCTTCTCCTGATTGATTCTATGGCTTCCTCAACTGTTACTGTTGACACAATCAATCCCAAGGCAACATTTCTACATCCTTTTCCACGATTTTCAGGCTGTTTGTTTTTTTCGGCCATTTTTGTTGAATCTTGATCTGAGATTTGTCCAAATTTGATGCCTCTTTTTTGTGTTTCTTTGTTTCTGCAATGGAGTTGTGGTTTTATTTCAATTTGTATATAGATTCACCTTTTTATTTTGCCTCTCTCTCTCTCTCTCTCTCATCTCTTTTGGGTTTTCATGTGTTCTTGAACTTCAGAGTTGTTGATTTTTGTAGTGACTGTGAGGGGCCAGAATCTAGTGATTTGATCACTCCGTTTTCCCTGATCGTTTTCGGTTCCGTCAAGATGGATTTTTTTATTCCACTGCTGACATCTGTATTATATAGTGATCTCCAATTAGAAGATATGCTGTGTTATATTTATATATGTAGGTCGTCGGTTGAAGTCTTTGATTTGGCTCAAGAGTCTACGCTATATTCCATCAAGATGAAATTTTTTATTTCTTAATATTTTTCCAGCTAACAACGATATTTTATAGTGATCTTCAAAAAGAAGATACGCTGTATTCTATTTATATCTCTTGGTCGTCTGTTGAAGTCTTTTATTTGGTTCGAGCGCTTACCTTTCTGAGCATAATGCTTTTTATTTTTTACTGCTGAGTGGATTTGTGGCTATGTAACTTGAATCAACTGTGAGAATCAAATTGCTTTGCATCCTTATTGTTCAATATCTGCTAATGTAGCAAACATTTGTTAATAATAAAATTAATAATCGAAGTTCTTTTCCAGGTCGTGGAGTGTGAGTATGCAGTTCGTGGAGAAATCGTGATCCTTGCACAGGTAACTTATCGTTTAGTTTTACAGTTACTAAGGTTATATGGTTTCTGAACTGGGAGCTTTCTGGTTTGTTGTGTTAAAACTTACATACTTCCCTAAACAGAAATTGCAAGAAGATCTCAAGAAAAATCCGAAATCTCATACTTTCGATGAGGTACCAATTTCATTATGTCGAATTCCCATTTGTTTTAGTAAATTGGTAGCTAACGCTCTCTGTAAAGAGATTGTTGTGCTTGAGCTCATAGTCTACTTATCTTGGTAGATTATTTACTGCAATATCGGGAATCCTCAATCCCTTGGCCAGAAACCAATCACTTTTTTCCGCGAGGTGAGGATGATACATTGCCATATGATATATCAGTAGATGTTTGATGTTTATGATTCTAAACATTTCTTGCTCTGATTTCAGGTCCTTTCTTTATGTGACCTTCCTGCTCTCTTGGATAAAGCTGAAACACGCAGTTTATTTAGGTAATGTTTGTCAAAATAGTTTGTCTGATATTTGCATAATGGCAATGGTGTTTTGCATTGTTCTAATGAAAATTTTAACTAGTGCTGTTTTTATTCCAAATACTTCTGTAAAATTCAGAAATTATGTCGATGTTGTGTTTGCTACCTGGTTGGAATTCATATATTTGCTACTCGAATTGCATGCCTAAGTTTGGGTACTCGAGGTTTCACTTGTGACTCTGTACCTTCAAATAATTAATTATAGGGTTGATAGAATGATCTTGAACTTAAAAAGTGTCATTATTTGGTTGTGACAAGCTAGACGACGAATAAGGTACAATAACTGCTCTTGTAAAGAAGAAATTGGATCCTAAATTAGTTAATAGTAAATTTGAAAGTCATATGCATGCATCACAATTTGGTGAGAGAGAAACTTTCTAAAACATACTCCTTCCACATGTGTCTTCACATCAATACATTTTGATAAATCGGTCTTCTAATCTCCCCTTCATGAATTTACGTAGTGCTGATTCCATTAAGCGAGCATCTCAGATCTTAAGTCAAATTCCTGGACAAGCAACTGGTGCATATAGTCACAGCCAGGTAACAAACCCCTTGCTATAAACATTTTTCTTGATCAATATTCGAGACTGGTGGCAGATATATCAAACTTTTCCAATAATTATATGGTTAGGGTGTCAAAGGATTACGTGATACAATTGCCGCTGGCATTGAAGCTCGTGATGGATTCCCAGCTGATCCCAATGATCTTTTCTTGACAGATGGTGCAAGCCCCGCGGTACAGATAATTACTCCTTAGTTTTCTTTAGTTTTTATGGATAAATGACACCTGATTCTTAGGATTTACACTCAAGATTCAGATAAAACTATGAGACTGTGATTGAGAATGTGAAATAATAATTTGCCATTTTCCGTCTAGGTTCATATGATGATGCAGTTGTTGATACGGTCACAAAAAGATGGCATTCTCTGTCCCATTCCTCAGTATCCTCTTTATTCTGCTTCAATCGCCCTCCATGGAGGCACTCTGGTACGTATTACCCGTATTAGATTTGACTGATAAGTTAATTGTCCAAAATTCAGATCCTTTTGACCCCATTCTCAAGCTAACAGGATTAAGTTCTCAAATAAATTCATCCTAACATTAGTCTTTCAATGTTCCACAGGTCCCCTATTATCTCGATGAAGCAACGGGATGGGGTTTGGAGATCGCAGAGCTTAAAAAACAGCTCGAAGCAGCCAAATCAAAGGGTATTTGTGTCCGAGCATTGGTTGTTATAAATCCTGGCAATCCCACCGGGCAGGTAAACTTGTATAAGTTTTCTTCTTGGAATCTGATAGTGTCTTCTAGTTACAACCTTGTCTAACGATTTGATATTTCAATCGTTTCTTTAAAGGTTCTGGCTGAAAACAACCAACGGCAGATTGTGGATTTCTGCAAGAATGAAGGACTCATTCTTTTGGCAGATGAGGTCATCCGTCTCTTTAAAGTCTCATTCCTATGAAGAAAAGTAGTGTCACTTTTAGGTTGAGTTAGTCGTTTTAAGGTTTTGAGGTGACACTAATACTAGGTTGATGTTTGCAGGTGTACCAGGAAAATGTTTATGTCCCAGATAAGAAGTTTCACTCTTTCAAGAAAGTTGCCCGATCGATGGGTTATGGGGAGAAAGATATTACCTTGGTATCTTTCCAGTCTGTCTCAAAAGGTACGATTGCAAGATTCTTATGCATGTAGTTGGAACATATATGATATGGCTTCTTCTCCCCTTCAGGCTATCACGGAGAATGTGGAAAACGAGGAGGTTACATGGAAATAACCGGTTTTACCCCTGAGGTTAGGGAGCAAATATACAAGTTAGCATCCGTCAACCTTTGTTCCAACATATCTGGACAAATTCTTGCAAGTCTTGTAATGAGCCCTCCGAAGGTGACATATCGTTTCTTGTCTAGAAAACCAAAACTGTATAAATCCGCTCTCTCGTCTCATTTTGTAATCTGTGTGCAGTCTGGAGACCAATGCTACGAGTCTTATTCTGCGGAGAAAAATGGAATCCTATCCTCCCTGGCTAAGCGCGCTAAGGTTGGCCGTAAACTCTTCTCTTAATAAAGTCGAAGCTAATTTTGGTTTTGTGAATCACTCATTAATTACAATCTATCGAATCTTTAGCAACTGGAGCATGCCTTGAATAGTTTAGAAGGAGTAAGCTGCAATAGGGCAGAAGGAGCCATGTATCTGTTTCCACGTATCAACTTACCGCAGAAGGCGATAGAGGCAGCAAAAGCTGAAAACTCGGCCCCTGACACGTTCTATGCTCGTCGTCTCCTTAATGCCACAGGAATAGTGGTTGTTCCTGGTTCTGGTTTCGGACAGGTACTGTAATCCTCAACTTCATCTTATGTCTGTAAATAGCTGTCAGCTTATGACGGTCTTTTTATGCTTCGATTTTAGGCGCCCGGGACGTTACATTTCAGATGCACGATATTACCTCAGGAGGACAGAATTCCGGCCATCGTCGCTCGTCTCACTGACTTCCATAAAGCATTCATGAAGGAATTCGGCAATTGATCCAACATTTTGCTCAGACATAGCTGTCATGTGCCTTCAGACAGCCTTTTTGTAATAGGAATAATAATGAACAGATTGCCAATTTATAGTACTATTGGAACTTGAACAAATTTTGTTGGCTAAATTGTGTTTGAGCATCAGTTTCTTATTCTTATAATATGATGGTTGAGAACTATTTACATGTTTAGCCATTAATTCTCCTACTTCCACTTTTGTTGTTAATGATAAATATAGTAGTACTATTTCCTCTTCTTTTTTTCTTTTTTTCATTTTTGCTGATTTTAAGGTTCATTTTTGTTTATGTCGAGAAATTCTTATATGGATGTGGGTGTACTTAGGGGTGTGCATCGGACCAACCGGACCGATAAAACCGGCCGAACCGATGGGTTTTGGCCGGTTCGGCCCGGTTTTTTTTCTAGTCGGTTGTCGGCCCGGTTTTGTAAATTAGCAATTTTCGGTTTTCGGTTTTCGGCCCGGTTTTTCTGAAATTTGGTCGGTCGGGGACCAAACCGACCGAATAGTATTAAATAATTAAATATATTATATTATTCCTAAAGTATAAAAGGTAAAAACTTGACCGGTTTTTTGTTTGGACGGTTTTTTTTTTCTGGCCGGTTTTTATAGTACTAAAATTTGGCCGGTTTTTTTTTTTTTTTTTTAAATATTCTCGGTTAAAACGTAACCGGCCGAACCGACCGAAGTTTTTCGGTCCGACCCAATGTCGGTCCAAAAATATTTTCGGCCCGGCCCCGGTCCAAAAAATTGGTCGGTCGGTTTATCGGTTTTGAAATTTTTGGTCGGTCGGCCGAACCGACCGGCCGATGCACACCCCTAGGTGTACTACATCCACTACTCACAAAATAATATTTTAATAATATAAAAAAATAAAAAAATAATAAAATAATATCATGTGAGGGGTGGGTGTAGTAAGCCAGTCGTAAAAAATTGAACAAAGTGGTGAGTTCATGAATTTATTATAGAGGAAAACTAGTAAGTTCGAGTAATTACATGCGCAATGAACCCAAATTAAACGACTGGTCAAACCACAAAGATGAATCACAAATGATTTGCCTCCAGCCGGCACAGATCAGAAATAAAATAAATAGCCTAAATATGCAAATGTTTCATAAATAAAATGGAGGAATTGCACTCCCAATTTCAACAAATTTAACAGAAACATAAATTTTCCCGTCCAATCCGATACAACATGTAATACACCAATCCTTCAATTTAATCATAAAAGTGTTGGGAACAAGAGATCACAAAATAGATTGGTACATTCTCTCTCTCATAGGCGATTGATGACTGCTTCCACCTCAGAAGGGGAGTAAAGATGATATGTCGGTGATACCTTCGCAATATCCACATTGTTCGGTGTAACCTGATATCCGGTGAGAACGAGAGGTGGTGCGTCAGAGATGAAGCTGACTTATATGGATTGATTCATTAAAAAAATAAGTTCCATAGTATGCACATACCTTTTCCTCCATAACTTGCTTAAGTATGGAAAGGGCAATGGTTTCAGCTTCTTCGAGAGTTAGATCCTGTATACACATCAACAGATAGAGATGTGAATTACTCAAAAGTTTATACTGTTATAAAAAAAATTGTTTCTAAATAATAAATGGATACCTTGTTATACTGCTCTTGCAAGGAGCTGTCAGCTCCTTCAGAACCTGATCCTATGGCTTTTGCATTACATTGCCAGAATGTCCCTGATGGATCCGTGTAGTACCTGTCCAATTTAGAGTCTCTCTTAGTTTTTTATTATACTGATCTTATATTAGGGGAATTCTTTTTACCCTGAAAACCAAGGGAAATTGCATCTACATCTTTTAAGTTGTAGCCAAGAAAGAGAATATGTTTTGTTCCTATAATTTTATAAGCTAGTCAGCATGTGTGAAAAACAATATTCTCAGTATGCCCTCCAATCACACATGACATCGACATCAGAAGCAGTAGGCAGCATAATATTGGTTTGTGCAGATTGAATAGTAAGAAATTAGCAAATGTTGGGCATAAGCAACTTGGAATCTGGAAAAACAAATTTAGGGCAAAGGCTAGAATTAATCAGGATTCAGGACCAGGAGGCATCCGTAGAGAATGCCCGTAATCACAGAAAATGTGTGCTAAAGGTGGGTTGTGCAGTATATCATTAATATCAGTATCTTCTTCGCTGCAACTACGTCTATGACAGAATCAAATTAAAAGCTTGTAATATTGTAATGGGCACAATCGTTTTCTAAGAGTTCATCAGTAAGTACTGCAGGCAGAAACTTGGCTAGAGCACTTTTTACACGCATTCGTAAATGGCATTTGAAGTTAGCAAGCAAAACCCCAATTACTTGAGTTACAAGCAAATTTGAGATTGTACAACTCAACCAAAATTCCACCAAATACCAAATTTGAGATTTTAAGAGTAGGCTTTGATTGGAATTGCTTTCCACCACATCTTTGGAAGGAGAGGGTCGGTTATACGACATTGTAAACGGATTAAAGAAAGTTCTATGCACTGAGAAAGCTCCAAGATTGTATAACAAAAGAAATAGGTTGGTGTAACATCCAAGGTGGCCCGTGTAAGGAACAGAAAGGAAGTAACAGTAAGGTATATTTCTTCAGATTTGAGAAGAAACACTTACAAGCAGGGACCATTCTCATCATGACCAGCAATTAGCAGAGACACGCCAAAAGGTCTTGACTGCATAAAGTAAAAGGATCCAAAATTAGAAATAGAAGCTATATTGTTTTAATATTTAGCTTGTCCAAGAGCTCAAGATCATACAAGGAATTTTCTCCACTAAATACATGAATCTACATATACATCTTTCAGAATAAGTGTTATGTATTCACCATTGATTAAATAATGTAGTACATAGTTGGCATTAAGCAGCTATAGAAGATACATTTGCAAAAATATAACGGTGAAGAAATATAGCAAGGGAGTAACTTGGCATACAGTTAGAAGCCCTTTCATGTCTTGAAAAGAGATAGCCACAGCCATTATATCAACAATTATATATAGACAAAAGAATACACACACACACACACACACGTGTATAATCATGAGGTAACTGGTATCCTACACGCGAACAATAGTATGAAATAATTACCATAGATTCTTCATCCCCCTCGCCAAATCGCAAAGCAAGATCACATAGTGCTTGGGTTGTCGACTCAACAGTCATTGGCTCACCATATGAGAACCTATGATTCTAGAAGATACAGTGCACCAATTAGTAATCACTCTAACAACACAACAAAGTCAATGATCATACGAACCGGGACAATATACCTGAGTTTCAACTCGTGCATGTTCAACCAGTGTGCGTGCATCAGCAATCAACCCACTCATGGCACATCCAATATGTTCATCAATTTCCATTATCTTCTCCACACTGCTAGGCTCCTACATGTTGTCGCATTTATTCAAAAAATGCAACAAGCTTTTAACATAGTATTGACAACATTTATATAACAGAAAAATGTTTTCAGTTTCTGCCACGAGCCCTGAAGAGATTGTCATTCCAGAAACAGACAACGACTAACATGTTACAATATTACAATATCCTAACAGAAGGAGGTTACCACAATATCATCATAAAATCCAACCATTACATGGGGGCTATATAATTATCACTAATCATTCAAAATCTAGAAGGAGCACATCTTATTACATCATTATACACTAACAGTTACAGCAATGCATATGCAAACCAAACCACATTCAGTACAACTAAAGTTCCGCTTGAACAAAACTGGGCATAGATTCATTTCCTCAAATTACAGCAAATCTGCAACTGAAAACAACAAAATTATAGAAAATAAACACACCAAAAGCGGCGAAGTAATGCGCTTCTCCACAGCTAGAACAACTCCCTCCTTAGTCTTAAGCCCAATAGCAGTTGATCCCAACTAAAAGAAACAAAACTAGGAATTCAGAAACAGAAACCCACAAAATGTATGACTCAGAAACGTCACCATAACTATAAATGAGCTGAAAAACAACCTTGATAGCCTCAATAGCATATTCAACTTGAAACAATCGGCCTTCAGGAGAAAAAGTGTTCACTCCTCTATCATATTCAGTCCTTCAACAAATTCAAACGATAAAATAAAATCGCCATCACGATTTGAAAAAAAAAAAAAAAAAGAAGAAGAAGAAGAAGAAGAAGAAGAAGAAGAAGAAGAAGAAGAAGAAGTGAAGAACATTCCGAAGAAATCGATTTCTCTACCTCGTGAGAAACATTTTCGAAGGAAATCAATCAAAGCTTCAAACAATCTGCACAGAGATGAGACTAGGAGTTATATTAGATTATTAAACCAAAATTAGTGGATCTGAATCCCACCCACCTTAATTTCAAGGAAGATGAAGAACTAAGAATTTCTTTCTGGTTTTTGATGTTTTGAGCGTTTCATCTTGTCGAGCAAGGCAGCTTCCATGAAACGAAATGGGTTTTCGGGTCGGGTGACCCTAACTCAACGGGTTTGGGCTTTGACGCTGTCCTAGAGCTGATGCATTAAGGCCCAAAAAGTAGTGAGAAATATACGTCGGCCCAATAAGAGTTTATCACTTTAAGCCCAAATTTGATATGCACAATTGTAAATATTTTAGTCTCCTGTGCAACGTGAGACCGGCGCGTGTGCAGCGCCATGGGCCCGAATTATTTTTCCTTTTTTTTTATATATATTTTTAAATATTTTTTTAGATTAGATTATATGTAGCACAATATATTTTTATATGCACTGCATTTTATAATAAAATGTATCATTAAGTGTATTGAGATGCATCAGTTTTTTTTTAATTTCAATTTTTTTCTCCGACTCTGCCTTCGATCCGATTTTATTTATCGATAATTGTAGTGGCAACATTCATGTCATTTAGCTCTCTCCGTGACCTTAATCTCTCCTCGCTTGACTCTTAAAACAAAAACAAAAAAAAAATACAGTGTGGTGCATTTCGGTATACATAGTTGTGCATCCCATTATACATGGTGGTATATATGCATAAACTATGTGGTGCATCTAAAAAAAATAGGGGGAAAATATTAATAAAAATAAACAATGGGTGCATCTCAATACACTTAGTGGTATATCTCATTATACAATGTAGTGCATATAAGTACAAGTTGCTATGATCTGACCGTAAAAATTAAGAAAAGAAATGGTTTGATCAGGTCAACTCGGATCCAAACCGAGTCGACCCGGTCTCACATTGTGAGTCGCGTCTCACGGAAGAATTTGCATATTTCTAGTACTATTTTTCACTTTTTATTATTATGAACAAATATTATTATAAATGTTTTATCATGGATGTTTTATACTTTTTCTGATCTCGAAAATTATGCATAGTTTTGGGAGCACGAATTTTTAAAAAAATCTTGGAAAGTGAGATATAAGTGGAGAAAACTTAAATATAAATAATAATAAGATCTCACCTTATAAGGGTAATGAGTGGATGAGTTATTTCCTAAACACTTCACCGGAGGGAGTATTATCTTCATTGTCTCTAGATCTATTGAATTATCTATATTCTACTCAACACATACAATGATTTTAGTCACAACGTTCAATTAACTTGATCGTTGAATTATTTAATAATGTATTCAGTCTCATGATATGACTTAATGTATGTGATAGCATTTAAAAAAGCACATACTTAGAGGTAAAACTCTCAAGTTGAGTTGAATATAACAACTTCAATCAAGACTTGTTCAATATTAATACCAATAATAACCACTCAATTCTCCAAAATAATAATAAAGCTACAAATTTAAGGCGTTTTGTCTTATACAAAAGGTGCAAAGTAAACCAATAAAAAAATGTTACTAGTATACTCTCATAGACCAACACTAAAAATAAATCTTCTCTCAAAAAAAAAAATAATAAATAAATCAATCAAATGAAAAATGATTGCAGATGGTAAGTCATTACCATCATCAACAGGTTGAAGATAAGCCAAATGGAGCCCACCATACCATGTTTTCTACCCCTCTTTAACCTTACATTAATTAACACATACTGATATTCTTTAATATCATTACTATTCAATTAAAAGACACAAAACCCCCAACTCAAAATGCCTTCATTTCAACTATGTTCTAAGTATAAACTCCCTTTATTAAGTGCCCCTACTTCAACAACTCATCATCTCTCTCTCTCTCTCTCTCATATTTTATTACAACATGGGATCAATGGCTGCAAGATTGTCTCTTTCTTCATCATCTCCCATGGCCACTCCACACCATGCTCCACCCATGGGGCTAATCGGGTCGTCGCAATCACGGGTCGGATACCTAAGAAGTAGTAGTAAACTTGTGACTATGTGCTCCAAGATTAATCATATTCAGACCAGATCATCCAACAAGAACAAGGTACATATATATCCAACTTGTTAAATTGTGTCTACATAATTGTTTTGATTTTGTAGTAATGTTCTTGACAAGCATATTGAGATTAATATATATTCTTCTTTTTGGGCTGCTATTTGTTTTTTATTTCTATAAATGTGTAGCAGATTTTCGAAGATCGATCGGCTGGTATTGTTTGTTACAGAGATGAGAATGGAGAGATAACATGTGAAGGCTACGATGAGGGCCCTCGTTTTCATCACATATTATCAAGGTTTAATTTTAATACAAGGTGATTAAGTTTACCAAAAATAGAAAATTATGATTGAATTTATTAAATTATTAATATTCTCGATATAATGTAGCATGATTTTGTGACAGCAGAGAAGTTGAGATAATCGAACTCCTTCAAAGATGTTGGCTTCATGTGGCCGAAGAGAGTCCAGACAAAGGAGAAAGAAACTGATTCTGACAAAAACAAAAGTTATAAAATACTGCATAATTATTTACACTGAATTAGTGGATGGAGTATGTACATTTATTTAATAAGAATCATTCCCACTACATGATTATATATGATGATTATGTTTATCTTTTTATTTTGATGATCTGGTGTGGATAGAGTGTGATGCTCAAGTCAAGTTGATGAAAGATAAGATGAAAAACTCGAGGACTAAGTAAAGATTAGGTGAAACAATAAGAATATCAATCACCTATTATTGACATGATCTCAACTCAACTCCATACAAAAATCAAAGTATAATGGAACCTCATTTTGTACACAAAAAAATGGTACTTACATATACAATTTGAGTTCAGGATACAAAGAATATAAAAGAGAAACATATGAAGTGTCTGTGTTTACAACCAAAAATCTTTTTTGAGGAGGTCATAAAATATGTAGACCTCCAGGGTAGTCTTGATTTCAAGAACTCCCTCCTTTTGCTATACTTTTTTCATGAACTCTTACTCTACAAGAGAAGCCAAAACTGAATTCCATATGAACACGAAAACGGAAAAGAAATCATATGAACAGGGAGAGATCTGAGATCAGAATCGAGTCTTGAATAGCTCGTGGTAGTGTTGAACTGAGGCTTACCCAGCAGGGGTTGTCGTCTGTGAGTAGTTGTCTTCAGACACATCAGTCTGTGGCTTACTAGGAACGGCTGCAGGAGGCGACCATTGGTCGGGGACCATCAAGAAGTAGGTAGTCATGGCCTTTCTGAATCTCCTCTTGTATTGCTTTGGAGATATCACGGTTGGTGAGGCGTTTTTGGGGCCTCCAAGAATGCCCGATGCCTTCACCCAAGTCTCGAGGTGCTTGTCCCACGTGTATTGTCTCATGAAGTCGATGATGCCAAGAACAAGCTCGCTCTTCTCTTCATCCACGCCAACCAGTAGTGAGTAATCCATGACATCTATCGACTGCATTTCAGCAAATATATCAAGGCGGTACAGTTTAATAGGCGAAAGCAAAGGGGAAGAGCATAAACTAGAATTGCATAAAAGCAAAAGAATAGTACAGTGCATAAACTTACAGCAAGAAAAGAAGTATCATTCCAGACCGCTCTTTCCAATATTCTCTTGGCTTTGTTTCCGACAAAAATTGGAGAAGTAGGCATTGCTTCAATCAAGTTTTGATCCAACAAAACCTTATTGCTCCCAGAAGGATCAGGATTATACCGTGACCTGGAGGATCCTTTAAGATCATAAAGACGAGACACATTTCTTCCGTAAAAGAGGTTCTCAATAACCAGATAATCCATTTTGGAATCCTTCCCTCCTTTCTGATGTTTGGATGCGACCTTTTCAAATGAAAACTCAGAAAATCATCATGGTGTTACATGCAAATGCAACTAATAGAAAATCTCTGTTCTTGTGCCGATAAATCAATGCGAGTTATCACATTCATTATAAGTTATTAGTAAGCATTATTCAAAGACAATCAGATTTCAAAACAGATCTTCTTCACAAAGCATAATCGTGTAAGCTCAGACGCTTGGATATACCTGGTAGATTCCAAGAATCTTTGCAAGGCACGTCGGACTCCCAGAGCTAAGTGATTCAGAGAGATACTTAAAGTATCCAGGTGCAAATTTAATGAATGCTTCCAGCTCTGTCTTAGACACTTGCTTGATGATAAACCGATCGTCCATAGACTTTGCAAAAAACACTTTGCTCTTACCTCCTTGCGCACCCCATTTCTTACAACGGCTTAGAGATCTAATATAATCAAGTTCAGACGGACAGCACATCCTCCTCAAAGCGTCAAACCGCTTTGCAAAATAACAAGTGACGGTGTATTTGACCTGTCCAAGGGGTCCGTCAACCCCAAAGGACACCTTTGCATGCAAGGCTTTTGTGTGTGAGAGTGGATCCAAGGGAAAGGGCAAGGAACTTCGAGAAGTTGTTAAGGATGAAAAGGCCTCATCTCCAGGGCCAAAACTTTTTGAAGATTCTAGCATCATTTCATGGAAGGACTGAGATGGTGGGAGATTCAGAGAGTCGAGGGAGTGCATAGGAAGTAGAGAGTCAGCAGGGTCCTTCTGTCTCTCTGCCTCATCAGATAGTTGATCAAAATACTCATCTGAAAGCAGAACATAGGATATAACACTGGTAACCTGATCATCATACACTGGAACAACAATGTCATTAGCACCAACAGGCAGGAGCAACCGGGCCCCAGTTTCGAGCTCAGATTCGCGATATGATGAAATAAACACAGGATCATAATCATTTAGTGTATCCAGTTTCTCAGAACTTCCCAAGAAGCTTTTGTTCAATGATCTGTAGAAACTCATAAATGGCATCCCCAACCAACTTACACTTTCCCGTGTATTATTAGAATTTTTGGGTTTTGATAAACTCCGGTCCTCCCCATGGTCTTCTTGCTCCTGCATTGCCGACAATCCAATAGTGGGCGACTTGTCTTCATCAACTTCAGATAAATCCCTGTTCTTGATGATCCCAAAACCTTCTCCAGTCCATGCCGCATCAAGACTCTCTGTCAAGCAAAAGCGAACTTGCCCATCAGACAGGGCCCTCCGAAGCGTTCGGTCAGATTCTACAATACAAAGTTCGCCTGTGGTTTTTTTTCCAGCAAGATCACTGGCGAAAAATGAATTAGTTCTTTGATGGAGTGCCAGAGTAGGGTTGCTTTGCTGATCACTTAGGCCATGCTTGTGGCATTTTACGGTCTTTGAATTGGCAGAAACAGAACCAGAACTACCTATTGATTTGTCTGTTTTAACTGGGATCTCTTCTTCCAAAACATTCTCATTAGTAACAGGTTCTTGAACACATTCTGGACTGGCGACCGGCATGTCATCTAAACCATCTGCATATATCAGGCGGTTATCCCACATATAGGACCGAAATACAAGCTGTCTTCGGAGTCGATTGAGCTCAAGAATATCAATGGCTGGTTGGCCTTTCTTAAGTTCCTTGTTGACAATATTCTGGAGATACCCCTGTATGGTTACAAACATCTCTCAGCACCCAAATACCCAATGTTATCTGACAAATAAAGATTCAAAGACAAGCACTCTTTTACACCTGCCATTTGAACCTTCTAAGAACAGGTTTTAGAAATCAAACATATCTCCAACAATTTTTTTATAACATTAAATTAATAAAGGTTGACAAGTCTGAATCACCACCAGCATGCATGAAAAGCTAATTCTCACATCCCGTACAGTAAATATAGCATTTCTATTGAAAACAATTTACCGTCTTAGTTTGGAAATTAGCGCTACAAGAAAAGGTCCCAAGACATGGTAAAGAGGAAAAGTTCCAAGTCTCCACCCCATAACTTCATTAGACAGAGATCTTCACATGATATGTTTCCTCAACCACAAGTTTTGTAAAATATAGTCTCATTAGTATATGTCGTAATTTTCTTTTAATATTTTAAAAGAAAAAAACACTTAAGGCATAATGAAAGTTTCATATCCCTGACCTCCTCTGTAGTTGAAAAGGCAAGAGCAAGTGTAATGCATGCATCTCCCTTACTTGAAACTTATGACGCACAAGTACAACCCAAGAAGACTAAATGGTTTTATTTGACCAAAACAGAAAGCAAGGTGAGTGACTATGCAAGAAGATTAATCAACTTGGCCTTTTCCATTACATAAAATTCATATCAGAGATAGATAGAAGGATAAACAAATTTATACTTAACAGTAGGTAAGAATAATAAAGTAAAACACTTAAAACTGATATCAGACCTCAAATTCTTTCTTCTCTTCATGCAATGTCACTTCTAGCTCTGCTAAGTGACGTGGAGATTGAGGAACGTTTATGCCAGTACTGACCGTACTTGAGCATGATTTTCTTTCCACCAGAAGACGCAGAGCATGAAGCACTTCAGAGAACAAAAGCTGGGCCCGAGAAAACACCTGTTTGATAACATAGAGAGACAAAGAAGATTCCAAGGTTGATATTACCAAAATGCAAAGAAATGCAAAGAAATACAAGAAACAAGCAAGCTGATTTTACCTCATTCATTTCTCTTTGTAGCCACTCCTGAATTTCATGACTGAACTCAAGCTTTGGAGGAGGCAGGTATACTGAATGAACTGCAATTGATGCATAACGAAAGCAAGCAACCATGCTGCTAAATCTGCATGTAACATAACATTGTAAAGCATGCAAAATACACCACAAGCATTAAAAGTTAGAATGCAGTGTGTTATTGTTACTTTTTGTTCATGGATGGCCATGAAAAGAAACCCATCTATGAAAATTCAAACACATGATTGAGATTTATAAGAAAAGTAAAAGAGCCTCAGTAGAAATAATATTGCTCATTCTACCAAATCTTATCAGTGCTTGATCTCAGAAAATCCCAGTCCTTATCATGTGTTACAATATCGAAGCAAAAACTGGCTTGATTATGACTGAAAGTTGAAAGAGAAATTATGTATTCATGATCCTTAAGATGATAGTAAAGTCAAAACACAGTTACAGATATCATACCCATAGAACCGAAGACAGTCTCTATGTAAAGAGTGCCCACAACTTGCCACTCTGCTTGCAGCAGCATGGTTTGAAAAGCTAAGCTCCAAAAACTTTCCAAAAGAAAGTCCCCAGGCAGCATCAGACATCACAACTCTTCGAGTTGCAGGAGGGATGCCATTAACTCTGGGGCACTTCAGGCAGCGGTGCCACATCCAAATCTTTCCATCTTTCTCACCAGGTAAAAGAATTTCTGCCAGTTTCTTAACTGCGATTGTAAGGGTACCTTCTCGGTGAGTATAGCATTGAACATGAGCTTCTGCAGGCATCACACATGAGGGACATCTATAATTCTGCCACAAAATTAGGCACTCGGTCAAAAACAAGCCTAAGGACATTGCTAGGAACATGTATGATAGCAAAGTTTTTCTATAACTGTTATTATAAATACAGGAAGAGCAAGGTACCTGATCAAACAAATGATCTCGTAGGAAACGACCCAAAGGCTTGTCAAAGTTCCCGTAGTATTTGATCCTGAAAAGATGGGATCTTTCGCAGACGGTACCCTTCCACACACATCGTGATGATAAGGAAACCAAGATACTCTGATGGTCTGAAGGAGTAGGTTGAAAGTCTTCTTTTGATGTAGGTTGTTCCTCAAAAATTTGATCTCCATTAAGTTCAAATGATGGTGTGAGTGAAACGCTCCTGTTATCGTCATTGTTCAAGAAATCACCTTGCAAGATTTTGACATTTGAATCCCCAAAATCATTACTGACATGGCAATCTTCGGTAGCAGTTAATCTCTCTGCATCTAACCTTTTTGCCTCCGGGGACCAGAAAAACTCTTCAAAGTTTCTTTCTTCTGATGCATGCCAAGGGTCATTCAATGAGGCCAGGGGCTCAGTGTACTGAGAGCTCACAGGAGTAGAAAGACCAGACGTCTTTGCAGATTCATTTACAGGAATGGATGGAGTTGTCAGTTTAATGAGTTCTGAACTAGGCACACTCACTGACCTATGTGGTTCACCAACAATGTGAGGCCCAGGAGTTTTCTCATTCTCAGGGACCGTAAAACCAGGTATAGTAGAGATGGACCTGTCAATCTTTGAAGGCTTATCTGGAAGTGCCACAGTGATTGAAGCATTCACCGGAAGTTCTGGCAAAGAGGCACCTTCATCAGCTAGAAAAGATGTCTCCAAGGACAAGTGATAAGCCGCAAAAATTCCATATTGCACAACATGCTTCACTTTCTTCAACTCATCACCATTGGCACCTCGTAGGAGTATCTAGAGGAATAAATGAGATATATTAGATCTACATTGGACTTAGAAACAGGTTCTAAGGTGCCAAAAGTTCATATAAGAAATTTCATATCAAGAAGTCATAGTTTCATAAAGAGAAGTTGGAAGAGCATTTGCCAATAAGCTTGTAACCACTGTAACAGCATAATACCAATGTCAACAATAATGCTATCCACCTTACTGGCGGTGACAGACTCACCGTGCAGCCTAGTGGTTTTGGACAGCCTTCAAAATACATCAATGTCTTTGCCATCTTTTTTCCAGCCTGACTAGAAGAGCCATGCTCTTCCACAAACTTCTCAACATGGAACCTGTCACAATATCCTAATTTTGGGGATGACAGATGATCAATTGAAGGAACTATCTGGCTGCCAGTGCACCGAGCTATGCGCTCTAATAGAGAGGTTTTTATATTTAAAACAAGTGATATATTTTTCGCAAGAAGGTACTCCTGTGCGTATCGTGAAACAGATTTTTCCACCAGAAGAATGTTTGGATGATGTGCTTCTATTTTTGCTACAGCCATCTTAAGATGATCCATTTCCTGGGATACAAATGAAAACTTCAGCTAAGTACAAAGCTCAGGTTCATGCGGAACATATTAAAATAAGTATGTAAATATATTACCAATTACCTACAAACCAAATTTCTAAACCAATAAACAATAGAAAATATACATGGACTCAACCTGCTGCAACAGAGTATCAAAGCTTGAAAGAGCATTAGAAACCCGATGGTATTCAAGAGCCCCTCCAAGGATCAGCAAACGAGGTTTCTCTATTTCTGATGTCATCCTGCGATGAGCCACATTTTTCTTGCAGACGACTCCTTTGACCACCATACTTTTTCAGGAGAAAAGGTAAATCATAAGAAAAAATAAAAAGATACGTGAGAAACAAAAGTAGATAAACAATGTAGCTTGAGTCTTTCTTTATAAGAAACGTTTTTTTCCTGTCAACTCATAAAGTGGCAGCACGGATAGCACAAATAAAAATGATTACCTATCACTTCGACATCCAGAAGCCAAACATTTTACTTTGACATAACCTCCTGGGTCCATTTGTCCACTTTTGCTCATATCTGGCTTTAATAACGTTGCAGCCTCCAATGACAATGATATGATTATTTCTAACCAACTCTCTTTGTCTTTTTCATCGTCTAAAGGAACATCGTTAACCTGCAAGAGTTCAGCCACTAAATTCCGATAATGACTATCAACCACATTTTTCATCACTATCTTCTGCTCCTCATTTGTTTTGTCTCTGCTTCTGTTCTCTCCACTTTCAATGCTGTTTGAGTTTCTTGTGTATCCCCACTCTCCAACAGCAGCAGCAGCAGCTTTATCGTCATCATCCTCAAATAGAAGTGCTTCCTTTTCATCTTCTTCGTCCTCTGGTTCAGGAGGGAGCCAGAGAAGTCCATTGTTTTCAAAATCCACAGGTTCAAGATCCACATCTTCAGCTACGTATAAAGACGACGGTGCCTCACATTCATCGTTGATATAACTTTCAACAGCTTTTTCCATAACTTGCTGAGCTGCTCCAGAAACCTGGGAATTAGAACTACTCTGTATTGGATAGTTTTCCATGCTTCTTGAATCAACAGTATCTCCAGCAGGATGAGCTTTACATGAAGTATAATCACTGTCAATGTCATCAAACTGAACATTACCAAAGTAGTCATTAACCTGTGAATAGTTACTTGTTCTGGAACTTAAGTGAGATGATCCAAATTCATCATCTTCATCGTCACTTCTGCATAAAAAGTTGTGGATCATGATTTCGGACAATAAGTTAAGTAGTTAAGCATATATAAATAAATAAATAAGAATGACAGTAAGTTTAGAGCTTTGCAGACCATAAATTACCCACTCAGGTGTCAAAGCTGTCAGGACTACTGGCAGATAAAACACTCGCATAATATCAGTACATAGTTTGGAACAGTAACAAATATCATCCCACCACTACTAAAGAACTTCAATAGACAACATCTATAGCAGATAAAAATTATAAATGAAGACAAAAGTAATAATTCATCTCATGATTTGAGCAGAAAAATTACAGCACCAAGTAGTTCAATCTATACATATGCAGTTGATCTACTTCATGGCTAACTAAATAAATGTTTTGAAATCAATTGAATATTTTTTACAAGAGATTGGAGGAATATGCGAACATTAACATGTCATGTCAAGAACGAGCTGCATGAAACAAGTAAAGAAGATCACCTATTTGCACAGAAATAATAATCTTGTATCACACAGGCTTTCAGGCAGTGCAGAGCATAAGAATGGACAAAAACACGTACATGATAGCATTATTTAAACCCTTTCCACTTGAATCATGTTCTTGTACACTAGGGCAACACAAGTCTATAGGAAGAAAACTAACAGAAACAAAATTCCAGGTTCAAAACCATAGTAAGATGTTCACTATCAAGTTCCCAAAGGCACGACTTACTAACATGATGTCTATTATTATAATAACACACAAGAAACCAAAAGGGAGAAGCAGAAACCTGCATGGGAAAAATTTTAATTGGTCCAGGGACAGATTCTTCTCTCCTATGCTCACATCAGGATCATTATTCATTGGTGCTGTAATACTTTGTCTTTCTATAGTAGGTCCTGCTACTGATGATTGATATGGGCTTAGACCAACAGACTTTGGTAGTGATAAAAATGTCATGCTACTGCTGCCACAGGGGCTGGACATGGTGCTGATGAAACTAGAAGTTGATGGAGACGAAGTGCTGAGATCTAGGTCGGCATCCTGGTTCCTATTTTCAAAAGGTGCGGTCAATCCCTGCTCCCATAGCTCGAAACAGTAGTTGCAGGCCCTAATCTTATCCCAATCCTCTGGTGAAATCTGTGGTTCACTGGACAAAGTAGAAATCCAGTTTGAAGTACACTTGGAACAAAAAATTCTGCCACAGAGTCGACAATGGTGCCTACGGTTGAACAATGTAAACTGTGAATCACACTCGTAGCACACCATGCAGCTCTCATCGGGCATCCAGAAATCCCTCGAAACATGTACAGGCTCAGACCGCCAAGGGATCCAAGACTTTACTAATCCTCCTACTACATCAGAAAGTGACCTATTTGGTGAATCCATCTACCAAATAACTCGAATTCTTCCCTCCTACTACAGCTCTCATTGCAATATTCTCATTTCCTCCCAACTATTGAATTCTTCTATACCCCCTGCCACCCAGTATCATCACCCCAAAATATAATAAAGAAAAATTTCTGCGAAATTATCCCTGACCACTACAACCCTAACTAACCCAGTAACAACTAATCCCAAACCCGGAACCCCTCTATTCAGAAACAATAAAAACATAATTTCTTGATATCACTGACTACAGAAACTTCAACAGCTCTTCATTCATTCTTCATTTTCCGATACTTGATGAGTCACAAGAAATAGAGGATCAAGTTTCCAGAATTGAGTATCCAAACACGACTCCCTTCAAAATCCAAGAATTGAACGTCAACATACAACTTCCTTGATCAACAACATACATGTCTACGTACGCAAACCCTAATGTAAAATTCTTTAATCTGAAATCCAAAATTACGACACTGAATCAGTGAAGAAATCAAAATGACGACATGAAATTTCAAAATTCAATCATTTTCCTCCAAGAAAGCAGGGAATGAAACGGAGCCGAAATCAAATCTTCATGCATGCAATCTTCGAGGCACAATAACGAAATTCTTCAATGTAACAAAACCGATGAAATCCAATTAAAATCACTCTCACCGCGTAATATCCGATGCATTCTTCATGTTCACGGAAACCGCAGCAATAATCTCCCAAAATTTTATCGATCACTTCTCCGTCGTCAAATCGATCAAAGAAGATACGCTAAAACGAGTATTTAATTGAAAGAAATCACGCACATTATGCACAGAATTCTGTAAATTTGTATGTAATATACATTTGCAATTGAGCTTTAAATGTGTGCGTGTGCTGGCTGCAGTTGGAATTTTATCAAACACAAAAGCAATGGAATTCAAGAAAATTAAAGAAACCAAAAAAATAAAGAAAATTAAAGAAACCAAAAAAATAGGGGATTAACCAATAAGCAACTCGCACGTTTCGAGCCAGGGGCTTTCTTGGGAATTTTATAACTAGTTTTTCAAAAAGTCAAAGTCAGATCTTCTTAATTCCTTTCTTTTTCAATTACTTTCAGTTTTAAAAAAAATTATATTAAAACCGTTTTTTTTTCCCTTCTATCGGTATAACCGTATTAGCTACTATACTATGTTATGTTATGTGCCGGTATAAATGATTATGAATTAATGATCTTGAAAATCTTTCATAATATGAAATGTGTTTGAAATGAGATATTAAGAACACCCACGAAAAAGAAAAGTGAGTCATTAAGAGCATTTCATAATAACGATCATCATAGGATGATCGTTTGTTGAGAGATCATCATTTGTTATTGTTCGCTATTAGGGATTATGTAAATCATGTGATCGGCCTGGAGAGAGATCTTTTATCTTTGATGATCTCTCTCTCATTCTTGTTCTGCCAATTATTTTCATTTCTTTACATTTTAATATTAAAATAAAATAGTTTAGAAAGTTTGATGATCTCCATTTGGGATGCTCTAAACAATCAAACTATACCAATTAGATTTCACCACATAAGAAGTGAATTGTTATCCTTTCAAAAAAAAAAAAAATCCATATCTCGAAGTTTTAATTGATTAATAATCAATTATTACCCTTCCATTAAATGAACAAGAGTTCTACCAGTACAAACCCGTAGATCTGAAAAAGTCATCGTATTAATTGATGTTAGCGTCGTTAACAACTGAAACCATTGACTAAATATGAAGATTTATAGCTCATAAAAAAATACCACTAAGAAACATTGTTAGAAAATGGAAAGTTATAAAGTCAATATTGCTTGCTTTCAAAAATGGACGCTCTCAATTTTGGATATATAACATGACTCCTCAGGAATTAACTCAACATATTCAATTTTGGAAATTATTCGAAATTTTGTTGATATTGACAGGATGTATTTATCTTTGTTTCATTTAGTTATCAATAAAGTCAAATATATCAACTAGTGGCAAATCCAAATTAAAATTAAATTTATATTTATTTTTAAAGTGAAAAATACAGTCGTTCCTCCATCGAATTCTTTATTATTGTACATGTCCAGTAACGTGTAATATTTTTTTTATATCAAATTCAAACTCAGTATCTGTCATATATTTCTGAGTATAAGTTAGAACTACGATTTATTGTTTAATACTATAATCTCTAGAATAGCTAGTAAGTAGTAATTGCTGCTATTGTATACTAGTAGTACTATGTACATGATATACTTAATATGAGTAATGATATTCGAACACGCTGCGACCAGCTACATGCGCTAAAAATAATAATATAGGTTTTGAAAATGGAAATATATCCTAATCGGGAAGTATAAACTTTAGGGGGAAAAATGTGATTATTTTCATTTTTAAAATCAACTTTCCTTTTTTTCACATGTGTGCAGAGGCGGATCTATGTACTGTATAACCTGGGTTGGGCGGGCTGAAGCCCAGTGCAAGTTTGTATGTTCTTTATATATTTTTGAGAGCCTACTTTAACATTTAGTGTCTTAGCCCAGTGGTTAAAAATTTTGTAGCTCTCCTCAATGGCGTGAGTTCGAATCCTAAGACTAACATTTTATTAAATTATAGTATTATTTTTTCCTGCTCTTCACTGCTCAAAAGTCACACTTTCTTCTAAAATTCACCCATATGCGCCTAGTTAGATAAAAAGGCCTAAAATAACTTCTCATTAAAATACTTTACAATAAATATGAATACTTAGGAAACTACTCAAAAATATTTAGTTTATTTTAATTTTAAGATTTTATCTATCTTTAAGAGAACATATAATAAATTCAGTGTCTTTATAAAAAAAATCACAAGTTTTGAACATAATAATTTAATAGCTGATTATTAGAATATTTTATAATATATTATAATGAGATCTATTTTTTAATGCAAGAATAATTATTTCTCAAAATTTATCAACGTACTTCTATGTAAAATGATTCCTCTAGATCATTAGTTTTGTATTCCTCAGGGGGAAGAAGGGGAAAACAAAAAATAGGAAATAAATTCCATTTTTCTTCACTAAATTTGTTTCGCTCTAAGCCAATGTTATGTAGGTCCAACATTCGTAAAGCTAAATCCGTTCATTTTGTTTTAATGCACTGAAATGTTTCATCTCAATAAATAATACTCTCTCTGTCCCCAATTTAAAGTCTCATTTGCTCCTCAAAAAGTGTCTTTGATTTAAAGTCTCACTCTGCTTTTTGGACATTACTACCCTCTTTATTTTCCCTAAATTACTACCCTTTGCCACTACTTAAACTAACCCAATTTTTAATCCACTATAATTAAACCCACTAATTACGTGTGAGCCCAAGCCACTAATACACCACCCCAACCCACTCACCTAATCCACTCAACCCCACCCATTCTGTGATTTTATCTCTCTCTTGATTCTCTCTCAATCTCACCTTTCAAACCCTAGTTCTTGCGCCGCTCTCTCAGAATCGAGCTTTCCTCTCCTCTCTGAATCGATCTCTCAATCTAACACTCATCTCTCCTTTCTGAATCGATTTGGATCTCAACTCTCTGAATCGATCTCTGAAACCCTACTGTCGATCTGTTGCCGCTCTTTGAATCCAGATCTATCTTTCCCTCAATTTCCTCTCATGATTTCCTCTCTGAATCCATAGCTCTCTCTCAATCAATGGAGTCAAACTCTAAACCCTACTCCAGCTCCATCGATTTGGTTCCTGAAACTGTGTTCGATTTCTCCATTCGATGCGACTCTGTGACGCCGGCCAACTCGGTGGACCACGCAGGTGTTGGTTCCATGGTGCCGGAGAACCATATGGAGGAGGCCGATGCGGAGATTTCCCCCTTCGGAATTGGAGATCTTCGATTCTGAAACTCCGTCGTCGACTCCCTCGATGATGGTGCCTGATACTGGTGAGTCTCCGATAATGGTGCCTAAAACTCCGTCGTCGACTCCACCTTCTGCGAGTCCGACGACGGTGCCGGAATCTCCCTCATCGACTCCACCTTCTGACTTGCTGATGCCGGTGCTGGAACCTGCCTCGTCGACTCCACCTTCTGACTTGTTGATGCCGGTGTCGGAACGTGCATCCTCGACTCCACCACTGGACTTTCCGATGCCGGTGACGGAAACTCCATCATCGTCGGGGCATGCTTTAGATGAAATGTGGAGAACATGGTGCCTACAGATCCCTACTATTTTCTCCTTACTCAATGTGCAAAATTTCGAAAAAAGAGGAAGGCTATGGAAGCTGTCTTAAGCCTATGAATTAGGTGATGATTTTCTGCTCTCTTGACTGTGAGGGAGACGACTGGTGATGCCATTATGATTAATTCTGTTGCTTGATTCTCTGTTGCTTGATGGCATTGTGTTACTAGTTCTTATTAATTTTGTTGCCTTCATATAGTTGTTGTTATGGTTAATTATGTCCCCTGATTTTGTGGTTAATTATGCATTTTTATGCAGTTTGAGAGGTACGGCTGGTGATGCCATTGTGATCTCTGTGTTTTCTTTGATCTATGTGGGAATTTGAATGCATATTTACATGATGAAGCATTCTGTGATTTCTCTCATGGCTGTGGAAATTTGAATGCATATTTACATGATGATGCATTCTGCTATTTGTGTGATTCTATTGGAATTTGAATGCATATTTACATGATGATGCATTCTATGATTTCTTGCGGTAAGCCTGTTGGAATTTGAATGCATAAAAAACTGATGATGCATTCTGTGATAGATGTGATTTATGTGGGAATTTGAATGCATAAATGCCTGATGCTACATTCTGTCATGCAATGCATGCTGCCTTAATAATGCCACCACTAGAATTCTCTGGTTTTGGAGGTTGAGTTAGGCAGTTTAGGGGTTAAATACAATTCAGTGATGCCATTGTGATTGCTGAGACTACTTAGGCAAAGAAATCAGTCCCAAAAGAAGTTTACATTCCAAACATTACAGTTACATGAAGGACAATGTTTGTCCCTATAAACTAATTCAAGAAAAACATACCATACCCTTCTTCATTTCTGGATTCTGACTTACTGCAGCTCCACCACCATATCATCCAGATTTGCATTCCTTTACAAGTCCCTCCTCCACTTCAATGCATTCTGGTAGTTCTTCCATCCTGGCCAGTCTTTCCTTATTCATGTGAGGGATCTTGTATTTGTTGTCTCCCTTAACCTTCATGATCTCTTTGTAGCAGCATTGTAGTGTTAGAAAGACATGATTTATCTTCTATGTTGAGTACTCTTCATATGTTGCCTTCACATTGTGTATGAGCTCATCCAGATTTTTGCACGGTTTCTGATCCTTAAAGGTTTGTATAGCTCTGAAAAACCCTAGATCATTTACATTTGTGTCTGGGAAATTTGAGGGTTGACAGATTAGTTGGAAATTGAATACATCTTGATTTGCAATGGCTATGAAGTCAGGGTCATCAGGTCTTATATGGGGCTTGACATTATCTTGTTGGATGTAAATGATTTTGCCTAAAAGATGTGTTGGCCATTTGGCTTTAAAAACTGGTAGCATCTGCATGATTACTGTAAATGGCTAGATGATGAATCTGAAAATGATCCTTATAGCATGAAAAAGAATCTGAAATTGATTTCTGGTTGCATAAAAAACCTGAACTGGTTCAGTAGGCTCTCTTTTGTGATTAGCTTTGTGATTGCTGGTATTGGTTTGACCTCCATGGTCCCTTTGGATCTGTTTTTTGAGTTTCTTCTTGCTGGTTCTTGTGTGATGAATAGAAAGATTCCAAATTTGCCATCAAATAACATATTTCCGGCAGGGTCTATCAATGGCCTAGAAACTGCACAATTGAACATAATTTTTGGTATATGTCTCTTGGATTTGCAGCTTCTATGTGGTTCCACCTCACCTTTTACAAGGTAGAATCTCTCACTCTATTTGGATAGGTAAAATCACTTTCCATCTATGTGTATAGTGTTGAATATTTTTTGGAATTTGAATGCCCCATCCTCTGCTTGTGTACAAAGCTGAGAAAGACTCCACCTTAGCCTTTCTATCTTGTTAGCATTTGTTAAGAAAGGCTTTATGGTAGAGGTGTGTGCTCTCAGCTTCTCTTCTTTCACAAATCTGTGAACTACAGATTTGCTAATTCCCAGATTTCCAGCCATAACACGCAGTGAAGTTCTTTGCTGCAAATGCAGCTTCTTCACCTTTTCTTCATCTAATTTCTGCTTATTTTTGTATTGCTTACCTATTCTTTTTTACTTCAAATGTACAGGAATACCAAGAGCTTGCTGAGCTGTCACTGCTTGCCAAGTCCTCCATATTGTCCGCAAAGATACATTGAATTTTGCGGCAGCCTCCTGTTTGGCGCCGTACTCGAGCTTGCCATTGGTGTTGTGTTGGAGTAACCTTTGGGCCAAGATATTTTTCTCTGTTTCAGTCAGTTTTTTTGTAGCTTTAGGAACTGGCATAGCTGCTGAATTTATGAGATTTCTGGAATGTGGTTGAGTCCAATTTATGAGCTCTCAAAGGTGTATATAATGCTGTTTTTGGGGAGTTAGGAGTTGTTTAAATTTTCCCCCATTTTTTTGATCAAATCAGTGTATCATTAACACATTATTTAATGGATGAAATCAGTTTTTAGCTCCAAAGAATCTTGCTTTGCCTCAAATTTTTTTTAGTGCTTTCCTGCATTTCGTTTTTTTTTTCTAGTTGGCAGATTTCAATTTCAGTTTTTAATTTCGTTCCTTACAATCAAACAAACTTAAATTAATTGAAACAATTAAATAAAAATACAAGCAATAATTCAATCAAAATGAAGAAAGAATGAACCAAAAATTAAATAAAGGCAGAAATGAATAAAGAATGAATTCCACTCACCAAATTTAAACAATAAAGAAACCTACAAAGATTAGCAAAATGTAAACAAAAATTAATACTACCCTTACTTTCTAACTTTTACCACACTCGAACCAACTTTTTCAGCTTTCTTAGTTTCCGTGTATATATATAGAGACTTTAAAATAGGGATGGAGGGAGTATATATATAGAGAGAGAAAAAAACATCGCAAGTTTGTCTACTTATCAATATCAGCCCACGTCATTAACAAATCTTGGATCCACCCCCTGCATGTGTGGCTGGTCACAGTGTGTCCGAATATCATTACTCAATTAATATTTACGAAAACATGCTCAATTTTGTTAATCTTCCATTTTATACTCTGTCAAACAACTTGGAACTTTTATTTATTTATGCAACAAAAAACTAATTATAAATTACTTGTATCCATGCAACCTGCAGCTCCTTCCAGAGCCCAAAGTGTATCGCTATCTAAGTAAAAAATAATTTATATGGGCAATTTGCGTGTGTTTGTGTGTGAGAGAGATAGATAACAACTTAGCTTTTGATGCATGTCCAGAAATAACATGAACATTATATAAATCGGATTAATCTGATTTGCTTTCATAAATATAAAAGGTAAGGGCCGATACAAAATATATGAAGAACTTAATGAGAAACTACTTCAAGTTAAAAATAATATATCGTTTTTTAAATAGTCATTCCAAATTTATACATATAGCAATACTTAATTGTTGTGGTTAGATCTCTCCATTACTTTTTTATACCAATATACGTCATGTATAATTTATAATGCCAACTAATAAATATCGGCTAAAAGATCGTACAACGGATTTGATATAATACGAGAAATAATATGCACTTTCAATAAAAACTCGGCATGCTCATGTCGTTTTTTTTTTGTTTTTTTTTTAAGTACTATTTTTTTATGAAGAATTACAAGGTATGTCAAATAAAATGCTACACTACCATATAGGTGTGATCAATCTCTACACCACACTAAAGTGGAACGACTATACTGCACGCAGACATGATCACTACACCACGACACAAGAAGGGAGTATATTATACCACACACAAGCGGGATTGAACTCAAGACCTCTCACTAAGGAGATACTTACGGTCTTCAACCAACCACTTGAGTTAGGCTCATCAGCTTGGGACTACTATTTCTGAGTATTACAGAGTGAGAAAAAAAAATTGAAATATATTAAAGTATGATACAATGAAGACAACCTTTGATACTTGATGGAGTCAATGTAAGAAGTATATAGTAATTTTTAGCAAAACTGGCCAAGGCATTTGCCTCTAAAACTTCCTTCATAAATAAAATGCCCTTTAAACTGTAGATTAAGGTACTTAAAAATGGGTCAAGTTGACATGATGTGCTGACGTGGATGATACCAATCCAAACAATGCATGACAAAGGTGACAACATTAGGAATTTGTAAATGTAAGTATTTTGCTATTTAATATCATGTTCCAAAACCTGATCTACTCAATAATACAAAACTTCTAATTAACTTACAATTTTAAGACCAATCCAACTTGTGAAAGGCGCTTAAACTATGAAAAAGTGAACCACAACATTCCAACATGAAGAATATCATCTTCATTCCTTGTCCAAAACTACATTAAAGAAATTCTCTAATTTGAACTAACTAACACAAAGACTAATATTCAATTTTATCATTATTCTTTTCAAAAAAACCATTGGCGGGGGACTCCAACAGAAGGCTGTATCCACGTATAATTAGATTTTGCTTTATATTCCACATAAGAAACACCAAACACACTTTGGAAAGTAGTGGTCATTTAGTTGAAATCTATGACAACCCAATGCAAATAAATCCATATTTGTCTAAACACAAATGCAACCCATGGAAAGCTACAATGTTCAGTTAGGACAAAAGGATGATGCATCTCTCTATCCACTTGAGGCTTCTTTTGTGTGTGTGTGTGTGTTACATTTACAAGGTGTACATATACAAAGCCAAAACCGATCACATGCTCATTATCAATCACTATATATGCAAACAAGATCACAAAAGGGTAATTGAATTTTGCAATTCTAAATCAAGAAGCAAAGAGAGAGAAAAGAATAAGTCTCAAGATTGCTACAAAAATCTTGATTTCACATGGCAAAGGTGCATCCTCAGCTAGTTGCCTCATCCACTTCATCAAAGCAAGAAGTGTTCACTCTGTGGATGAAGTCTCTGATCATGAGCAGCAACGGTTGTGCTGTTTTCGACTCGAATGGTCGTGTCGTCTATCGTGTCGACAACTATTGCCACAAATGCATCACCCAAGTCTGCATCATGGATACCACAGGCAAAGTCCTATTCACAATAGTAAAAAAGGTAAAACAATAAATAATAAAAACTAATGGAGATCATATCTCTATATATCCTTAATTATTTCATCGATGATCATATAATTTCTATCTTTTGTTGATAATCCACACCAATTTGTATCAGAAATTCTCCCTATTTGCAACATGGGAGGGATATAGATCAACATCAAACAGAGATACTATTAAGGAGAAGCCGGTGTTTCGTGTTCGAAAATTCATGGGAATCACAAAGATTCTACGATTTTTGAGAGGCTACTCATTTTGCAAAGCTTTGATCAAACTAGATGAAGGCATATGTGAGTACAAAATGGAAAATCAAAGTTGTAAGCAATCTTGTAGAATACTTGACACTTTTGGTGGGCTTGTTGCAGAGGTAAGTGAATCCAATGTTATTATTACATGAAATTTTGTGTGATTTCTTGTTTATAACTTTGTTTTATTTATTTATTTATATATAGGTAAAAAGAAAGGTAACAACAAGTGGAGTTGTTCTTGGAGAAGATGTGTTGACAATGGTAGTGGAGCCTCATATTGACCATTCTCTCATTATGGGATTGGTGGTTGTTTTCGGTCTTATGCATCACAAGTTGTGATTTTGATCTACAAACAATAGTTTTTCAATACGAGGCTCGAGCACGAACATGATCGCCTTCGATGCCAAAAGGAGGAGGAGGAGGAGGAGAGACCAAAAATCAGAGAAGATCAATGAGAATGGCTAGGTGCAGTAGTGATTCAATCTAGAGCGAGATTATCATTTTGCATATATGAGTTTGAAAGATGTAAATGAAGTTAATGAACCGCAAGGTAAATTATCACGGTTAATTATGCAAGTGGACTTTTTTTTATGCTGCAGGCGCATTCACAACTTAGGTTGTTGTCTTATCATGGAATGGAAGTTTTGGTTGTTTCAAACTTTCAATTAGTTAGTATATTAATATTTCTTAAGTGAAAAAATGGTTGAAAACTAGTAGAGGTAAATTAAATGACTAGAGGTATAAAAACCACCTAGCTAATATTCAGATCGGATCAACTAGTCCAAGACTCCAAGTATCTCATTCACACGTGGTTGAGTCATGTAAAAAATTATGCCTTCGCTCCATAGATGATCCAATGTATATAGCCCAATGTTTGGTCGAATCTGAGCCATGTTTTCTCGAGACCCAACAATTTTTTGACCGGACCACATTCGTCGTGATAGTCTTAGGCCAATCGAAATTGATTTTGGCTCAAATCGGGCCACACTTTTTAGATCAAATTTGAATTATAGTGGTAATTAATTAAGTTGTAATTCAAAAGAGTAGCAAATTGAGGGACTAAAAACATGTGCTATTTAGATAATAAAGCTATCCGGCCACACATATATGATCAATCATATGCATTCAAAAAAATAAAGTTAATTATTAAAAAAATTATTATAATATTCTTTTTCTAAGGTTTATAATTCCAATTATAAGGATACTCCTCTAAAAAAAAATTAAGGATACTCCTAATATATTTATTTTTTCCAGAAATAATCACCGGAATATTTCCTAAATCCCGCATTAGATTTCCCTATCGCGTAATGTCTCAGAAGAATAATTCTAAAATTGATCGATAAGATAATAAATGTGGCAACGATTGGCCTTCTTGGCTACAGTCAAACGACACCGTACTGGACTCCTCGGCCATGGCAGCCGAGAATCCTAGCACGAACATCTCTCTATACTAACAAGCACGCGCCGTTCATCACGGCGTCGTGACGAACAACTGGCTGGATCAGGCGAAAGCTCTCGCCTCCGGCTACCCCGACGACGCCATCTCGAAGGATTTGACTGTCACCGAGGAGGTTAGTGAGGGGTTCAATGTGGTAGATGAGTTTAATAATTGCCAGAAACTGCCGGATTTGGCGGAGGCGGTTGCAGCGATTAGGTCATTAGCTTCGATTATTCGATCGTGTCAGGCTACGACCATGATGGAGCTCGAAATTGAGCTCAGAAAAGCTGCTGATTCACTTAAAGTAGGTGTTTTTCATTTATTCACGTAGCAATTTTAATTAGAAATTAACTAAAGACGAAGTACAAATGATCGAACTGGAAGTATTATTTTACCTGATTTTGTGTCGAACGCTTCGCTGAATTTCAAGCTGCAGAACTTCTATGTTGTTGTTGTTATTTTGCTGAATTGAGTGTGTTGGCACCGTAATCTTTCAACAGATTTAGGGGGGTGTATTGGATTGGCAACATCATTGATTTTAATGTAATTGAAATCAATGGCATGGAGTTAAATTCAATGGTATTTGGGGGAGTTTGGGGGAGTTTGAGGGGGGGTTTGATGGATTTCGGGGTGGTTTTTGGAGGAGTTTGGGTGAATTGAAATCCACACACACGCGATCGCGCGATCGCAAGTCATACACAGTCACTGGGCTCCATTTGGTTTATACACGGTCGCGGGCTCCATTTGGTCGCAGGTAATATACGTCAATGCGATTAACAATTTTTCCAGAAAGACAAAACCAATAGGATATGAATCCAAAACCCCAATCAAATTCCGAATAAACTGAATTAAATAGGATTAATTTAGCATAAATTATACCACATAATCTTTTCAAATGCTCTTTGAGCAGTAGTTTGGAGTCGTACTCTCTGATCTTCTTTCTCGCCATATCACACACAATTTAAGCAGAAGTGGTGGAGAGGTTTATGGACTGGGTTTATGTAGAGACAGAGATCTGATGAAGATATAGATATTCTATCTTCAAAATTGGGTTGAAATTGGCGAAAATTGTGTTTGCAAGTGATGATGATGGTAGGTATGAGGAGTGGAAGTAAAGATAGAGAACCCTGAAGCCCCCAAGCCGCCTCCCCGATTTCTACTGTGATAGCTACTATGTTTTATTTTGAGAAGATGGAGCAAGTGTTTCAGAAGATAGTCAAAACTGAGCGATCGTGGGTATGGAGCAAGTGTTTACCAGCGACCATGGCTTCCACGCGAACGCGCGAAGTAGTCAAAACGTGCGATCGTGGCATCCACGCGATCACACGAAGTAGTCAAAACTAGCGATTGCGGGGATGAGCGACCGTGGGTATGAATTAAGTCGAACTCCCATGTCCTGAGGCCGGAGTTCAGGCAGTGTTTTTTTCACTGTCAATTACGCCAAAATCAATCCAAACGTGAAATACATCTAAATCCATGGAAGGTTGAATACCGATGGTACCGATACGAGTTCTGGTGTATGGGGGGGGGGGGGGAATACACCAGATAGGAAATTTTAAAAACAACTCTCGAAAATATCTCAACCGAGTAAAAAGAACTCAGCTGGATTCACAACCGAGTACGAGAACTCAGTTGAAAGAGTGGAGTGTTGTGCGGAATGTGGTGGAAAATAACAACTCGTATAAATAAAACTCACGCTTCAATGCAAGGTTGGTCAATAACCAAGTCAGTTGAGAATGTAAAAGAGCAGTTTGAGTGCTGGTTAGTCGGTCAATTGAATATGCAATAAGTTAACTGAATAATAAACACAACACACAAAGATTTACGTGGTTCGGAGAGAACTCCTACGTCCACGGGGAGTTGTGAGTCTACACAACTCAGTCCAAGTTCTTCTGGACAAAAACCACAAAGCTTACGCGGGCTTTGCAACCGTTAAGATAAGTTTACGGGTACTTATCAACCTTACAGATAAGTTTACGGGTACTTATCAACCTATATACTCAATTTCGGGAAGAGTAGGGTCCTAACAATCCTTTTGAGAGGATGTGTGAAAAGGTGGGTTTCCAACTAATAGCTCGAACAAGAAGTGAGCTAGGATTTAACACTCTATGAACTCTCAACTAGTGATGTTCTCAAGGTTGGATCGAAAAACACTAAGACAGAATCTAACACTCTAGAACTCTCAACTAGTGATGTTCTTAGAGGATAACAACAGTTTTGCTTGAGTGCAGTTGTTCATTCTTTCTCTCGATTTTTAATCTCTTCTTGCACTTGTCTGTCTCGTTTTTTCTTGTTAGTCTTGGTGAATGAATGAAGGCCTCTATTTATAAGCGGAGAGAATCAACTAGCCGTTGGAGGAGCCGTTGATCTCTGTTCTTGTGAAAGCGATGGCTTGGCTCTTATCTCTGCAGACTTTCCGGATTTGGCAACTGTGGACTTCTGCTTTCCATCTGAGACAGTCTTGTGTTGGGCCAAATGAGGTAATGACAGAGAGTCAAACCTTTATGTGACTTCCTTATTTGAATTTCAAATCTCAACATTAGTCTTTCAGCATTGGATGGTCGGTTGAGAAGTTTGATCTTCATCTGATTTGTCTTCAGCTGATGTTCTGTCTGAGTAGGAATAGTTGAACTCTCAGTTGCTTTGAACTTCAAGTTGTTGATCTTCTCAGTTCGAGTACGTCAACTGATGTTCTGAATTTTGAACGCTCAGTTGTCTTTCTGATGTTCTGAATCTTGAACGCTCAGTTGTCTTTCTGATGTTCTGAATCTGATCAGTTGGCTCGAACGCTCAGATGACTTTCTTCCATCTGATGTTCTCTTACAACTTCCCCCTTTTTAACTCTCATCTGATGAACGCTCAGTTGTCTTTCTTACAACTGATGTTCTATCCGAGTGAAGCCTTGTTGCCGTCTTCAGCTGGAGTCCTGTAAAGATAAAATCTCAACATTGCTCAAACAGCGAGCCTAAAAGCTAACATTAGGAAATGACAACATCTACTCGGTTGGGGTCAGTTGGTTTTGGAATTAATCAAAACTTTACTTAAATTTCCCAACAATTTTCCCCTTTTTGATGATGCCAAAACCCTTATAAAATCCCTTACAAATCAAACTGATCTAAATCCTACTGATCTATCTAAAATCTCAGCTGAAATTCTAGACAGTCTATAAGATTAAAACATCAAAGGGTTAGCACAGTTATAACATGGTATTGAAATAACTTTGCGATTCAGAGCTTGGACAACTAGAGATTGTACGTCAAGTTGAATCGGATAACTGATGAAAGTTTTCATTACAACTGATGGTTACAAAGTAAGCACAAAAGATCAAAAATTATATGAGTTGCTCAAAAACTAACTGAGCTAATACTTTAGCCCATACTTGTTAAACATTCTAACAAAAATTTCTCGTTAGCCTCAGACTCCTTTGAAATGTCAACCCCGTGCTCTCGGCAAACTTTTCTTGCTTCAGCTGCTATCTTCGTTCGGTTGGGGTTTCTTGAGTCCGGGAGGAATGGAGGCTGATATGTGACTTTCTGAGGGACCGGAACTGTGTTCATATCCAGTTTTGCATCTATCATGGCTCGCCTGAACTGGCTGAACATGTCCGGGTCCCCAGTGTGTAGCTCGGTCAAGGCTTCCTTGAACGCTCTCCTCGGATCGTCAGTTGAGAATACCTTCCTATAATAGAAGTCATTCACAAACTCTTGCTTGAACGACTCCCAATCCTCATTCCACTCGGCTGGCATCCACTTATCCACATGCCTGAACCGACTTTGCTGCTTGACTTTCCCAGGCAGTCTCTGTTGCTTCAACCTTGCCTCAACCTTCACTTGGTGTTTGTCTATGCGGCGTCGGCTGCGGGAGGCAACATTCCTGTCCAGGTTCTTGGTGACCTTGTCAAGCTCCTCCTCGAACTGGTTGACTCGTTTAGCTTGGCTTGCAGCAAACTTCTTAATCCAGTCGGGATTCATGTAGTCTTTTTCAGGAACATCCATAGCCTTGGCAGCAGCAATACACTCTTCGGTTGTGATACCGTCGAGTTCCGCATCAAGCTCGGCTGCGATCTCGGCTATGGAATTGTAAGAAACTCCATACTGCTCCGCCTGCTCCAAGTCTTTCGCCATTTCAGCTCCGCCTATGTCGGTTAGCTTGGGAGTGGACTTCTTCTTCTGGGTCTTCTTAATCAGCTGAGATTTTGCAGCTGGAATCTCTTCCTCAGCCTGGGTCTCATCTTCCCCCTGCATCTCAACTTCCCCGGTCTTCTCTTCCCCCTTTTTGGCATCGACAACAAGGCTTGCGACTGAGCCATCCAGAGAAGTGAGTTGTTGTTCAGCTTGTTGGATGCGGTTAAAGAGTTCATTGACCGCGCACTCTACTCCAACCTTCTTCGCCAGTTCAGTGTCCAGGCGCTCTTGTTCGGCTTTCTTAAGTGTAGCGAGGTTTTCATTGACTTCGGTCTGGAAAGCAACGAACTCAGCCCATCTTGACTCGAACCGAGACTCTCATTCTTGGTCTTGAGTCTGTTGAGATTTGGCAAGGTTGGAATCAGATAAGGACTTGATCACGTTCAGATCGGATTTGATTCCGTGAACGGTTGTCCTTAGTGCATTGATGTCTTGGCTGGTGGATGTTGAGAATTCATCCAGCTTTATCTTCAGTGAAACATTCTCCTCCAGCAGCTGCTTGTTCTTCTCCTCCTGTGCTTCCAACATCCTCAGCTGATCTTCTTTGTTGTGTTGGAAGTTGGCAAGCATCTCCATCCTTAGCTGATTTACCCTCTCAACTATCAGCTCACAAATTTCTTCAGTTGAGGGTGCTGGCTGATTAGCTGGGGCTTGGTGTTCAGATTATGCTGGATGGTAAACTATAACCATGGCTTGACGGTTGGCCAGGTACAGTTGAAGCTCTTCTTCTTCCTTCTTGGCGGCTGCATCAAGATCAACTATAAAATCAGCAGATTTTATTAGCATGTTGTCCAAGAAATTGATGCAATCTTGTTCAGCCTTTTCCCTCGTGTCTCTGCCTTCCGCCTTGCTGAGGTCCAGACGACGCGTCAGCAGCGCAACCTTATTGTTGTAGGCAACCTCAAGATTGGTGTAGTTGAAATAGTCTTTGATGCGTGACTCATCAGCCTTGAGCTGGTCCCAACTGTGTATGCGGATGGTATCTTCCTTGACATACCAGTGGCTGAAGATTATGCTGAACTGATACAGCAGCTCAGTTCTGAGAGTGGCAAAAACCAGCATGTCGCGCGCTTCTGGGAACATCCCGATCAGCTTTTGGAAGCAGTAGGCCAGCTTGCCTTCATGCTTCTGTGCGACAGCCTGGCGATCAACTTCGTCATCGATGGGGGAGGGAGATAGATTCTCGTAAGGAATCGGTTCAAGAGTTTCATCAACGTTGGCCAAAGAAGTGGTCTCAACGTTGGCATCGAGCTGGGAGCTCGGAATTTCGGATTCTGTGGGGAGGGGGGCATCAATAGGTTCCTCAACATTGGCCGAAGAGATGGTCTCAATGTTGGCATCGAGCGATGAGCTCGGAATATCTGGCTGTTGATCGGTTGGGAGAGTGAGAGTCTCCTTGGGCGGTACGGCATCAGCTCCTGCCGTGGGGGAGGTTGGAATGTCTTCTGTTTCTTCAGAGGAAGAAGAAGCATTCGAGGAGAGATCCGTTTCCATCCCATCAATCATGTCTTTGTGGGGAACAACCTCAAAGGCAGCCGCTTCAACCGAGTGACTTGACTCAGATGGCTCCTCAGCTGGTGTCTCCTCAACCGGTGCCTCCACAGCTGGCAACTCCTCAGCTGGCACATCCTCAGCTGGCGCGTCCTCAGCTGGAGCCTCCTCAGCTGGTACTGCAACCGTCTTCTTGATGTGAACTCTCAGCTTCTTCTTAGCTGGTTCTTCAGCTTTCTCCTTCTCCGACTCAGCTCGTTGTCGGCGTACAGCTGTTGATTTCGCTTTGCGACCGGCAGCTGGGGGCAGCTCCTCAGCTGTGTCTTTTTCTTCAGCTGTCTTTACAACTTCCTTCTTCTCCTTAGGAGTATAAACACTCTTAATCACATCCTAAGCCTTCTTTGTTGTTGGGAACATCATCAGCTTCTTCACCGGGGTTTCTTCACAGTCATCCCAGACCATGTTCTGACCCTTTGTTGCGAAAAAGGATCAGAGAAGAAATTTTGCAACCGAAGTTGAGAGTCCCCTTGACACTCAAAAACCTCTCTCCCGATTCGGTTGTGGTTTCGGAGATCTTCTGCCTCTCCAATGTCAACTGGTTTTCAAAATACTGGAACCAGTTGATCTCATGCTTGTGTTCCAAGGCTAGCAACTATTTGAGATTCGGTCGGCTGATATCTCCGAAAGCGCCGCTGTAACCGAACACGACCTTGGATACGACATCGAATAGAAGTCGATGTTCTGGCTTCAACTTGGTTCTCTGCATATTATTCTTCAATTTTTCTGGAGTGATCAGAGCACTTTCCAGAAATGAATCGGCTTCCGCATCGGTTATATTGTCGATGGTGTCTGTGGCGGTATGATTTGGAGGAATGATTTGGCAAAGAAAGTTGGAAACTGCAATAGGGACGGTGACCCGGCGAATGGTTCTGGCCGGAACGTCGCGTTGCCGACAAGAAACCTCTGTAACGACGCCATCTGTGCTGTCGACGGGCGATTGCAGATTTACGTAGAACTCTCCGACCTGGCGCCTGAGCAGGTGGGAGGGGAAGAGCGTCGCCCAGTCCAGTAGGCCGTTCTCCCTGAGAGTATTGGCGAGGGGAGACAGAACCGGCGATTCCAGTTCCTCCTCTGAAAGAATCTGCTCGAAGTGTATTTTGGAGTCCAGCAGATCAAAGGATTCCTCGTATGATGTGGGGACTAGGGAAGGTCCGGAGGATGTCATCTTCTTTCCTTTTGGTGCCATTTAATGTTCTGTGAAGATATATATATAGAGCAAAACTTGCAGAAAATAGTGAGACAAAAACGAAGAAGAAGATGAACAGTTAGTTCAGATAATCACAAATGTAGAAGGTAAGAGATCACTTCCTGATTTTCCGCCTTTTATAGGTTAGTGGCTCGGTTGAAATCGACGGCTAGGGTTGAATGGCGCGAATCCATCAACGGTTGAGATTTCGCGACTCTTGACTAGCTTTGACTTGACGTCACAATCCGAGTTCCAACCAGCGCGTGAGAAGGTGAATTGTTTTTCATGTCAGCCCAGTCGCACTATAAAGTAGGGCTATTGAGGTTCAGTCGTACTTTACATTAAATGTGGTATGATGGCTATTTTAATGTAACTGACATGCTCAGGAATGTTTGAATTTATTTCAAACATTCTCATTTAAGATCATAACACCTTCAGCCATAAATGTTACCTGCCAGCTGATGTCGGAATCAGCTGTGAGATTTGCTAGCTGATGTCGGAATCAGCTGTGTTCCAATGTTGCGGCATACCATCAGCTGACTTGAGTTCGTCTGTTCAGCTGACGTCTGATCCAATGTTGCAGCATACCATCAGCTGACTCGAGTTCGTCTGTTCAGCTAACGTCTGATGTCTTCGGTTGGCGATCCGCATCCGATGTCTTCGATTGGCGATCTGCATCTGAGATTCCCTCTTCATCTGAGCTTCCCCCTCAGATGGATATCTATCTCTTCACCTCAGCTGGTTCCTCATCTGATGGATCTAACAATCCAAGTAAATCACATAACATCTTGAACCGCGCTTCGACTAGAGGTTTGGTGAAGATATCTGCTCTCTGAATCTCAGTTGAAATTTTCTCCATGGATACGTCCTTCTTCTCAATATGATCTCGGATAAAATGTTGTCGGATGCCAATATGCTTCGTCCGAGAATGGTGAACAGGATTCAAAGAGATAGCAATGGCACTTGAGCTATCACAATGAATAGGAACCTGTCCAGTTGCAACTTCATAATCTCTCAACTGTTGCTTGAGCCACAACACTTGCATGCAACAGCTACCGGCAGCCATGTACTCTGACTCGGTTGTAGAAGTGGCAACACATGCCTGTTTCTTGGAGAACCATGAAACCAGCTTGCTTCCCATGAACTGACAGTGTCCAGATGTGGACTTCCTGTCCAACCGATCTCCGGCTAGATCTGCATCTGAGTATCCGGACAGTTGAATATTGTCGTCGGTTGGATACCACAACCCAACATTAACTGTACCCTTTAAATACTTTATGATGTTCTTTGCTGCCAACATGTGTGCTTCCCTCTGTTGAACTTGGAACCGAGCACACACTCCAACCGTGTAAGATATGTCTGGCCGACTGGCGGTTAGATATAGCAAAGAACCGATGATCCCTCTATACTTACTGGCATCCATGAGTTTTCCCTCAGATCCGGGTTTAATCTTCCAGTTAGTATTCATTGGGATCCTTGTGGTTTTACTTGACTGCAAACCGAACTTTGTGATGAGCTCCTTTGTATATTTGAACTGATTGATAAAAATTCCTTTTGATGGCTGCTTCACCTGTAGCCCAAGAAAATAATTCATCTCGCCCATCATCGACATCTCGAATTTCTCCTTCATGAGAGTTGAAAATTTCTCGCACAGCTCCTCCGACTTGGAACTGAATATGATGTCGTCAACATAGATTTGCACCACAAGTATGTCTTCTCCAACTTTTATGGTGAACAATGTTTTGTCAACTAACCCTCGTTTGAACCCCGAGGTCAGAAGAAAACCACATAGAGTGTCATACCAAGCCCTGGGTGCTTGCTTCAAGCCATAGATAGCTTTCTTCAACTTATACACTCTTCCATCTCCAGTCTCAAAACCGGGAGGCTGTTCAACATATACATCTTCCTTGATATCACCGTTGAGGAAGGCACACTTCACATCCATCTGATAGACCTTGAATTTGTGAAATGCGGCATAGGCTAGAAAGATTCGGATGGCTTCCAACCTTGGAACTGGCGCGAAGGAATCCTCGAAATCAATTCCTTCTTGTTGGCAATATCCCTGAGCTACCAACCTTGCCTTATTCCTCACGATGAATCCAATGGCGTCTCTCTTATTCTTGAAAATATATTTTAATCCAATAACTTTGATACCATTTGGTCTTTCTGCCAACTCCCATACACAGTTGCGTAGAAATTCATTCAGTTCTTCTTGCATAGCTGTTGTCCAGTGAACACAGTTGAGAGCTTCCACAACATTCTTCGGTTCTGGCACATCAACTACGAAACAAGAAATCATGGCAACATTTCCTGCTTGCTCGAACTCCTCAAGAACTGCCAACTCCTTAGCATATTGAGCGTAAGTGTTGGAATCTTCCTCAGCTGAGTCTGGATTTGCAACTCTGCTCCTAGTACGCACACCTTCGGTTGGATCTCCAATGATGTTGTTCGTGGGATGATCTTCATACCACCTCTTGTTGCGTCTTCCTTCTTCTTCCAACAGTGGCTGTTCCAGGATTTCAACTGATGGTGAATCCTGAGCTGTGGGAGATGCTGGAATCTTCAGAACTGGTGATTGATCAGCTGTTGAGTCTGGATCCTCAACATTGACAATATTTTGAACTGGGCTCGGTTAGGCTTCGGATGCTGATGCAGTTGGAGTGACATTAGCTGAAGTTCCCCATTGAGATGAGCTGGGGTCTTCGCATTCATCTTCAGAGGAGTAAGGATCATCATCCTCGGTTGCCCATACCAATAGTTCAGCTAGATTCTTTTCCCTTAGAGCCTGGGATCTGGTGAGAGCTGGTGGAACATGTGGATCAGCTTGATGTCCTTTAGCTTGTTCCCTGCACTCAAAAGTAGATTCATCAAAACAACATGAGGTGTTATCTCCACAACATGAGAGTTGTTGTTGAAAACTCTATAAGCCTTGATCCGAGCGGCATATCCGAGAAATATGCCCTTCGAAGCCTTGGTGTCAAAAGTTTTCAACTGAGTCTTCCCATTGTTGTGAATATAACACTTAGAACCAAAAACGCGAAAATATGAAATATCAGGCTTCCTGCGTCTCCATAGCTCGTATAGTGTCGTTCCCAACCGCTTGGTCAGAAGAGACCGGTTCTGGGTGTAGCAGGCTGTGTTGATGCCCTCAGCCCAAAATCTCTTTGGCAGAGCTGAGCTTGTCAACATGGATGTAGCAGCATCCTTCAGCGTTCGGTTCCTTCGCTCAGCTACTCCATTCTGTTGTGGAGTACGCGCAGCTGATGTTTGATGAGTAATTCCGTACTTCTTGCAGTACTCGATGATGGTTTCATTTAGAAACTTGGTTCCACGATCTGATCGGATGGAAATAATTTTCATCTCTTATTGGTTCGATATCCGATCCATTAGTTTGGGTAGCTCATCTCGGGTTTCACTCTTGTGTCGGATGAAAATGGTCCAAGTGTACCTAGAAAAATCATCAGTAACAACAAGGGTATACTCGTTACCATTCATGCTTTTTGGTGTAACTGGCCCGAAGAGATCCATATGGATCAGCTACAATACTCGGTCGGTTGATGGAGTTGTTTTCAACCAAAAGGAGGATCTAGCGAGCTTTCCCAGCTGACATGCACTGCAGATATGTGTTGTTGAAAACACTCGGCTAGGGATGCCTTTTGCATGTTCCTGTCTTGCGAGTCGGTTCATTGTCTTGAAATTCAGATGGTTGAGCCTTTTGTGCCACAGCCAGCTCACATCTGAACTGCTCTTTGATAACAGACAGGTGTCAGGAGGACTACTATTCCAGTCAGCATAGTAGACATTCCCGGTTGGGGATCGATTTCCCAACAATATGACCTGCTTTGTTCCGACATTTTTAACCCTGCAACCCTGTGCATCAAACTCGACAGAGAAACCATTATCACAGAATTGGCTGATGGAGAGCAGGTTATGCTTCAATCCATCAACATATGAAACATTTGAAATAGACACGTGATTGGTTTCAAGGGTACCGTAGCCTCTGGTGTGACCTTTTGAGTTGTCACCAAAGGTAACCGATGGTCCTTCTTTTTCCACAAAACTCCCAAGAAAATCCTTCAGATTTGTCATGTGTTTCGAGCATCCACTATCCATCACCCACATGGTTCGTGATGCCTTATTCTTCCTCAGCTGTTTCTCCTGTTCCTGCACAGAGAAACACGCTTAGGTCCCCAATTTTAGTTGGGTCCTGGAGGATTAGAACCAGTTCCCCCTTGAACTGTGAGTCGCTTTTCCCTGTATACTCGGATAGATTTATCATTCCAAATCACTTTTCCTTCTCCATCAACTATAACAACACCTCGGTTATCCTTAGGCTTGTTGTTAGTAGTGATGTTCTGTTTCTTGGGAGGAGATGGATTTCTCCCATTGTGAGCTTTAGGAGGAGAGGCTTTCCCCCTGTTTTGATGGCGATTCTTATCCTGTTGGTTTTGTCGATGAGGTCGGACGCCATGTTGGAATCTTTGTGGTTGTGACGGATTCCACTTTCCTGACTGTCGATGATAGTTGTTCATGCCCTGTTGTTGGTTCATGTTGTAGCATGAATATCTTCAGCTGTTCGAACTATTCCACATCGGTTGACTCTGATGGAACCTCTGGTTGAACTGATGATGAAACCGTTGTTGATTCAGATGATTGGATCCTTGTCGGTTCTGCGGTCGGTTCCATTCTTTCTGATGTTGGCTCTGAGGTCGGTTCAGAGGTCGGTTCTGAATTCAATTTTGATTGTATCTCCGACGCCTCTGATTCCTCTTCTGAGACTTGGAACATTCCCCCTCGGTTGATGTCCCAACCGATGGAATGTTCTGTTCTCCATCCACCGCTCATTTTCCTTTCTCAGTTGAGGTTCCCTTGGTCAGTTGTGCTTGCTGAGAAGTGGAGGTTGGATTAATTTGTGGAGATTCAAACTCAACTGTGTTAGGTTCGACAACCTTGACCTCCACAGCTTTGATGAAGGTTGCTGGAGGAATTCCAGTATCCTTGATCACGCCATAACCGAGTCCAGACACGTCATCCATTTGTCTTTGATAACTGATAAGATTCTCGATGATTTTGGTTGATTGATATAGCTTTATCAGGTTGTCCTTCTCAGTTTGCAACTCTTTGAGGAGAACAGCTATATGCTCGGTCTGTCTGTCTGACTTCTTTATCAGCTAGTCGATCTGAACCTCTTGCTTTTTCAACTGATCATGCTGCTCCTGGATTTGCTTCTTCAACTCCTCATCGGTTGGAGCATTAGTTTGGTTGGCATCATTCAGTTGATTTTTGAGATTGTCAATCTCTTCGGTTTGTCTTTTAATCAGATCGTCCTTTTCGGTTAAGGATTCTTCAAGTCTGGCAAACTGATCTTGAAGACTCTTAAACTCAACCGATTGCTGATGCAGTTCTTCACTGAGTTCTTGAAAGTCACCCCAGGAGGGTTCCAACTCTTCCTCTACTGTTTCCTGCATGTTAGAAATATTGGAAGAATTTAGATTAGCAGGACTAGAGTGTACCTCAGCGTTATCCTGGTCGGTTCCAAATGCCATGAGGCATTGATCCTGACCGATAGCGTTATTGGTGGAAGTCAACTCATCCTCATCTTCAGTGTCGGTGAAGATGTCCATGTCATCAGCTGCTTCTTCTGCAACCATGGCTTTGTTCTTTCCACTTTGCTTGGCCCTCAACGCTTCTCTTTCTTTCTTTAAAAGGTCTAGACAGTCAGCTTTGAAATATCCCTCTTTGCCGCATTCAAAGCAACCGTTGTTCACAGGCTTTAAGTTATCTCGAGTTCGGTTGGACTTGTAGAACCTCTTGTATTTTCCGAACCGAGTATCCATGTCAGCTAGCTTCTTTGACAGGGTGGCGATACTCTGTTGCAGCTTTTCTCTGCTAGGCTCCTTCATAGCTGTGTCCGTAGATCGTGTTAGCTTTGATGTTCACGGCTTGGAGTAGTCAGCTCGGAGTGCTACTATTTTTGTGGCTGAACCAACATCCTCATGTCGACTCGTCTGAACCGAGGACTGAGTTGACCTTCGTTGGTTCACCTTGTACTCATTTCCTTTTAGGATTGAGAACAGCCTTTCTGTTCCCATCTCTCCAAGGTCAGTTCGGCTCTCATGGATATTGGTGAAGGTATTTCACTCAGCTGGTAGAGCTTGTAATACTTTGAGGTTGATTTCTCTCAAAGTATATTTTCCTCTTCGGATGGACTGGATCCTTCTGATGATGTCCATGAACCGGAGCTCTAACTGATCAATGGTTTCATCAGTTCTCAGACAGAAGTTGTCAAAGTCTTGACAGGCATGGGAGAATTTGTTCTCCTTTGTTTCGTCACTCCCTTCGCTAAGAGATGCCAAAATATCCCACATCTCCTTAGCGGTGTCGCACTCTTCTATCCACGGGAGATAGTCTTGTCCAACTGTGGACATGATAGTGCTCTGAGCCCAGATATCCAACTGGCTCACTTTGGCTTCCTCTGGAGTGAAGTCTTCTGGCTTCTTCTCCACTAACTCCTCAGTTGCATCCCATCATTGGGATTTGTAGGAGTGCGAGTGACCTTTTCTCTGATGATGATCGGTCAAGATGTAAGTACTTGTTGCATTCTATGATGCTTTGACAGTAGAATCTTCTTCATCCGAGTTCTCCAGGATGTATAGTTCACAACCGAGAACATGACCACGATCTTGTCTTTAACATCCATCTGCACATATAAACAAAAGACAACAAATGCAAGCAGATATGCACTAGCGTGAAAAAGATCTGTTCAGTTGACCACTAAAGAAAACACATCGAATTCATACCTCGTGAAACAGAGTCAGCAGTCTTTTGAACCACTGCACTGATACCACTTGATGGTCCCGATACGAGTTCTGGTGTATCGGGGGGGAATACACCAGATAGGAAATTTTAAAAACAACTCTCGAAAATATCTCAACCGAGTAAAAAGAACTCAGCTGGATTCACAACCGAGTACGAGAACTCAGTTGGAAGAGTGGAGTGTTGTGCGGAATGTGGTGGAAAATAACAACTCGTATAAATACAACTCACGCTTCAATGCAAGGTTGGTCAATAACCAAGTCAGTTGAGAATGTGAAAGAGCAGTTTGAGTGCTGGTTAGTCGGTCAGTTGAATATGCAATAAGTTAACTGAATAATAAACACAACACACAAAGATTTACGTGGTTCGGAGAGAACTCCTACGTCCACGGGGAGTTGTGAGTCCACACAACTCAGTCCAAGTTCTTCTCGACAAAAACTAAAAAGCTTACGCGGGCTTTGCAACCATTAAGATAAGTTTACGGGTACTTATCAACCTTACAGATAAGTTTACGGGTACTTATCAACCTATCTACTCAATTTCGGGAAGAGTAGGGTCTTAACAATCCTTTTGAGAGGATGTGTGAAAAGGTGGGTTTCCAACTAATAGCTCGAACAAGAAGTGAGCTAGGATTTAACACTCTATGAACTCTCAACTAGTGATGTTCTCAAGGTTGGATCGAAAAACACTAAGACAGAATCTAACACTCTAGAACTCTCAACTAGTGATGTTCTTAGAGGATAACAGCAGTTTTGCTTGAGTGCAGTTGTTCGTTCTTTCTCTCACTTTTTAATCTCTTCTTGCACTTGTCTGTCTCGTTTTTTCTTGTTAGTCTTGGTGAATGAATGAAGGCCTCTATTTATAGGCAGAGAAAATCAACTAGCCGTTGGAGGAGCCGTTGATCTTTGTTCTTGTGAAAGGGATGGCTTGTCTCATATCTCTGCAGACTTTCCGGATTTGGCAACTGTGGACTTCTGCTTTCCATCTGAGACAGTCTTGTGTTGGGCCAAATGAGGTAAAAACAGAGAGTCAAACCTTCACGTGACTTCCTTATTTGAATTTCAAATCTCAACATTAGTCTTTCAGCATTGGATGGTCGGTTGAGAAGTTTGATCTTCATCTGATTTGTCTTCAGCTGATGTTCTGTCTGAGTAGGAACAGTTGAACTCTCAGCTGCTTTGAACTTCAAGTTGTTGATCTTCTCAGTTCGAGTCCGTCAACTGATGTTCTGAATTTTGAACACTCAGTTGTCTTTCTGATGTTCTGAATCTTGAACGCTCAGTTGTCTTTCTGATGTTCTGAATCTGATCAGTTGGCTCGAACGCTCAGATGACTTTCTTCCATCTGATGTTCTCTTACAACTTCCCCGTTTTTAACTCTCATCTGATGAACGCTCAGTTGTCTTTCTTACAACTGATGTTCTATCTCTTGAACGCTCAGTTGTCTTTCTTACAACTGATGTTCTATCCGAGTGAAGCCTTGTTGCCGTCTTCAGCTTGAGTCCTGTAAAGATAAAATCTCAACATTGCTCAAACAGCGAACCTAAAAGCTAACATTAGGAAATGGCAACATCTACTCGGTTGGGGTCAGTTGGTTTTGGAATCAATCAAAACTTTACTTAAATTTCCCAACAAATACCACATGAGTTTTAAGTAATTTAAAATCAAGCAATCCAATACACCATGATTTTGAGGAAGTTTGCAGATTACGTCAAAATCAATGATCCAATACCCCAGGATTTTTAAGTAATTTGAAATCCATCAATCCAATACCCCTGGATTTTAAACTACTTAAAAATACCTCAAACTCCACCATCCAATACACCCCCCTTAGTCGAAATTGAAATGCTGGGATTCTGTTGGCATAGTAATATTTATATAAATATTTATGATATTAAAAATTGATGGATCATTCAACTGAAAGCAGTAGTTTTATGTATAAAGCAGTAGTAGGCTCTCAGGAGGTGATTGGTATGATGGAATGAAATGAGGTTGGAATGGAATGGGACTAGAAATGGAGCTAGGAATGAAGTTGATTTCTATGCTTGGTTTGCACAAGGAATAAGTAGAGGAATGAAATCGATATTTTTTTATGCATTATGTAAATATATGTGTGTGTGTTTGTGTTGAGTGTGTATATGTATGTAGTGTGTGTGTACGGCGTATGCGCGCAATGTGTGTATATATATATGTGTGCAGTGTGTGTGTACGCACGCTATGTGTGTGTATATATATGTGTGTGTATGTGACTGTGTATGCAGTGTGTGTGTGTGCAGTGTGTGTATATGTGTGCAGTGTGTGTGTGTGTGTGTAGTGTGTGTATATGTGTGCAATGTGTGTGTGCAGTGTGTGTATGTGCGCGCAGTGTATGTATATAAGTTATAATTGATGGAAATAATTCCTTGGTTTTTTTGGGTAAAATTGATAAAATTGTAAAATATATAAAGGAAAAATAGTCAAAATAAAAAAATAGAAGTATTAGGAATGACTAATACCCTGGTTTGACTAAGTAATGACTAAATCGTTGAGGAATGGAATGACAATTTTGGATGGAATGACGATTTCTGCTCATAAAACATACCAAACAAAGGAATGAAATGGAGGTAGAAATGACCATTCTATTCTACCCTCCATTCCATCATACCAATCACTACTTAAGGTTCTTCAAGAATTAGAAGTTTAGTGACAACAAATTTATATCATGATTTTATAACAAGTAGTTTGTCAAGGGAGAAATTAATGTAATTAGCAGTTAGCAATTCTCTTACTTTGTTTTACCGGGTAACAATGTTGATGAGTTATTTGTAGGCAAAGAACTGTGCAATCGATAATTCGTTAACATGTTTGACAATGCAGAGTATTGATAATCTAGGGATTGACATCAATAATCAGTTCACTGACGAATGAAGGTAAGGTATATCAAAATGATGATCTAATATATAATGGATACCTACAATTTCTGATGCAGGCATGGGACACAACCTCCATTTCTTTAACAGCCGGTTGTGATTCGTTCGTGCGGTATGTGACAAGAACTTATGCTTTGGACTATGATGACTTCAACTCAGTGAAATCCCGGCTTCTTGAACGAGCTGAGAAGTTTGGTGAGATATCTTCTGAGGTAATGAGCTTGATGATTATTGATCTCTCTGGTCATTGTCATACTTCATTCAGTTAACTGACTCTAAACTGTTGCTAGGCTAGAAAAAGAATCGCAATGCTTGCTCAAGATTTTATTTTCGATGTTTTTACCATTTTGGCTCACAAAGATGGTTTTCATTGTCTTGGCTCAGAATCTTGCTTTGTATAGAAAGTCACTGCTTTTTTCTCTCGTCATACTGTCATAGTTTGCTCGTCTCTACCTGTTGGATCGAAAGGACATGGTGCCCGCCTTGCGGCCTATAGATTTTGGGGTTCCAATTCCATCCAAGGTTGAGGTTGAGACATTAGCTCGTGATTATACGCCACCATAGTATCTTACCTATCTTTTCACCGATTTAGGCGCTTTAACTCCATCCGTAGTCAGCTACGAGCTCATCAAACTCTATCAGTAACAATGTTAGCATTCGATTTTTAATTTGCAATTTAAACTATAAATCTTGTTTTTTCAATTGTAACATGAATCCAAATTTGCTTGCTAACATGAAAGGATGGTACTTTGAGTGAGTGATAATAATAAGATACTATTAAGATTGAAAGCTAACAATTTATTGAACCAAAAAGAAAAACTAACAATATTTCACTTACAATAGTAACCAACTTTAAAATCATATTCTCAAGATCAATAGTATTAAACTTAAGTTGGACGCTAACAAAATTCATTTATTATACTGAATACTCCCTCCCTCTCTTTCTTTTTCTTGTTCAGGCGGAGGGTGACGTGGGGGATGAGAGAAAAGCAGTTGAACTTCTTGGCGATCAGCCTCTGTAGGAGAAGGATATGTGCGGTCGTAGGGCCGGAGATGGCAGATGGGGCAGAGGCCATCAAGCTCTTTCAACCGCCGCACGATGCAATGGTAATGAAAAGCATGACCGCATCGGAGGGTCGACACTCCACATCCGAGGAATGGAGCCCCCCCACAAACACCGCATGCCAGCATAGCATTAGCAGAAACTACTCTCTGCCTCACCGCCTCGTTTTTCACTCTAACAGTAACCGTATAAGAAGTCAGACTAATATCCAAGAACATGTCCAGATCCCGGTTCTCCATAAAATCAATCATCTCATCTGCATAATCGGGGTCAGGCTTGGTCGGATCGAGAACATCACATATGTAGAGCCCGATCCAAAGTGGCATCAATTGACTCTCCCTCTTGCTGAAGTGTGTAAACGTCGAGATCCACTACCGCGGGCCGCCGGACGCCGTCCACTTTGCCGAAGAGTAAGATATCTCGTCGTCGGGCATCCAGTAGTCCATGAGCCTGAAACGTAAGATATCTATCTCGGAGCCCCTCCTCATGGAACCCTACCAGTCCGTACCTCTCAGAACCCACCGCAATCGTTTTCTGTGCCTCCTCCTCCTCCTCCTCCTCCTCCATTGCCCTTAGCTTCACCACAAAATTAATGTTGGAATTTGGTCCTTTATAGCATTAAATCCATGAGGGATATGTGGAAACTAATGGTAGAAATGAAATCTACGTTTCGACCACTATGATTTAATGTATTTATTTGTTCAATTCCATTAAGGAATGAATGAGCAATTAATACATAAACATGACTACTTGAAACTAGAATTGTGTGATTTCAACCTTATTTGTCCCACATCGGAAATCCAAGGATGTTTTGTGCTATATATAAGAAGCAACACTATAAGGGAGTATATCCAAGTGTGCTACCTATGGTACAACTTAGTGGCTCAAGTGTTGGCACCTTTTGTGCTTGACGGCGACGAGCATGTGCACGTCGCACTTGTCGCAATGGGTGCTTTGAGGCGCACTTTGCACTTCGCTCAGTATCTTGGAGGCAATTGTTGTAGACCGCGTGCACGATAGCGGAGCAATCTTGTCTTACGGAGATAGAGTCTAACTCTAGCCTCGGTTCCTTTCTATCTCTTCTTTTTCAATAATTTAATTATATATAAGTATTTTCGTTTGTCGTTTACTATTCATACAAGTATATATATATATATATATATATATATATATATATATATATATGTACGTATTATACGTAATATTTCCAACAATCGTAAGACAAGATTTTCATATATTATTTGTGTGATTGAAAGATGGCAACATCGTCTAAGGTCAATGTTCCGACCATTCCGGTTCATGCCGAAAGGCCGCCGAAATTTGTCGGCACAGATTTTAAGCGTTGGCAGCAGAAAATGCTGTTCTACTTGACAACGCTTAACTTGGCTCATTTCCTTAAGGAATCAGCCCCAGTTGTGGGGGAAGATGAAGTCGATGAGCAAAAACGCACTGCGTTAGATGCTTGGCTTCATAGCGACTTATGTTGTCGCAACTATATCTTGAATGGTTTGGAAGACACCCTTTATAGTGTCTATTCCGAATTCAAGACTTCAAAGGATCTCTGGAATTCCTTGGAGACTAAGTACAAGACAGAGGACGCCGGTTTGAAGAAATTCATCGTCGGCCGCTTCTTGGACTTCAAGATGGTCGATAACAAAACAGTTATCGAACAAGTTCAGGAGTTTCAACTCATTTTGCATGATATTCATGCGGAAGGTATGTCTCTTTCTGAATCCTTTCAGGTTGCAGCAACGATTGAGAAACTGCCACAGTTGTGGAAAGAATTCAAGAACTATCTCAAACATAAACGTAAGGAGATGGGACTTGAAGATCTCATCGTGCGACTAAGGATCGAAGAAGACAACCGCAAAGCGGATGTCAAGGGCAAAAGGCCGATGATAGATCCTAACACAAATCTGGCCGAAACTAGCAACAAGAAGTGTAAGCTTCCGTTCAAAAAGAAGATGACCAAAAAGGGGAACCATTTCAACGGAAAATGCTTCAATTGCGACAAACCTGGTCATAGGGCAACGGATTTGTCGTCAGCCAAAGAAAGCAAGGAAGAATGATCACCATCAAGCCAACATGGTGGGTGATAAAAGCATTCCCATTGACTTGTCTGAACTAGACCTATCTGCGGTCATTGATGAAGTCAACTTGATTGGCAACCATCAAGGATGGTTCGTGGATACCGGGGCTACTAGACACATTGCATCTGACAAAGCAATGTTCACATCATATGAGCCCGTCACTGAGGAAAAGAAGCTTTACATGGGTAACTCTGCAACTTCTAAAGTTATTGGAGTTGGTAATGTTGTTCTCAAAATGACGTCGGATCTGAACCTGACGCTCAAGAATGTGCTGCATGTCCCAGACATTCGCAAGAACCTTATCTCTGGTTCGACCCTCAGCAGGGCTGGTTTTAGACTAGTCTTTGAAGCTGATAACTTTGTAATGACCAAAAATGGTCAAAGCATAGGGAAAGGTTATATAGACAGTGGTCTATTCAAGCTTAACTGTAAAGCTGTAATTGTTGGTAATGAAATAAACTCCAGTATTGTTTATTTAACTGAGTCAACTAATCTATGGCATGATAGATTAGGACATGCAAATCTAAATACACTACAAAGGTTAGTGAATTTAGAATTGCTGCCCAAAGTCACTTTTGATCATCACAAAAGATGTGAAATTTGTGTTGAGGCAAAAATGACTAAAGGACCTTTCCACTCAAAGGAAAGATGTACAACTCTTCTTGAACTTATTCACACCGATTTGTGTAATTTGAAACTTGTGCAACCTAGAGGAGGAAAGAATTATTTTATCACATTTATAGATGATTGCACAAGATTTTCTTATGTCTTTCTTTTGAGAAGTAAAGACGAAGCATTCGAGGCTTTCAAAACATACAAAGCTGAAGTTGAAAATCAACTTAACTCTAAAATCAAAGTGATTCAGAGTGATAGAGGTGGTGAGTATGTTGCACCTTTTGAAGAATTTTGTCGTGAAAACGGCATTATTCATCAAACAACTGCACCTTATTCTCCACAATCTAATGGTGTTGCGGAACGAAAGAATCGCACACTAAAAGAGATGATGAATGCTATGTTGATTAGCTCCGGCTTATCCCATAACATGTGGGGGGAAGCTATTCTTTCGGCAAATAAAATTTTGAATAAGTTGCCACAAAAGAAACAAGTTAAAACTCCATATGAACTATGGAAAGGTAGGAAATCATCCTACAAATACACGAAAGTGTGGGGGTGCCTAGCAAAAGTTGAGGTTCCAAAACCAAAACAAGTGAAACTAGGACCAAAGACTATTGATTGCATTTTCATTGGATATGCAAACAATAGTAGCGCTTATCGTTTCTTAGTTCATAAATCGGAAGTTCCCGAAATGAATGAAGGGATAATTATAGAATCAAGAAATGCTATATTTTTTGAATCTATATTCCCTAAGAAAGAAAAGCACGAATCAAGTTCTAACAAAAGAACTTGTGAAAGTATAGACAACTCGTTGGAATCAAATGTTGATCAAAATGTTGATCTTCTTCGACACCAACACTTGAACCAAGACGAGGTGAAAGGACCAACAAAACTAAATCTTTTGGTCCAGACTTTATAGTTTATGCGATGGAAGATGAGCCTAAGACAATCAAAGAAGCATTGTCTAGCTCTGACGCAGCTTTCTGGAGAGAAGCAATTAATAGTGAAATCCAGTCGATTATGAATAATCATACCTGGGAACTTGTCGATCTTCCTCCCGGCATTAAACCTTTAGGATGCAAATGGATCCTAAAAAGGAAATATAAGGCCGATGGATCGATTGACAAATATAAGGCTCATTTGGTAGCCAAGGGCTTCAAACAGAAAGAAGGGTATGATTATTTCGATACATACTCTCCTGTTACAAGGATAACTTCTATAAGAATGCTTATAGCAATTGCAGCCTTGTATAATCTCGAGATACATCAAATGGATGTACAAACAGCCTTTCTAAATGGAGATCTGATTGATGAAGTCTATATGGAACAACCCGATGGGTTTGTAGTTCCAGGGAAAGAAAATAAGGTTTGTAGACTTGTTAAGTCCTTGTACGGACTTAAGCAAGCTCCGAAAGAATGGCATGTGAAGTTTGACAACACAATGTTGGCAAATAACTTCAAGATAAATGAGTGTGACAAATGCGTCTACATTAAAGGCACACCAGATAATTTTGTAATCTTATGCCTTTATGTGGATGACATGCTCATAATGGGTAGTAATCATGATATAATTATGAAAACTAAAGAGATGCTGAAAAGAAATTTTCAAATGAAGGATCTCGGAAAAGTAGATGTGATTCTAGGAATAAAAGTAACTAGAACATCTGAAGGAATCAATTTATCACAATCTCACTATGTTGAGAATGTGCTAAAGAGATTCAAAGCTTTCGAATTACCTCCGGCTAATACTCCTGTAGATCTAAATCTACACTTAGCTAAAAATCAAGGAGATCCAGTATCTCAATTGGATTATGCTAGGATCATTGGCAGTCTAGTATCTTGCCAATTGTACAAGACCAAATATAGCATATTCTATAAGCAAGTTAAGTCGATTCACAAGTAATCCTGGAAAAGATCATTGGATTGCCTTAACAAGAGTATTGAGGTATGTAAAATATACCTTAACTCATAGTATTCACTATACTAATTACTCAGCTGTATTAGAAGGGTATAGTGATGCAAATTGGATAGCAGACACAAATGACTCCAAGTCCACAAGTGGATATGTATTCACAATTGGTGGTGGAGCAGTGTCATGGAAATCCTCTAAGCAAACGTGTATAGACAGGTCTACAATGGAATCTGAATTCATTGCATTAGACAAAGCTGGTGAAGAAGCTGAATGGCTCAGAAATTTCTTAGAGGATATTCCTTGTTGGGAAAAACATGTGCCTCCCGTAATGATACATTGTGACAGTATGTCAGCAATAGGGAGAGCACAGAGTAGTATGTATAATGGTAAGTCTCGACACATTCGTCGAAGACACAATACCATTAGACAATTGATCACAAGTGGTATAATGTGTATTGACTATGTAAAGTCAAAGGACAATATAGCGGATCAGTTTACTAAAGGTATTAATCGTGATCAATTGTATAATGCAGTTAGGGGAATGGGATTGAAATCCACAATTAAAGAATGTTCATAGTGGTACCTCAACCATGATGATTAGAGATCCCAATAACTTGGTTCAATGAGACAACTAAGCTATGAATGTTCAGTTGTGCACTTGGAATTACAACTGAAAAATCCATTCTCGAAACTGCCCAAGTGCAAAACATGCTGGATGTGGTAAAGGGTAAGCTCTATAAGCTTTTAATGATTCCTAAGGTCTTGAAAGAAAGACAAAGTATGGCATGATACTTAAAGGAGATCACCTATATAAGTGAGAAGTGTGGCCGCTTCAAATTATAACACTTATGAATCCGAGATATGGTCCAAGGCCGAAATGGACACAACGTGAGAACAAAAGATATCAGATTTATTATTGTGTGTATGCTATTGTCTTGGTTTACACAAAAGCTGATCGGTTCAAGACATTGCGTTCACCGAGCAGCAAGTAAATCCGATAGCATTACACTAAGGAAGATTCAAAGCCAAAAGCTATCTATCCTAATGCAATAATAGATCGTCGGGACTGTTTATTCATGCATTTGCATTAATTGTCATTCATGTGGGGGATTGTTGGAATTTGGTCCTTTATAGCATTAAATTCATGAGGGATATGTGGAAACTAATGGTAGAAACGAAATCTACGTTTCGAGCACTATGATTTAATGTATTTATTTGTTCAATTCCATTAAGGAATGAATGAGCAATTAATACATAAACATGGCTACTTGAAACAAGAATTGTGTGATTTCAACCTTATTTGTCCCACATCGGAAATCCAAGGATGTTTTGTGCTATATATAAGGAGCAACACTATAAGGGAGTATATCCAAGTGTGCTACCTATGGTGCACCTTAGTGGCTCAAGTGTTGGCACCTTTTGTGCTTGACCATGATTCCTACGAGGACGGTGCGAAGCACCGTCCGAGTCCGAGTCCGACGCCGACGGCGATGAGCACGTGCACGTCGCACTTGTCGCAATGGGCGCTTTGAGGCGCACTTTGCACTTTGCACAGTCGCGATCGAAGCAATTGAAGAGCCAAGGTTATTTTGGCTAAGGGATTCACACGTGGACCGCACGGTGTGTACGGAAAGGTGGTTAAGTGGTGGTTTGTATGATGCGGCCAACCGCACGGTGCGACCGCCATAACCACCTCGTAAGAACCCCTTCCGAACGACCACGTGCATCCTATAAATAGCCTCCTTGTATGACGATTTCAAAACACCAATTCGAAGATAATCAATATATTCATATAGTTTGAGTCCTAAGATTATATACTCAGTCCCGAGTATCGAGTTGTTCGGCGGAACTGCGACACGTCGTGCAACGTCTCAAAGTTCACCCCGAACCGTTGTATCTTGGAGGCAATTGCTGTAGACCGCGTGCACGATAGCGGAGCAATCTTGTCTTAATGAGATAGAGTCTAACTCTAGCCTCGGTTCCTTTCTATCTCTTCTTTTTCAATACTTTAATTATATATAAGTATTTTCGTTACTATTCATACAAGTATATATATATATATATATATATATATATATATGTACGTATTATACGTAATATTTCCAACAATTAATTCTAAACTCAAATACGAATTTCTTAATCACACTACCTTTATTGTATCGCGGAATTAGCTCTTCGTCCACTGAGAAACGATACGAATATTCAAATACTGCCATCCCCTTCTCCCCGCGCAAAGATTTTCAATAATTTCTATAGAGAGCGCGAAACGGGTTGAGAGAGAGAGAGAGAGCGCGCGCGCTACGAGTTTACGTATACAATAATCTCTTACACCCTTATATAAAACCTAGGATTGGATTAATTAAGGAGTTTGAGTTGGATTAGAACTAAGTATGATTTTGAGTTAAGTTGGAGTTGGAGTTGGAGTTAATGAGGCACACTTACCTGTTATATTTTCCAAGTTTCCATGTAATCTTAACCTACAACGAAATCATATATAGGATGGTATCCATCAATTAATTAGAGGAAAATATGATTCTAATCCAATCCTTTAATGACATCGGATTTATTAAATTGATAGTGTTCGAGTTTCAATTTTTAACATCAAAATTCAAAAGTATTATTTTTTTAGGTGAACGTCAAAAAATATTCTTAGTTATTCATCTTCCTTGACATTAAGGTGGGTGGAATTGAGATCCACTTACTTTGGCAAAGGGTTATTGGGTTTTTTCCTTTCTTTTTTTGAAAGGGGACGACGTGCTTTGAACAGTACAACTTGCTGCTTATACACTAAAGTAGGAATCATTAACATGTCCCTTTGAGGCCGCAAAATCTCATATGCGACCGAGCGTGACGCGTGTATTACACGCGCCTGTATTTTTTTCGATTTTTTTTTAATTTTTTGTAATTTTCATTTTTTGAATTTCAATTTTTCTTTTTATTTTCAGTTTTTTTCCTTTTTTTCATTTCAATTTTTTTTTTAAATTCACTTATTTTTTTCCACCTTTTTTTGTTTGTCTCTTTATTTTTTTTGTTTGTCTCTTTATTTTTTTGTTTGCCACTTCTTTTTTGGTCAAGATTCAAACGAGGGGAGCCGAAGGCCTCGGAGCGAGCCGAAAAAGTCCAAATTGTTACCCGACGATTATCCTTATATTAATAATCAGAGCGAATACGGAGCCGGAAAAAAAAATTGAAAAAAAAAAAAAAAAAAAAACCATCGGATCAACCCCACCCGACCTGGTCGCATGTGGGGTGCAACACGTCGCATGGGAGTGTTGCTCCTTTGAGGCAATGGTTTTTTTAGAGGAAAAATATTCATTAATTAAGACGAACAATATCTTTTGATTGATTTTAGTATTTGACATTAAATTAAAATTTTTAAATTAAATTACATGTATCTTTTTGAACTTTGTACTTTCTATCACGATTGTTGATTGTCATTCTCTTCCAAAAAAATAAAACAAAATATCAAAATCCGCCCAAAGTTATTGTATTTAAACACCAAAAACCCTTTAACAAATGTATAGAAGATAGTATTATAATTGGGCCTACGCTTTCTTACATGGCCTTATAAGGGGAGAGTCCAACTTATTTGTAGAATCTAGGGTCTTTATCAAGTTGATGCGAGACACAAATTAGACAATTTCAACATGCCCCTACATGTAATGATGTACTTAATTTCACCATAATTACTAATGAAACTCGAATCTCTTGTAAAATTAAATTAGATGAAGACATAATTGTTAATGCAAAAAGGAAATTAAAATCAAAGTTCTAAGCAATCTTGCAGAATAGTTGACAATTGTGGTAGTCTTGTTGTTGCAGAGTTAGGTGAAATCCAATGTTTGATGGGGAAAATATGTTATTTTCTAGTTAAACACACATTATTTTCATCTGTTTGGATGAGATTTTTGGATAATGTGATTGCTTATCATCTTCAGGATATTTGTAGAATGTCCTTCGTTTGTGAAAAATATGGAATGAATAGGATATATATTCTTCGAAAGCGACAAACATGCTTCTGCTACCACATGAAATTTCTTTCTGCGGCTGCCCTTGGTTTTCATTTAAATTTCATATTTTATTAAGTTTATTGATGTTGCTTCTGTGGCTTATTTGCTTCATACGACTTTGTGTGTGTGTGTGTGTGTTTTTTTTGGAGATAGTACAACTCTGTTCTAATTTATCAGTATAATGCAATGTCAGAGCCACTAAGAGCATCCACAACAGTGAACTCCGAAGCCTTAGGGCTATGGGTATTTTGGTGGGGTCCCAATGATTGATAGTCCGGGCTTGAAATTTTCACTATGGTGAAGCCCGACCCCTAGAGCTATGCAATGATTGATTTTTTTTTAATTTAACTTTTCTATTTTTTATGACAATAAAAATAATAAAATACGAAGTTGTATTGAAACATTGGAAAATTACAATACAATTCATACAAATTTAAAACTACAAATTAAATACTAGAAATTAAAAAATACAAATTAAAAAGTACAAATTAAAAACTACAAATTAAATACTGGAAATTAAAAATTACATATTAACATCCGGAAACTGGTATTTTTGCTTTGAGATGAGAAAGATGACATATTTATAGCAAAAACACAAAAATAGCCGTTTCATCTCATCTTATTACCGTTACATATTTTTTAAATTTTTTTACAATTCAGAATTTAAAAAAAAAAAAAAAAAAGGCAGAAAATGGGAGGAGGTGACGCGTGTCCCTCCTCCCCTCCATCGCCTTCCTCTCGCCCACGGGCTTCACAGCGCCATGGCCTTCTTCGCCGCGCCCGCCCTCGCCACCTCCAATGGGCGGCGCCCTCGCCGCGCCCGGGCGACGGAGGAAGAGCCCGGGCGACACCCACACCGTTGTGGGTGCTCTAAGGAGGGACGGCTTAAGCTCCGCCAAACAATTTTCTTTTATTCTATAAAATTGTTAAATTACCAATAATTTGTGTGTATCATTGTGCAAATATCATCGTCACCAAATCGAATCGTATGAAAAAATCAATATTTAGAAAAATGAGTTTCGGCAAGGATATTTTTTTGGAGATGTCAGCGAGTATTGTTGTAAATTGTGTATATTAAGATAGTAATGAATGTATTTTGATAAATTTAGAATGTGGATAAGAAGTGAAAATGACATGAAGCAATTTTTCAACAAGTGGGACTAATCACAACAATCATCACTCAAAAGAAAAACGGAAATAAAATAAATCTTGAAAGCTTGATGTGACGAGATGACCCCGTACGAATATTTTGATCACATGTTTCTCGTTTTCTATTTGCAGGTGCAATCCAAATAAGTTGCCCTACGTTGATGGTAGTACGTTTTATTTAATTCTATCCTTAGCTTTTTATATAATTTTAAAACATGTAGCACAAAATAGCATTATGCAAATTTGGTGTTGTGTTAGCAAAGTTCGTGCAATCTGATACGATATATAACTAATTTTAACATTTAATCAAGGTTTAATTTCCTTTGCTTTACCATTATTTCTTTCCTTTACATCGTGGCATAAATTCAATAATTATAAACCATCTGTTTTGGTGTCATTCATTAACTTCTCGTATTTTTATTTTTATTTTCAATTGTAACATAGAATGATTCTCTATCCAAAACTACTAACATGAAAACGATATTTATATACCTCAAAAAAATAAATGTAAGAGCATCCAATAGGGAGGTCTTCAGAGACCTAGGTCTATCATTAATTTTAGTGATTTTGTTAGGATCTCAATAATTGGATAGATTTAGGTAGAAAATTTGATAAGGGGGGTTGATATAGACCTAGGTCTATCTAATGAATGGGGTGTGAAATGAGGGGAAGGTGAGTGTTGTATTTATAGAGAAAATTTGAAAAAATATTTTTTTTTTAATTACAAAAAGAAATATATGGATCAATGGGGACACGCGGCGTGTCCCCATCACCTGCTTCGACGGAGTCGAGAGGAGTGTCGAAGGAACGACTCACTCGTCAACCCATGCAATTGACGCTGAAGATCGACACACCCTACTACAGGGATCGACTCCGACAAGGTCGATTAAGAGAGTCGATTGGCTCTTCGACCCCGGGGATGACAAACCCCCGTAGTGGGTGCTCTAAGTGCATGTCATTATTTTCATTAGAGCTTCTCTTTATAATTTACCATATATGTTAACGTTGGGAAAACATAGATCTTTTAATTCTTTCTCATCAACATGAACAATAATAACTACAAGTTAGTCATATCAAAACATGCGAATTTTTCTTTTTCTTTTTTCAAAATAAACCGTCAATGGAGATTAGTAGCACAAGAATAAAATAATTGGGTGGATTAAGCAATTATTATAGTAAGTCGTTTTTTTCAACATAAAAAAACAATTAGAAGCTGTACGCATTGATCCAAATTAATACTCACGGTTCACAAAGTAACATGAACTGTAGTACTGTACAGCTATGGTCCATTTTAGAGAAATAATCAATGTAGTATTATTAAAATTAATTTATTTAGTAATACTGTAAAATTTTGGAGAATCACAACTTCCACGTTTAATTTTTGTAGAAAATGTTAAATCTCTCGCATGTCTTTTACACAGTAAAAGTAAACGCGTTTAAACAATTCCTCTCTCTCTCTCTCTCTCTCTCTCTCTCCCTCCTGACACACACACACTTGCATTTTCCACCTTAATTTTATAAACTTTGAAATAATTATGGGACAAGAAAGTGTAGGACATTTGCATTATAATATTTGTTGCGTTCCTTCTCCTTTGTGAACTCTAATATTTTAACAGAATATAGGATTTTGTTTGATATGGAGTTTGGGTTAATCGTGCAATACCTTTTTTATGTGGAACTATAGTTGTATTAATAAACAATTCATCCTCAAAAAAGATACTCCTAGTTTTCTTAATTTCCCTCTGAGAGTTACTTCCACCACATGAACTAATAAAATAGGTAAATCCCGGAATTAATTATTTATACCTAAATTTGAAAATAACTGTGGGTGTGGGACAAGAAAAGGACATAGTGATACCATATGCTATCAATAAACCACGTGCTGCAAATTCATTGAAACATTTGTTGTCTAGCCCCTTCCTCTCTCTCTCTCTCTCTCTAACTCTATATATCCACCCCTCCCCTCCACCTCACATTCTTCATCTCTCTCTCTCTCTCTAACACAGCACACAGATTCTCACTCAAGGAATCACTAACTGTGGGCGCATATTCTCACATAGATCCCAAAAACACACACACACACTCTCAAACAACAACTTCAAAATGTTTTCAGAAATCTGGAGCAAGAAAAAGTGTTCAATTGATGAGAGGTCATGCAAAAATTGCAGTAATGATGAAGGGCTGAGAATTCTTACAAAGATTGCGATCGTGAACTCCAACGTTGTTGTCAAGCCCATTTTCTTGCTCAAATCTAATTCCGATGATCATCACTCCTACGATTGCTACCTCAAATTTTGCCATCTTTGCATCAAGCCCTTGAATCTTGAGAAAGAAATCTACATGTATAAGGGTGATTTGGGATTTTGCAGTTTGGAGTGCAGAGAGAGGCAAATTTTTATGGATGAGACTACGGAAATGGAAGCCAACACGCAGAGAATACTGTCCACTTTCAGGCAGCGCGGCGGAGGCGGAGGCCGGTGTGAGACCACCAAGCTCTTGGAGGACTTCCGCCGCCGGCGCCACAATTTATCGTCATCCACAAGAGAGAGAGTTGTTTTCTCATATAGTTGAGCAAAATATCTTTTAATTTTTTACTTTGGGAATATTAAATTTATGTGTAAAAGGATGAAATCAAGATATTTCATGTAATTTTTTTGTACCTTGTACGTTCTAGTTGGTGGAGTGGACAACGTGACGGAATTCGAATAATGTCGAAGCTTTGATATAATTATATAAACATTTTCAATCACGCTTGAAATCGGTGCACAGGTGTAGTGTATTTCCAAAGTAGAGAGATTTCACCCACTTAATGGTAATGGTATCACAATTTATTTGATAATAGATACTGAGTTGTATATAAAAACATTGTGGGAAAAATCAGCAAAAAAAGGTTATGCGTATTAGGGTAAAATTTTAAGTTCACGTGTCATAGCAAAATTAGAACAATATTTATGTATTTAGCGGCAATAACCACTTTTGTTTAATAAAACCATTAGCACTCTTTTATAACCCAACTTGTCATTTAATAACACATGGTGCTTATTTTAGTTTCTTGTACGTATCATTTTCATTTTTATGCTAAGACAGTTTTTTATCAATTCAAGAACTGGTGCAATAAATTAGACAATGACGACAAAATCGTATAGATTTCTTACGTTAATATTTTTAATTAATATATTTTGTGGTGCACTCGCAATTAGCAGTTGTATTTGTGTATCTAAAAGAAAACATAATTGAGTAACTATATGCTGCAAAATGTCAATTACTTTCTTTTTTTTTTTTTTGAGGTAAAATGTCAATTAAATTATAAAGAGCACAAAAGTAGTCGTTAGCCAAACCTAGCTAATTAATAATCTTTTAAATTTATAGGAATTTAAGCTAAATATAGACTTGACTTATCCTTAATCTTATATTTAGAAGGTTACCCTTAATTTTAATTGTTATAAATATAGTAAAATGTAAATATTGTTTTTAGCTCCTTTTAAATCAGATTTGAAACTCCACTCAAATCGGAATTCGGGAAAACTAAATATATGTATCCAAGTCCAAAATCATCCAAATTCAATATGTTTCATATTCCTTTTCAAATATATATATATATATATATATATATATATATATATATATATGTGTGTGTGTGTGTGTGTGTATTCAAACTCATGATTCAACTCGAGTTACTCAACGAAATATTGTGTAGATCTGATTCCACTGATAATAAATAAGGTGAAATAATAATTTTCAAAGTTACGGAAATCAGATCTACCCAACAGATCAATTAAGTTTGATTTACACAAAGCTACCTAATTAAAGTATGGGCATAGCTAAATATCTGGTAGATATATGGATATAGAGTATAGATATTATGATCTTATGACTCAGTTCTCACTTCCTTGAATTTATTTGTCTTAGTCGAAAATGTTAATATCTCAATTTTTAGTGGTCCTAATTCTGTAAAGATAGCCACAGTTTTCTTCTTTAGGAAAATTATGTTAGATATTAAAAACAGTAATATAATAAATATAATGTATCAGATATTATCATATCTATTACTTTGTTTTTTTCACGTTCACCAATTATTTTTAGAATCATAAGATTATATGCAGTGGTATTGTCTTTAAGGGGTGTCTCTTTGAGTTTTTTGCAGATAGAGACAGTGAGCTGCAGTGGGGCTGTCTCTATAGGGTGTATCTATCTAATTTTTTAATATATATTTTACATTAATTTTAATAAATAAATTCGAAAATTTCATCAATTTAAAAAATTACATTATTAGACATAAAAAAATACATTACTAGAAATAAAACAAATTACATTAGAAAAGAAAAATCAAAGAAGCAAAAAAAATCAAAGAAGAAACAAAATGAAACCAAAAACTGAAAAGAAAAGAAAAATGAAACAAAAAATTGAAAAGAAAAAAAAAATGAAACAAAAAACTGAAAAAAAAAAATAAAAGAAAAAAGAAAAACTTAATAAAAAAGAGAAAAAAACGAAGGAAAAAAAAATGCTCCAAAGGGGATCGAACCATCCCCTTCTTGTAGAAAGGAGACACCTTACCCACTAGGACAAAGTTCACTAAAGTTAAATAATAGCACATTTATTCATTTATACATAAACTTTTCATTTTTTTTTAAAGGGGATCGAGACAGTCTCGTCGGAACGAGACGGGTTCGAGACACCCGACCTTGCAGCGGGGTGTCTCCATGGATTGGGTGTCTCGAGACCCTCCATGGAGACACCACTCTGGAGAGTAATATTTATCCCATGCATCTCGATCTCTCACGGACGTCGTTATCACACACGCACATTTCATATTTTTAGCTCACAAATTTAATTGGGCCCACAATTTATAAGATAACAAAATAGAAGATTTGTTGTATCCATTCGTAAAATAGGGACTACAGATAATATAGGTGAAGTTTTATGAGCTAATTGATGAGCAAATATTTGAGATTTATGCTGTGATTGCTCTTACATAGGGGTGTAATCGAGCCGAGCCGAGTCGAGTTAAATAATGTCTTGCTCAAGATTGACTCGTTTAGTTAATCGAACTTCTCATTTAATTATCGAATGAGCTTTGATCGAGTCGAGTGCAACGCCGAGCCTAATCGAGATTTTTAAATTTAGACTTTCATTTAAAATTTTAGTTATTTTTCAAAAATATAAGTAATTTTATTCCACATTGTAATATATTTACTATTTTCTTGTAAATAAATAAAGTTAACGAGATACTAAATCCAAATATTACTAATTATAATATAAAATATAAGACATTTAATTAATAATCTCAAGTTTCTAACATATTTCATTTAACGAGTTTGCTCACGAGCTAAAGAGTCGATTATCGTCATGCTCAAACTTGACTCGTTTAGCTAAACGAGTTGCTCATTTAATTACCCATCGAGCTTCAATCGAGTCGAACACCAAATAACTCACAAGTAATTTGACTCGTTTACAGCCCTACACTTACATGCTCTATATAATGAGATATTTTATTTATTTTTGAAAACACAATGACATATTTTATAGGATTATTTATTATAATATTTCAAGCGCATTTTGTCTCAGACATAATTCGGACTTTGCGCTTCGCAGGCTATGCTAACTAATTCATTTGGACTTCTTAAAAAGCTAAACTTTTCTTTCTTCAAAAACAAAAATAGCTCTATTTTCTCGGTTTTATTTTTATAACAAACAATCTCTCTATCATGTTTGCTGGGCAATTTTTAAATATAATTATATTTAAATATTCCCCATGTTCCTTTCAAAGATAAATATTTATTTCCATGTTTTATTTGAAATCTACTTTGCAGCTAATTAAATATTCGAATACAAACATTATCATTGATTACTTTACTCAATTAAGTATTACAATTTTTATTTTATTCCAATTGTTATTTATCATCGTTCATTGCTTACAAAAATAATTTTCTATAAATTCCACTAGCTATTAGACCATATTTATCAGAGACCACGCAGACCACCCAAGCAGTCACCTTTATTAATATTTAATTAATTTCTCTCTCTTTCACATCCTCAATATTTTTTCAACCCAGCCAAATCTACTTTTTGTAGTTTATCAATGACCATTCCAACCACCCCAACCTCAACATTATATATTTTTATTTTGCATTATTTTTAATACTAATATAATTATTTGTAATAAATATAATTAAAATAATCCAAAATTAATGTAAAATTATAAATAAAACATAACGATGACAAATTACAAAATAAACAAACCAAAATAATATATTACTTCAATTAAAATACATGATTTAAAATACATATGCAGTGCTTAAAACATAGACGAAACATCATCAAATTTAGTTACGATTGTCAAATTTTTGCCCATATATGCTCGATCAAGTCATTTAACAGAGCTTTGTGAGCTTCTCTATTGACAAGTTGTTCTTTATTTCTCATATAGCTCATTAGACTTGCAATCCTATCGGTGGAATAAACGTAATCATTATCTCTTTCTTCATCTTCACTCTGCCGATTTTTCTACTGAAGTCGATCTTCTATAAATTCTGTAGGATCACGATAGTTCAGGTAAGTGCTTCCTTCATCTTCTACTATCATATTGTGCATGATAATGCAAGCCATCATTATTTTTCCCATAATATCACGATCCTAAATAAGGCATGGACGTTTAATATAAGCAAAACGAGCTTGTAAAACGCCAAAAGCTCGTTCGATATCTTTTCTGGCAGCCTCTTGATGTTGAGCAAACAACTGGTGTTTGCGAGTTTGTGGATCTGAAATAGATTTGACAAATGCTACCCATTGAGGATATATGCCATCAGTGAGATAGTATCCCATATTCTTTTCGTAGCCATTTACGATGTAATTGACCTTTGGTGCTCGACCTTCTAAAATATCATCAAATACAGGAGATTGAGCAAGTACGTTAATATCATTTCTCGAACCTAGAACTCTGAAAAATGCATGCCAGATCCATAGATCTTGTGATGCAACTGCTTCCAAGATGATTGTCGGTGTCCCGCTTCTTCCAGCATATTGCCTTGCCCATGAAGTGGGACAATTTTGCCATTGCCAATGCATGCAGTCAATACTGCCCAACATGCCTGGAAATCCTCGTTATTCTCCAACATACAGAAGATATGTCATGTCTTCTTCAGTGGGCTTCCTCAGGTACACATCACTGAAGTTAGAAATTACACCTTCAACGAACCTTACGACTGACTTACGAATGACTTGTGCGCTCATTCGTAAGTATTCGTCGTGCAAGTCCGCTGTTGTTCCATAGGCCAACACCCTCATAGCTGCAGTACATTTTTGAATAGATGACATATCAGGCCAACCAGCAACATCGCGCTTTTGTGCAAAAAAATCGTCGATTTCAACGAGCTTCTTCATTATACGTTCGAACAAATGCTTTCGCATGCGATACCTTGTTCGAAAATCTTCTGAAGGATATATTGGATCTTCAGCAAAGTACTGCTCGTAAACATTGTCATGGCCCTTCTCACGTTTTCTTTCAATATACCGCCTCATTGCTCTAACACTATGGTTAGTAGGTTGTAAAGATAGAGTGGTTGCATGAATAGCTACATCTTCGATTATTTTATCAAGTTGCCGATTTTGTTCAGCAATTTTTTCTTCCCATTCATCATCTTCGAGAAGATTGAAAGGACCAAAACTAGAACTTGAAGATATTTTTTTAGAAAGGTGAACTAAATGATTGTAAGAGAGAGATTTGTATGTAGTTTTGATGAAGCATATAGATTAATATATAGGAGTGTTGTGAGCATAGGATTCTTCTGACAAGCTTATCTTCTTGTTTGTACGCATCAAATGCCAGATATGTTGGTTTGTTTTATAAGATGAAATTATTCAATTATTTTGATAAAGCATTGGATTCTTCTGACATCATCATATCTTCTTATCCAACTTGCTCAAAACATCACGGGTGAATAAAAGCATGCTTGTGAGCATAGGATTCTATATATTCACCACAAAAAACAAGGAACAATTCGTGTGCTTTTATGAAGATCACATGTCTCCTGACATGCACAGCAAGTAGAAATTTGAAACGTAACATAGACCACATTCATTAAATATTACATAAACTACATAATAAAGCATATGAATTACAAAATACATAATAAGAAACATAAATTTGAAAGTTACATGATAAAGAACATAAATTGAAAGTTACATAATGAGGAACATAAATTGCAAGTTATAAAACATACTTAAAAACAAATAAAATATGATCACATTCCATACAGATCTGCCATTAGATGACGTTTCAGAGCTTTTTCTTCTGGAGATAAGTCCATTTTGCTCATCAAAGTGTTAAGTGTAGATGTTTTCATTTTTCGTTCTTGTATTGCACATTCTTTTTCACGTGTGAACCTCATTTCACACAGTGTTGCAGTGAAATCATCTAGAATTGACGATGATTGTGATGCCACTTCTTTTTCTTCTTTTAGCGTTAGCTTTAACTTTATTTCTCCCAATAGGACATTGTAAGCTTGAAGAATCACCTCTAGGAGCAGAGTCGACTAGTGGTTCTCCATCCTTACTTGTCTTCAATCTTTTTGAGCTCCCTCGACTTTTTTCAAGACTATCTTCTTCTGGTTGGAAACGCGTCAAACCAGTACTGTTTAATTTCAATTCCCACTTGGGATGGTGACGCATAACTTTGTCAAACACCTCATGGTGATTAAATTTATGTTTCCCATAAATTGTTTGAGCTTATGCCTCAATATTCTCTTTGGACTACTCGCTCGTAGCTCGATCGTGTGCTTTTTTGTATGCACCAATCCACTTGGTTACGGCCGTAGTGAGTCGTTTGTAGCGCGCCCTCAGTGATTTTATTGTCCTTTGTTCGCCCAGTACTGGCATCTCTGTTCTCCTTTTCTCATATTGCTTTAGAACTTTTTTCCAGAACTTGTTCGTAGTTTGGTTGGTGCCGACGACTGCATTCGTACTGACAAAACACTATGCAGACATTAGTGCTATGTCTTTTTTCACACTCCAATTTTGCGGAGTGTTTGAATCATTAGTGTCAGTCTACACCTCATTTTCAAATGAGCTTTGGGAGATGTTTTGAAATGAGCTTTGAGAGATGCTTTGGAATGAATATTCTTGAGAAGGATCAAACTGGGGATAATATCCTTGGGATGGATCATAATTGGGATAGTATCCTTGGGAAGGATCAAAATTTTGTGATGAATGAAAATTTTGAGAATTGTAGAAAGAATTGTTCTCGTCATCCATGGTAAACGAAAATAACTAATAAAGAAAAAAAATGGTGTGATAAAATGAAAATTATATGTAGAGAGAAGAAGAGACTTTTTTTTGTGCAAAAATATAGCAAATATGATCTCTATTCATAGAGTAGGAAAAATTATGAATTTTGATATTATTTGTATTTATATTTAAAATAATTTGTAAAAGATATAATAATTTTATTTTAATATCCAAAATAATTTGAAGAATGAATTGAAATGACGATAAATGTTACCATTCCATTGAATTAAAAGTAGACGAGAGAGAGGCCACTCGATGCCTTTTTTTTGGGGGTCAACCCAAAATTTGAGGGAAAAAGAGGCCAGCCCACATTTTTTTTTTTAACTGAGGTGGCAGATTGGTTGAGCGCCGATAAACGAAACCTCATGACTACAATCATAAATATGATTAAATTGATTTTCACTCTACTTAGTTTAGCTGTAGGTATGGGCCTGTATAATTTAACGGGCTGCTCTTTTATTGGGTTTAATTGGCCCAATTGACTATGTTTTCTAGTACATTATTTTTATTTAAAATAGCCTGTAAATAAAGCCATAATATATATTCACACATGTATAAGTTTTATTTTTTTTTGAACAAACACACGTGTATAAGTATTATTTATTTGACTGTTTTAAGAGAATATACATCTATCTATTATTATATAAATAAAAATTACTCTTCTTTAAAAAAAAATTTATATAGCACCCTTCATATTATTCCATTCTTATTTATCTCAATTCTCCAATTTTTAGAATAAAAAATTATTATTTCATATTTCTTATTATATATTATATACGTATTATATTATTATGAATTATATATAGATTTTGTCCAAAGATTTTGTTTCAATATTACTACACTAGATATAGATTTTGTTTCAATATTTAGGTTTCTGCATATTTACTATTTCAAACAAATTGAAGATTCTTGCGACTGTTTAAAATTGGACTACATTTCATTTTAATATGAAATATTGTTATAGAAGTACGTTTAAACTTTTTTGTTGGAAAAAATTTAAAAATTTTATATTTTTATGTATATATACAGCAATGCATCATTATATATATGTAGTTATACATTTTTATAATAAAGTTTTTATATATTAATAATATATATATATATATATTTATGATACATATTTTTTTGTAGTATAATAATATACTCATTTAATGACAAATTGTAATAATAAAAGATGAACACTACAATTTATAATTTTATACAAAGCATTCGCAATGGCGGCTCGATTGCACCACGGTCAACGGACTGATTCCGACCTTAAACTGTGGGTGTAGATAGACCGATTCCAAGCTAGCGGTTCAACTTAAGAAAAAAAAAATCTTTGTTAATTTCATAATGTATGATATTTAGCGTCACTTTATTATGTAGATAATCTTTATAATTATTTTACTTCTCGAAATCAATATGGGACAAAGAGGTATTTGATGTCAAAGCATCCATGAATACTTTTATCTCACATCATTTTGAAAAGAAATGGAGCTTTCAAATTATCTATAAAAATGCATGTTTAAATATATATATATATATATATATATATAAATTTACTTATATATTAATTACATCATCAGTATATTACTAAAATAAAAATGATTTTAGCTTTGCAAAAGTTCTATGTGCCACCCTCCAAATCCCTTCATTCCTATTTATCTAAATTTTCAAACTTTTGAATTTTTAAATATAAAATACTAATAGATTTTAAATATCTACTAAAATCTTGTGCCCACATCGGTTTTCAATGAAACTTCACTTATTGAGAAGCCTATAATACCTATATTTAATAAATAACTACATTTTTAATAGTTTAATTTAATTGAATTTAATTTGATCAGTTTATTAGTTAATCGAAAAAATAATTAATTTTTGTAGGGAATAAATTTATTAATTGGCCAAAAATGGTTCCAAAATAATTTGGCTAATTTATTGGTTAAACAAATTAAAATTTAAAGTAGTCTAATATTTTTTTATTTAATTTGATAAAAAATAATTGAATTTAATTTGACCAATTTATTAGGTAGACGTGTCAATTACCAACTGACGGGTACCTCAACTCGAGATCTCACGTGACACATCTCCAATCTTTATTCTTATTTATTTTAAATTTTTATTTTATACATTTTTGTCATGTATTTTGTAAAATCTAAAATCGTCATCCGTGAATTAATTTTTACGTTATTTGTAGTTGTGTTTCCACCTTTGCATAATTCGTAAATGTAATTAGCGAATATTACTTGTTGGGAAATTTATTAGTATGAGTTTTGATGAATTCCAAAACCAACTGACCCCAACCGAGTAGATGTTGCCAGTTCCTAATGTTAGCTGTTAGGCTCGCTGTTTTAGCAATGTTAAGATTTTATCTTTACAGATCTCCAGCTGAAGACGGCAACATAACAACACTCGAATACAACCCCGGATGAAAGATCGGATAAGGAACATCAGTTACAAGACTCTGCCTGATGAGAGAGCTATGTCAAAAAGGGGAATGTTTTTTTACAGCTGAGAGTTCAAGCCAACTGTTCAGCTAGAACATCAGCTGTAAAATGCCATCCGATAAAGAGAATGATTCAAGAAGGGGAAAGCTATAAAGAAGTCTCAACATGAAGTTCAAAGACAGCTGAGAGTTCAACGGTTCAGTCAGAACATCAGCTGAAGACCACTTAGATAAAAATCAAGATTTTCAACCGACTAGCCGAGGTTGACTGTCAGAAAGGTTTGAATTTGAATTTCAAAAGGAAGTCACATGGGGGTTTGACCGTTTAGTCATTACCCCATTTGGCCCAACACAAGGGTGTCTCAGATGGAAAGCAGAAGAGCTCAGATGCCATATCGGGAAAGTCTGCAGAGATGAGAGACAAGCCATTTCAACGATCAGAGATCAACAGCTCCTCCAACGGCTAGTTGATACTCTCCGCCTATAAATAAGAGGCATTCATTCATTCGAGACACAAGATACACACGCGAGAAGAAACCAGAGAGCTAAAGAAAGAGAAATATTCTTCACGAGCTGAACTGAATCTCTTAGAACATCACTCGTTGAGAGTTCTAGAGTTAGATAGTTTTTGTGTCTTTAGATCGAACCTTGAGAACATCACTTAGTGAGAGTTCATAAAGAGTTAGATCACAGCTCACATCCCGTTCGAGCTTTTAGTTGGAAACACATTTTTCTTTTACCTGCAAAGGTTTAGGATCCTACTCTTCTTGCAACTGAGTAGCTAGGTTGTTAAGTACCCGTAAACTTAACTGTAAAGGTTGATAAGTACCCGCAAACTTATCCTTAACGGTTGCTCAGCCCGCGTAAGCTGAGTGGTTTGTCCAGAAGAACTTGAACAGAATTGTGTGGTTTCACAACTCCCCGTGGACGTAGGAGGGTTATCTCCGAACCACGTTGAATTCTGTGTGTCTGTGTTTATTTCTGTTCAGTTACTTATTGCACTTCCAACTGACCAATCTAACCAGCATACAAACCTCATTTGCATTTTCAACAGTTTTGGTATTTGACCAACCGAGCATTAAAGCGTGAGTTGTTTTAACGAGTTTAATTTCCACCACATTCCGCACAACCTCACTCTTCCAGCTGAGGTTGCTTACTCAGCTGTGAGATTCCAACTGAGTCTTTTTACTCGATTGAAGTAATTTTCAGGGTTAAGTTTTAAAATCCTAACTGGTGTATTCCCCCCATCCTATACACCAGTAACTCGTTTCGGGACCATCATTACTATACAGTTAAGGACGAGAACCAATATTACAATCAGTTTTTGTAATTAAATTTTGGTTCTATATAAATTATAAATTGATTTCATATATTACACACTTATAAATCAAAATCATGATTAGCGGGCCGATTCTAACCAAAAAACGTGGCGGTAGACGGACTTTCCAGCTGACGGGTACCTTAACTCGAGAAATATTTCATTTAATGCATATTTTTTTCATGTATTTTCTAAATCTAAAATCGCTAGGTTTTCAATATTGCATAATTATAATTGTAATTAGCAAATATTACTATACGGTTAAGGACAAGAAAGAATAATACAATCAATTTATTTTATTAAATTTTGGATCTATATAAATTCTTAATGAGCTTCATAAATTATGCACTTGTAGATCAAAATCGTGGTCAGCAGGCCGGTTTCGACCTGAAACCGGTCCGGTAGATGGACATTGCTATACGGATTTTTTTAGAAAGAAACACAAATGACTGAATTTTGAATTGGGTTTGAAACAAGTACGAGTATATAAATTTTAAACAGATTTGAATAATTCGAAACATGCCATCTCGAATTGTTTGATAAACCGTCTCGGTTGGGAAACGTTAAATGTTTGGGATTAGCAGAAATTTTACTAATGATTTGTTCATGAGCCAATTCTAACCCAGAATTGTTCGTGTTGAGAGACCATTTAGTACCAACGAGACAACTTTTATTTTTTTATATATAGTTTAGAGAGACAAATAGATACTATTTGCTATAAAAAAAAGAACTACCTCAATTCTCATACAAAATCAACACAAATCATCTCTTTGAAAAGTAATAGTTTTTATCTCTCACGAGTTTTGAGAAGAAAGAAGGTTTTGAAAATTATCTATAAAAATAGGTGTGGATTAAAATTTTTATGGGTATTACTTAAAAAAATAAAAAATAATTAACAAACAATATCTTTCATATACTATCAGATATTAAATTTTATTAATTTATTAAATAATAAATTTCCGTCGATTTTCAACGGGTTACACACTAGTTCTAGTTAAATAAATATATAATATAAAAACTATACTTTTTACATAACACATGGTAAAAGCTCGGATTAGCCATCTTCATCTAAGGATGAGCATTTGGTCAGTTCAGTTAAAAACAGAAATCAAATAGTAGAAAAATTGAAAATCAAACTTTTAAATTTTAAGTAATTGATCCAAACTGATTGGAGGATAACCGAATCCATTCAAACCGTAAATATGTAGGTTTTGTCGAGCTTGTTTTTGGTTAATCAAACATAATAACTATGTAGTTCTACTAAATGGTAGGATAAAGAAAAATTTGTGGTGGTGTTTCCATCCACAAACACATGAAAACCAAAACCAAATCATCTGTTCATGATTTTCCTAGAGTTATGAGTTGAAAAAAGAAAGATGAATGCATAAATGGAGCTGCTCGTGCGAGACAGGTGTGACAGAAGTGCGTGAATCGTGATTATGTTACATCTATGATAATAGGTAGGTAGTTTTATTTATCTAAAATATTTATAATTAATTGTTTTTTCATAATAATTGGTTTTTCATAAATTTAAACGGATCGATAAAAAATATGAAATCTAGTCATACCGAACAAAACCAAATTTATCGATGAGTAACATTTGGGTGCATATTTATGTATGGTGCATAACCCGATTCGACCCGTCCACGCGCCAGGCCCGACCTGCTCGTGAGATCCACGCGCTGCGTGTGGGTCTCATGCGCCCTAGTTTTATTTTTTTTTAGATTTTTTTTTTCCCGACGGAGCCTTCGGCTCCGATTTTACGGCTCCGCCTTTGCTCCGATTACTAAAATAAGGATAATCGGCGGGTAATAATTTGAACTTTTTCGGCTCGCTTCACGGCCTTCGGCTCCCGTCGCTCGAATCTTGACCAAAGAAGAAGCGGCAAACAAAAAAAAAATAACTGAAAAAAAAAACTGGTCAAGGGGGGTTGACCTGGGTCAAACGGGTCGGATCGGGTCGGATCAGGTGTTGCACGATGCAAATGTTGCACCCAAATTTTTGTCTACGATTTGTTTATTATGTTCTTTCGATTTTGCTCACCCCTAATTTGATGATGCATATATGTTTTACCTAAAGTTATTCCGCATGTACTAATAAATTTTTTCTCCGTCTCATCAGCTTGGCTTATTTCTTCTGGGTATGGGGTTTAAGGAAAAAATAATTAAAAGTATAACGTATGTTTAGTGGTGTTTTAAAGCAGAATAAAGTGGGTGGAGAGAGATTGAATAATGAAATAAAGTGTAATAAAATGGGTAGAAAGAGGGGTAACAGTGAATGACACAAAAATAAGATAAAAAAGTAGGATAAACGTGTAAATTAATTGAACCCTAATAATCTTCTAATTGTTTCCAAAAAAGAAAACATGATAATAATAACAGGACAATAAAAAAGGAATACATGCCAATAATAATGGGAAAGAGATAGTAATGATTATTTATTAATAATTATAAAAAATTTAATTGGACCTTTTAGCTACAATAGCGCACTCATCCGAGTATATCGAGTTGATAATAGATCAATTTTTACTATTGTTGATATACCCAAGTATGTATGTATAAAATATTGTTATTGTTCAACTTGATGATCGGATATCTGTAAAGCGTATTACATAAACATATCTCAACTCGATATTTCTAATTTCTGAATAATTTAATTGTTCTTGCTGTGAAAACCCGTGATATATAGTAGTATGTCTATAATTTATTTGTTATTTTGTAATATTTTTAAAAGAAAAGGGTATTTTCGTAAAATGGCTTATAAAGTAAAAGATAGTATTATATAGTATGAGTTCGTGTGAGGCACACGCCAACCATTGCATAGTGCATACATACATAAGAATAAGATATTGTACAGAAACCTCTCCTCTTGAGTCTTGACTTCTATTTTTAGAAACTCAAAACGCCATTCTGTATTAAATTCTGCAAAAGAAAATTAATTCAACTTGTTCATTGAAAATGTCCTACTTCCTTCTCTCTTCAAATTTCAAACCACATCTTCTTCTAGTAACGATTCACGTATATATATGTACGGATTTTATTTTATTTTATTTAAGAAGTACTAAAATTACATCATTTTAATATCAAAATAATAGTAGAACGGTCCAATAAAATTGAGATCCTCCAAGTAGTCGGTACAATATTTCAACCCTAATTTCATCACCAGATTACATGGACATATAGACAATCCAATTTCTAACTACCATTGCAATATATTACTAGCAAAATTTATAATTATCTCGCCAATATCTATGTCTCCACCTAGTAGCAAATTTAATATTCAGGAACATAAGGTAGGTTGAATCTGAGACCCATCAGAAATTTGAAGTTTGAATAATAGTTGAAATTTGAAGAATTGTCTTACTAAGTGATTTTCTAGGTTTGTAGTTGGCTATGCGGAAATGTCAATCAAACCAATCCATTCAATTGTCATGATATATAATTCTGTACCAATTGAGTTCATATTTTCTGGGTTATTCCTAACCTCATCTTAAGACAAATCTCCTCACAATCTCATGCCAACCCTCTCTGTCGATTTACCCTAAATATCTTCTGATTATAAATCTTTCGGGTAATAATATTCGGTCACACAAGTTAAAAATGGTAATATAGGTTTTGAAAATAAAAATATACCTTGATTGGGGAAGCATAAATCCTAGGGAAAAATGTGATTATTTTCATTTTTATAGTCAACTTTCTTTTTTCTTACGCGTGTGGGTGACCAACGTGTGACCGAATATCATTACCCAATTCTTTGACCCTAACTAAATTTTTTTCTTGTGTTTAAATCAACTAGCGGATTTTTACTCTTAAGACAAATCTCTCCCATTCTCATGCCAACCCTCTTTGCCAATTTACTCTAAATATTTTCCGATTATAAATCTTTGACCCTAACTAATTTTTTTCGATTTGTTTAAATCAACTAGCGGATTTTAACCTATTGACATCCTACCTTAGACGGTTAGACCTTTTTTAAGTTCTTCTACAACCATAATATCCAAAAACATTTCCAATGATTGAGAGTCGGCCCACATAATATAATATATGTATACACCTCTTAGCTATTATCAGCTCCGATGAAAAGCTATGAAATACTATTCTTTCCGTTTCCGAGACAAATGACTCATTATTATATCGGGCCGTTTATGATACATAGTTCATTTTTAAATAAGGAAACAATTAGTTTTTCAAAAGTTGTGAATCATGACATTGTAATTACTTTTAACCCTTCACCTTAATACAATGATATTCAAAAGTTGTGAGTCCCTCGTTCTAGAACAAATAATACTTGTTACCTCCGTCCACGATAATGTAGTCCTAAGGAAGTGGCACATATTTTAAGAAATAGAGGATAAATGAAAATGGGAAAGAATGAAATCTATAATTATTATATGATTTATGGTAATAAATGAACTAATTAAAAGTTATTTGATAAATAAATAAAAAATTTAAAAATAAAAAAATAATAATCCATCTTATATTATCAACAGTCATAAAAGAAAATCAAACCAGAGTTATCGTGGAATAATGTGCACGGCAAAATGCAAGCCCATGATGACATGTGAGGATAGGCAGATGGGCCCACACACAGTCCCTTTGCTACTAAAGTACTCGGGCCGTAAATTTTGGTCTGTAATTACAATTTAGGGCCCGAAACCGAAATGTCATGGGCTCCTCGTGCGCCCGGGGCCCACATAGTTGTCATGCTTTTCTCTGTTTAACTAATTTTAGTATATTCGTGGGCTCCACGCGTCCCGCTTATGACGGATTTCTGGTGCACGCACCTTATCACTATCTTCATCACTCTTTTCTACTACACGAATCAATAATAATAATAATAATAATAATAATAATAATAATAATAAAAAGGGGTGATGGTAAAAAGAAAATACATCAACTCTGCTCAAATTCTAATTTTTCACATCAACATTCAATTTAATTAGATAATACATGAATTTTGAATTTAGTTGTAAATTTTACATAGTTTTGACTTTATGTAAAATTTAATTAAATAAATAAAATCTATTCAATTTATAAATATTAAAATATATAAATAATTAGGTATAATCAATAATAATCATCACAATTTTCTCAAATATTTTAATTAAATCCATAATTATATTTTGCTAAAATTATATGTTTTGATTACAAATTTTATATTCCTACCTAATTAGAAATTTAGAGACATCAGTTTTTAATTTATAAATTTCTTATCCATCTATTTTAATTATGTAAAATTTTATTCGATATTCGAAGTGAAATGTGTTTTTAACTACAATCATTATTTTTGAGATTAAGTTCGATTCTTCTAATATATTTTGACCAGTTTTATTTTTATCAATACACCTGTAAATATGAAATTAATGTATCATATATTAATAATTACGAGCAATAATTAATTAGTAATATTTGGAAAAATCGTGATGATTATCATTGGCTCCATCTAATTATTTATATATTTTAATACTTAAATATTTTTTTTTTAAGTTTGATTTTACCCAAAGTCAAAGACATGTGAAACTCACAACTAAATCTAAAATTCGTGTATCTATAATAATTTAAGAAAAGTTCATGTTTTTTATGGCCATTACCCCTAATAATAATAATAATAATAATAATAATAATAATAATAATAATAACATAATGATGATGACAATTTCTTTAACATATTAGTCAGATCAGACATATTTTTAATTAAACTTACATATATACTCTCTCCGTCCAACTCAACAAGTCCTATTTGTGATATACATCTAGATTAAGAAAAAGAGAGTTAGAGTGTGATTAAGGTAGTATTTTATTGTTCATGTTAAAGTAGGTTGAGTGGAAAAATACTATACAATAAAATAACAACACTATTCACGTTTAAGTGTGACATAAAGTAGGTTTTAGTGTGTTAATCTTTGTCAAATAAGAAAATGGGACTTATTGAATGGGATACCAAAAATGGCAAAATGAGACGTATTGAACGGGACAGAAGGAGTGTACATTAGTAAGGAATTTCTTCGAAACAGATAGGAAATTATTTTATATTATATAATTTAAATAAAGAGACATATTTTGAAATAGCCATAATGACCATTAAAATATAAATTTTGGTCCACCCTCTTTAAAAAATATAAATTTTGGCCATTTTTTTAATTTGGGACGAAAATACCCTTAATGAAATGCGGAGCCGGTCGGGTCTGACGCGGGCGAGCGCGGGTCAGTTCGGGAGGGTATGAGGCATCTGGTACATTTGGTACAAATTTAGTCTTATTAGTATTAATTGTTCTAGCACATCTGGTACAAATTTAGCCTTATTAGTGCCAATTGTTCCAGATTTGGTATAATTGGGACGAATTGTCGAATTAGTTCCAAATGTTCCAAGTTATGACATGGTACTCTTGGGACGAACATTCCAATTATCCCAAGTTATACTGCTCCGATTTTGCGGCTCCGCCTTCAGCTCTGATTGTATGGCTCTGCCTTCGCTCCGATTACTAATATAAGGATAATCATCGGACAACAATTTAGATTTCTTCGGCTCGCTCTGAGGCCTTCAACTCTCTCGCTCGAATCTTGATCAAAGAAGAAGCGAGAAACAAAAAACGAAAAGGAGGACAAAAATTTGGAAATTAAAAAAAAATCTGAAAAAAAAAACAGAAAAAAAGGAAAAAAAATCTGAAAAATAAAAAAATAAACATAAAAAAAAGAAAAGGAAATCTGGAAAATAAGAAAAAAAAATTAAAAAATAAAACAAAAAATGAAAAATAAATCTGGAAAATAAGAAAAAAAAAAGAAAAAAAAAGCTGAAAAAAAAGAAAGAAAAAACTTGAAAAGGGAATTAAATGTCAATAAAATGGGTTAAGGAGTGATGGATCACAAATAGAAGAGGAAAATGGGTATTTAGGTCTTAAGTTCAAAAAAATGGCCATAATTTATATGAAGAAGATAGTGGGCCATAATTTATAGTATTTTAATGCTCATATTGGCTATATCACATGATATTCTCTTAAATAAATTTAAAAATTGATATTATTGAGTTTATTGACATACTGCATAAAAATATAATTTTTTTTTTGGGAAGATGCATGAAAATATAATTTGATTTGGGGCAACCCTTTAAAATTGCAGCAGAGTTTTCTTATTGCAAAATAATTATAATATAATAAAAATAATTATCCATTTTAAAATTTGTAAAAGGTCTCCTATAATATGCACAATACGATTCTTTATTTATTCAATATCGTAAATATATGTTATATATTTAATTATTATGATAGCAATAATGTATAAATCAATAATTAATTATTACTTCCGTCCCATTCAATATGATATGTTTTTCTTTTTAGGTTGTCCCGCTCAATATAACTTGTTTTCTTTTATAGAAAGAATTAATAAGTTTACTTTAGTCTAAAAATATACTTTATTATCACTTTATTGACTAAAAAAATACTTTATTAGCACATTTTTATACTGAATTATTATTCTTAATTTCTGTACCGAAATGAATTAGACCATATTAAATGGGACGAAGAGAGTATTAATTTAGCTAACGAGAATGATGCGGTCTCGAATAATATTAATATTAATAAATGGAAGCATGGGGATTAGATGGAAAAAGTTGCTTTGAAAATATTTTGTCAAATGTCTAGATGATAATTGAGGTCACACCTTCTCCTAAAAAAATTGAAAATTTGAGGTTACCCTTCCTCAAATAAAATTAGTCGAAATCATTAAACGAGTGGGAGAATTAGCCAAACAATTGAATAAAATGTCACTTGAATGGTCATTACACATTTTATTTCTAAGAAAATCTTAAATCTATATATGTTAAATATGTGTTAGCTCTTAATTTGCTTTATTATGAATTAGGACTACGATTTGACATCTTCAAATTTCATATGGTATCTGAATTGTTTTTCAACAACAAATTATATTATAAAAAGCGTGTTGATAACCTACCCCATACCCATATTCACATAATCAATCCCGTCATTGATAGAACAAATGTGACGTAGATTAGTTAGGTCTACTACATTTTTCAAATGAGACCTAAAACTATATACAAGGGCAAAAATGTAAAATCCGTAAATGACGCCGCTCCTCGCTCTTTTCACCCTCTGCGTATAAAACTGCTCAAATGTAAAATCCCTTCTTACAATAATTCAACAAAATCTCGAAATTTCAGCAAAAGCGATTTTTCATTAATCACTAAAAAAATTGAAGACAACTTCTCGAAATGTGTGGAGGAGCTATAATCTCCGAAGTCGTGCCGCCGGCGAGCCGATCGTCGCGCCGTCTCACCGCCGATTTGCTCTGGGGCAGCGCCGCCACCGCCCTAAACAAGAAGACGAACAAGCAGAACTCTAGTTATTACTCGAAGCCTCTCAGATCTAAGCCTATCGTTTACTTCGACGATGACTTCGAAGCTGATTTTCAGGATTTCGAGGATTACTCGGATGATGAGGAGGAGTTCGATTTGGAGAAGCCTCTCGCGTTCTCTGCTCCGAAGAATCTAGGTGTTAAAGGTAATCTTCTTCTTTTTTTTTCATTTTTGGATTTTTTTTACTTGATTATACATTTATGCTGTTAGTTTCCTAATTAGTAATACTGAATGATTTGTTGCAGACTTGCAGTAATTCCTTTTTTGCCTTTCTAATTGGTGGTGATAATGTGATTTCCTTGATGTTTCTTATTTTAATGTTAATTTCTCCATGAGAAGATTATTTAATGGTGGTTTTTGAATTCTAGATCACTTATTCAATTGTTAAGTTAGAATTTGTTATTATGGGTGAAGGAAGCTTCTGCGGTATGATTTTCTTTTATGGCCAATTTAGAGGGTTTATATATGACCAAAATGAAACGACAATCATTGTTAAGATTATGATGTTATCTCCTCCCCCATTTGTATTGGGGATGGCTAGTTTTGATTTGTGTAACAAACTAAATTCGGTTATCTACAGATTCACACTTAAATTTAGGATCTTTATTTTAATCATCTTCTAATCAACTGCTATGGCCTCAAAGTAAATGGAGCAATTGGATTTAGTTTTCTTGGTTTTGATTAATATATATCGATTTAGAATACTTATTATCACCCTAAAAACAAAAACAAACTTTAAAAGGGTCGGTCTTACAAATCCTCGTCCTGTTGTTGGTGCTTATTATTTGTTTGTTGTATTCTGAAGCTCCGATATCGCATGACTCTACTGAGTCTGATGAGGATGCTGAGAAGTCCTCAAAAAGAAAGAGAAAGAATCAGTACCGAGGGATTCGACAACGTCCGTGGGGTAAATGGGCTGCTGAGATCCGTGATCCAAGGAAGGGGGTTCGAGTTTGGCTTGGTACATTCAACACTGCTGAGGAAGCTGCAAGAGCTTATGATGTTGAAGCTCGGAGGATCAGAGGCAACAAGGCTAAAGTGAATTTCCCTGAAGATGTTCCTATCTCTGCCACGAGGCGCACTGTTAAGGTGAATTCACGAAAAGCGTCTTCCAATGAAAACTCAGAGTCCATTCAGCCTAACATGGACGAGAATATGAGTTTCACCAGCATGCTCAGCAACGACTACTACGATTCTTTGAGTTTCATGGAAGAGAAGCCACAAGCGAAGCAGTTTGGATATGGTGATGCAGGACTAAAACCACTTACACCCTCCGATGGCTCTAGCATTTACTTCAGCTCCGATCAAGGAAGCAACTCCTTCGACTGCTCAGATTTTGTTTGGAGCGACAATTGTGCAAAGAATCCAGAAGTATCGTCTGTCCTCACCACTGTTCTTGAGGATGATCAATATCTGGATTCAGATATTCCTTCCCCAGCAAAGAAAGCAAAACCGACTCCAGAAAATGAACAGAGCACTGGGATCACTAAATTCTCTGATCTCTCAGAGTTCGATTCCCAGATGAAGCTCTTCCAGATGCCGTATCTTGAGAGCAACTGGGATGCTTCAATAGATGCCCTGCTCAGTGGCGATGCGAATCAGGATGGTGGTAATGCTATAGATCTGTGGTCGTTCGATGATGTTGCAGCAATGGCGGGTGGTGTCTATTGAGACTGCGTTCAATTTTCTTGCTTGTTGTCTGTAAATAAGGCTGCATGTTAGTGCCTTTTTCACTTCCAACATGCATCTTCATTCGATCATAAGTGGTGAGCTAATGATTCGATTTCTCCTTCTTGCTCTCGTGTAGGTGTGTTCGTTACTGGGTGATGAAGGACGACGAACAGTTGAGCATGCTCAAGCCATCAGTGCTGCTTTAGTAAGGCTCATCCTAACCGAGGTGTATATAGTAACTTAAATCTTAGCTTGCATTAGTGTTTGAGAGTTGGGAACTGTGAGAGAGTAATTCTGAATTTTAGATCGATGTGTGTCGAGATCCTCAACTTGGGATGAAAACTGATGTTTGATTATACTAATCTATGTTTTGCTATTTTGCATCTTTACGTATTTACCGTTTCCACTCTTGAGGTATTTCCTAAATTTGTAGTAATGGTTAGTATGTATTTCACTGGGGATATTAACTCCAAGATTCCGCAAGATGCTTCAATGGTCGTGTCGGAGGAGAGTATCTCGGGTGACGGGATGGGTCCGGTTGAGGTTTGAAGTTAAAGACCCCTCGACTCGGACCCAAAGGTCCAATACCCTATCCGAGTTCAAGAACGCGGTTAGGTGTTGAACAAGTAGCAAGGCCGGCGTAGCGACTTCCAATTTTGGTCCGAAATATACTTGTCGCACTAAATATAAATAATTAAGTTTGAGCATGATTCGTTAGCAAATTTGTTATATACTCGTGAGTGAGAATAAAACTATTAATTTGGTGTTTAATTCAGATTTTTATACTTTTTTTAATGATAATTATGTTCTAATTAAGTAACCTTATTTGATCTAGCAAAACAATTATTTTAGAAAGTGATAATTTTTCTACGATTCAATAGTTTCTTGAAAAAAAATTGAATATTGAGATTAGAAATATATATATATATATATATATATATAATTGTAAGAGTAGTTTAGGTTATGCTCAAATAAAGTCCTCAGTTATACAAGTGTCAGTAAAACTAAACTAGAATTTGAGTTTTGATATGAACCACCAATCAATCTTTCTATTGTTTTGAGCCGATGAACGAATCAAACTTGAGTTCAATAATACTCGACTTAGCACAATACATTTCCAGTTGGTTCAATTAGATATTAAAATATAATAGTATGTAATAAACAAAGATTAGCTCTGTTAAATTGATTTAAAATTAAACTAGCGTATAACCCGTCGATCGACGGAAAGTCATAAAAATTAATAAAATTATTAAATAGTACTAATATGTGATAGATTAAAATAAATATTATTTGTTAATTATTTTAACATTAAATAATTCGATTATGCAATCTACTAAACTCGCTTATAATTTAGGGAAAACTCTTTATAAATACCTTTTGATAAAAAGTAGAAGTTTTTTACACTCTTTTATAAGAGTATAAGTTTTCTATACCAAAATCACTTAAAAGACTAAAATACCCTTACTTTTAATAAAGAAAAAAGAAAAGACAAAAAAAATTTAGAAAACCCTAAAATCTATGCGGTCCCCCACTTCCCCCACCACACATCACTTTCTCTCTCTCTCTCCCTCTCAACCCACACACACGACGGCAATATGAGTGAACACTCCGACCACGATGGGGAGTCAAGGGCGTCGGCATCTACCTCCGGCGAGGAAGAAGTACGACTCGTCGTAAACGAACCACCGGTTAGTGCAAAAATTCCACACGAAATTGAATTTTGGATTTGCAAAATATATGCTTCTAAGTGTGTGTTTATGTTCGATTTATTGAATATGAGAACAATGTACTTGATTTTATGAGCATTAGAAGTGTTATATCTAAGATTTGTTGATAAAAATTGGGATTTTAAGTGAAAAATGGGCTGCCCACGGTGGGTGTTTATGTATCCACGATGGCACCCATCGTGGGAAGCCCCATCGTGGGCACCCAGTCGTGGGCAGCCCCGTCGTGGGTAGCCCCATAGTGGGTTGCCCCGTTGTGGGTTGCCCCGTCGTCTGTTTCCCCATCGTGGGCAGCCCCATCGTGGGTGTCCAGGAACTATTTTATAGGCTTTGAGTTTTGTGGTTTTGTTTGTTTGAGTGATCGAACTTCTATCCTTATACTTTATGTGTTTATATTGCAGCCCGGTTGTGATTGGATGAGACCTGGATTGCGTCATCATAACAAATTAATAAATATATATTGTCGTGAGATCCTATTTAAAGATATACCGAAGGTATTTCGGCACTTCACGCACAATCCTCGACGGTATCAAGAAGTGTATGATGAATTTACGGCGGGAATTGTTGGCCGTTTGATTAAACATAAGAGACTTGGAAGTACAAATAGTGCCCTGCATCATTTGTTGGCCTGTCAGTTGACTGGTAGAGAGATCCCCGCGGATGAGACGTGGTTCCAAATTGCCGGGAGAATCCTCCGCTTCACAGCACGCGACTTTGCGTGCATTACTGGATTGAATTTTGGGAAGATAAATTTTAATCCAAATGAGAGACATCTTCTCCGGCCTGACAGTCTTTTCCATAGAGTATTCAAAGGCCGCAAAACTAAAGTTATAGAAATGCATAATAGGTTTAAAGATTTAGATTTGGGAGACAACCTCGAAGACTATGTGAAGGTAGCTAAGCTCTTATTTTACTACCGGTTTCTCCTGTGTCGGGACCATAATATGGATGTGGAGGAATGGGCATGGGCATTAGTTGAGGGTCCGGAAAGTTGGGAACAGTTTCCGTGGGGTGATTACACATATCAGGCATTGACTTACTACATCAACAACACCGCCAAGAATCCCAACCAATGCGATATTGGAACTTATCACTTTTACGGACCGATTTGGGTTTTACAAATTTGGTCTTACGAGTGTATTCCACTGTTGGGACGGAACTGTGGAACCCGATCATCCACCGTTAGAGTTCCTCGATATTTTATGTGGACTACGAGATGTCTTAAAGCAGATTTTAGCACCTTCTTCGAGAGAGAGGTACGTGTCTTGCTTTTATTTTTATAATATTTTATCATTTATATTACATGTTTAATTTGTGATCTAATAATAATTTTACATAACTTGTTTAGGGTCTTGTCATACATAACTTGTTTATAATATTTTATCATTTATGGAAGACATGGACGAGCTGTATTGGTTCAGTCTTGACTCGGTGTATCATGTACACTGGAAACCTCCAAGAAAATTAACAGAGAAGAATACAGAAAAGGTTTCCCCGAAAAAGGTGAAAAAGAAGGGAAAATTGGCGAAGGCTGCGGAGGTGGTGGGGAAGATAATTAAACCGACCTCATCGGCACAGAAAATCCCAAAACAACGCCGACAAAGCACCCCACCATCACCACCACCAGTAGATACAGTTGAGACAGCAGAGCCGGTCTATCAGGTGAGACCCGAAGATAGAGTGTGTTGTGTCCACGGACGTCCTTGTCCTGACCACACGAAGGACGACACAGACGACTACTTCGATCGCCGGTTGAGGGCGGTCTTGATGGACGAGTCTGACAAGGGCTTCTTTGCTACCTTTTCCCGGAAGCTCTTTGCTCAGGTGAAGGAGTATTTCGGTCCGAGACACAGACAGTCTAGGAGCCCTCCACAGCCGTCTGTTGGGAGCCACAGGAGGAGCCTTGAGCCACACCGTCACTCTGCAGAGGTTTCTAACACACACCGGAGGTTTCCGGACCCGCCTCGTCACTCTGCAGCTGCAACTCTACAGGAACAGCACAGTCACCACATCCCTGAGCGTACCGAGCAGCCGATGCACCACCTGTTAGGGCAATCCTTTAATCTTATACCCTACCAAAGCGAGCCACCTGAGCAGCCGTGGGGGTATCAGTCTGCCCAGCAGCAGCAACCGCCGATGTTCTTCGGCTACAGCAGTAGACCGCTGCATCAGTACGACCCTCCGACGTGGCAGCCTCCGATGTTTCGACCTCCTATCTGGCAGCAGCAGTCAGTGTTTCCAGGCGACGGCAGCAGCAGTCACCATTTTCCTACTGCCGAGTTCACCCCACATGAGCAGCAGATTCCCTACCAACCTGAGTACCAACAGGAGCAGTCGTTTTTTCCTACTGTGGAGGACACCACACCCGAGCAGCCCAGACGGCAGGTTTCACCTGTTAATATTCAGTGGTCGTCATCCTCTGATAAGGAGTCTGCTGAGCAAGATTACGAATTGGTGGAGCGAGAGGAGGTGCAAGGTCGTCGTAAGACGAGACCGTCTGCCGCCATGCAGACGCCTTACCAAGCCATGACTCAGCAGGCCGTAAAGAGGTTGAAGCGTATGTATAGAAGGCATAGAAAATCAGGAGAGGATGTTGTGATCACAATTCCGATGCTTGGCCATGTTGTGGTGCAATCTGTTTTTTATCGTCTGGAGAATCCTCGACAAATGATGTGGGCAGAGGTACAATTCTATCTTAAATTACAATAATTCAAACTTATTTGTATATTATAACTAACAAAATTAAATAACATTGCAGGAGATAGAGCTGTACCTAAACTATATGAAATTCAAGGTGAGACATTTAAATAGGTTGACAGCTGATGGAGTATGTGAGGCAACCACCATTATAGTTGGCACTGGATTCTATGTAAGTATTTCTCTTCGATTTATGTAAATCTTGATTATATTAATATTCTTTTTGATTTATGTAATTTTTGGTTGTATTACTAGAATGGTTTGCGAAATGAGTGGGATAAGTTGTTTCCTATTAATGCACGAGGAGAGAGAAAGAAAATTCCTCCAGGACTTAGACTACATACTAATTGGCGTGTACCCGATGCTCTTATACATATGGTTGATGGCACAGAAGTGAATTAGCAACGGCTTGGTGGCAAGCTAACCATGTAAGTTATTATATTTTAAAATAATTTCATATTTGTAGTTTACTATAATTTTTTTTTTTAATGTAGTTAAATTGTTAAATTATTCCTTGTCGTGTACAGGTCATAACAGTGTGTAATGTCGGGGGGAATCATTGGGTCACCATACGCATTTGTTTGAAGGATTGGACTGTCGAGCTGTATGACTTGACCATTATCCATCACAGGGAAACGAACGTGCGCGAGGAGCAATTACTGTGTGTGACCGATCTCTTACCTCGACTGTTGCTTGCATCAGGATACTGGGAGCAAAATTCTCATAGACAAAGGTTAAAAAACCCTCCGCTCTTGATTAAGATGCGTGAGGAGGAGCAATTCATCCAGACCGACGGGACAAATTGTGGCCCATACTCTCTTATGTATGTTGATCGCCTCATCAATTTAACATCGACACATCGTAATGTGTCAATTGATGATAGATATATTGAGAAGTATACGTATTTTGTTGGAACTAGAATATTTTGGTTAGGAGTAGAGGGTTCGTTATGGGAGAAAAGACATAGCTAAAATATCATTTTTGTAAATATTTGAACTTATTTTATATGATATTTGAACTTGCTTGTCATTTTTGTAAATATTTGATCTTGCTTGTTTAAGATGTGAGAATGATGTTGAAAATAGCAGGTGAAAAAGGGACTCCCTGGATACCCACGATGGGCAAACCCACGATGGGCAAACCACGATGGTGGCCATCGTTGGCAGCCCACGATTGTGGCCATAGTGGGCAACCCACGATGGGCAGCCCACGATGGTAGCCATCGTGAGCACGGTGGTGAGCAGCCACCGTGGGCACAAGAACATGAGTGAATTTCATTTTTTGTTCGATTCCTTCTTCGATTTTGTTGTTTAGTGCTTGTATAATAGCTTATTTTTCAATTTAAAACTACTTTACAACATAATCCAAAAACCCACACGTGACCTTCATCTAATTCATTAGTAAATCAGGTACTTTGTACGAACATTGAAGTTAGTGATACATAATCCAAACACCCACACGTGACCTTCATCTAATTCACAAATTCTAAAGCTGCAATTCTTTCTGCAAGTCTTGCATAGGAAGGTCGTACGATTACGAGCCGAACGTTTCGATCTACACTCCAAAAAGTTCTCCAGATGATACATTCCAACAGTGATCCTCAAGTCTTTCTTGGACCTAAATAAGGACCCCACTTCGAGTTCCCCACGCAGTGGTGGTGGTTGCTCGACCCACCCTAATCTCTCTGCGCTGTCAGGATCGGGGAATGGAATGATCCAATTGCGCATTGCGCGCAAATGCTCAGTCTCGCGTTCGGACTGATGGTCCGATGTCAAGTTCCGATGACCAAAAACCCTGTCCATTTGTGCCGGCTGTCGCATCCAAGCAATAAAATCAATAGATAGCGAATCAAGCAATTCTTTACGACGATCATCTTCTTCGTCTTCGTCGTAGTCACCATCTTCATCCTCATCTTCCTCGTCTTCCTCATCATTTTTATATTGCTCATGTGAGTAGGGCATGCGGTTGTCAATGTCGTGGTGCTCAAATCCGGAGCTGTTACCACCAAAGTTAACCCCTGGGGCGGATGAGCCGCCGTAATCAACGTAAACCTCCGGATCGTCTTTCTGTTCAATTAACATACGCAGTAACTCGATATCACTCCGCAATAAAACTTTTACTTTGTTTCCGTTGCTCATGCGTGTCAAGTACCACAACGTGTAGTCGTTCGGATTTATATTTCCCAACCCTTCTCCAATAAGTCCAACAAGGCTTGCACGGTTCACTGTGGCACTATCGATGAAGACAAAAAAAGAATCCCCATCTATATAACTCGATCGATCTCATCGACCGCTATGATGTATCAAAACACGTTGCCACGACATCTGAAAAATACAAAATAGCCAACAAATTATAAAAAAAATCCGTTCGAACACGTTTTTAATGCATCTACTGCCTACCCACGATAGATACACACACGATCGTTGGTTGCCACGGTGGTAACCACCGTGTGTTGCCACCGTGGGCACCTTTTCGCAAATCCACGGTGGGGCAACCCACGATGGATAACCCACGATGGACCATCGTGGGTAGCCATCGTGTATAGCCATCGTGGGTGTCCACGGTGGCAACACACGGTGGCAACCCACTATGGCCATCGTTGGTATCCCTATTGTGGGTTGTCATCGTGTATAGCCATTGTGGGTCTCCACGGTGGCAACACACGGTGGCAACCCACTCAGCCATCGTGGATATCCCCATCGTGGGTTGCGAAAAACGGGCCCAGAAAATGCAGAATTCTCATACACACGACGGGGATATATTTTTTACGGCTATTTTACTTCTAAAAACGTTCCTAAACATGCAAATATACTCTCTTATGACTAAATATCAACATATAATTCATGTACATGAAAATTTTCTACCATCGGTGGAAAAATGAGTCAATCGTGGGTTGTCATTGTAGGTATAAAAACTCGTAGAAAAAAATCATATTTAACGTGGTGAATATAGTTACATACCTTCTTTCTACCCCAGAAACACGAAAGCTTTCCGTTTGAGCTTTATCTCCTTCTTCTTTTTAACTATCGTTATTTTTTTCTTAGAGACCCACTTCTCTTTTCTTCTCTATGTCGTTAGTTTCAAGTTTGTGTGTTTGAGAATTTTGCACTACACAATTACATTAGTTGTTGTGTGTTTAATGAGAGCAAACAACCTCTCTTCCAAAACATAAATGAGCATTGTTCAAAATTTAATGTCATCAAAGTTGGTTGGTGATATTATTTTGATATAGGGTTTATTAGAGGAAGAAGAAAGAGAAAGAGAGAGAGAAACGTACGAAAAAAAAAGTCAATTTTTTGTCTTTTTTTATTTGTTTATCAAAAGTAAGGGTATTTTAGTCTTTTAAGTGATTTTGGTATAGAAAACTTATAGTCTTATGAATAAGTGCAAAAAACTTGTATGTTTTATAAAAAGGTATTTAAAAATACATTCTCACATTATAAATTATGCAAAGTTAGATTATAGACCCAACTACAAATATCATAAAAATTATTTCATGGATGACGATTATAGATTTTAGAAAATACATGGGAAAAAGCAAAAAATGAAAATTTTCTCGAGTGTCGGTTGGGAATTGGCTCGTCTACCGCCACGGTTCCAGGTCAGAATTGACCCGTTGACTACGATTTTGATTTATAAATGCACAATTTATGACGTTTCCAGATTTTAGAAAATACATGAAAAAATTGAATAAAATGAAAATTTTAAAATTAATAAGAATAAAGAATGAAAATGTGTCACGTGGGATCCCGAGTTGAGGTACCCGTCAGTTAGTAATTGGCCCGTCTATCTAATTAATTGACAAATTAGAAATTACTTATTTTTTTATCAAATTAAATAAAAAAATATTAGACTATTTTCAAATTTAATTCGGTCAACCAATAAATTATCCAAACTATTTTAGAACCATTTATTCTGTCAACTAATAAATTGGTTCCCTAATAAAAAAAATTATCTATTCGGCCAATTAATAAATTGACCAAATTAAATTAAATTAAACTATAAAAATATAGCAGTTATTTATTCGGCCGATTAATAAATAAATTGGTCAAATAAAATTCCTACAAAAAATAATTATATATTCGGTCAATTTATTAAATTAAATTAAATTATAAAATATAATTATTTATTCGGCCGATTATTAATAAATAAATTGGTCAAATAAAACTTGTGAAGCAAAAGATGAGAAAATATACATTGACTCTAGGTATTTATAGGCTTTTCAATAGGTGAAGTTTCATTGAGAAACCGATGTGGGACACAAGATTTTAGTATAAATATTTAAAATCTACTATTTTATATTTAAAAATTCAAAATTTTGAGAATTTAGATAAATATGAATGAAGGAATATAAGAGGTGCCACATAGAATTTTTTCAAAGCAATAATCGTTTTCTTTTTAATAATATAATATAATGATAATGATGATTTGTCTTATGGGGGAGGAGGTTAAGATTTGACAAAATTAATAGTAAATTGTTACAATATTATGAAATTAAGTACCGAGTCCAGTCCATGTAACCGACAATATCTCATGAAACTATTTAATAAAAGAACAGCTTGTAGTGAACTGATGATTATGGACTATATTCTATTTTGATTTGTGCAAATGGTGTGGTTCACCAACTTTATTACTATTATTATTATTAGCTTGTAGTGATACTGATATGGGCCAAATAAATCCCATCTTGCTACTGGGATCCAATTAAGTTGAATAATTTATCAAAAGAAGAAAGCAACTAAACCACTAAATTCATTTCTTTCTATTTGAATAATTCCAAATAGGATTATGGGTTACTATTTCAGAAAATTAATAGGACTAAGTGGGGTTTTTCCAGACCTGCGTAAATAACTTCTCGCGTAGTATTCTATCAGACTACCTGCACCGGGTGTCTCGAGCGGCGTCACGAGACAGCGCCGGCGACGAGACACGCCGGTGCAGCGGCCATCGTCTCGAGACTGTCCCGAGCCGACGAGACAGCCTCGAGACAGCGCGTGTATTACACGCGCGCGAGTTTTTTTTTTTTTTAATAGGCGCGTGCATTGCACGCGCCAGACATAAAAAAAAAAGAAAAATTAATTTGCAACGGATATGTTTTCAAACGGCTATTAAAACGGCTAAATGCCGATTTTAATTTTTTTTTTTTATTCTCATATTTTCTTCTATAAATACTACTCCCTCCGTCCCCATTTGAGTGCCCTGTTTGGTTTTAAAAAGTGTCCCAGATTCAATGCCCTACTCTGCTTTTTGGACACCTTTACCCTTCTTTTTTTTCCTAAATTACTACTCATTACCACAAAAGGGCCCACCACAACCCAACACCCATATCTAATTAATTCCCCTAATTAGCAACCCTAATCCTACCCAACACTAACCACCAGCCCACCCACTCCTTTCATTTTCCCCCATTTCTTTCTCACTCCCCATTTCTCTCGCCGCTGTCGAGAACCCTAGTTCTTGCGCCGCTATTACTCAAAGCTCTCTGCTGCCTCTTTCTCTCTCAATCTCCATCTCTGTCATCCAATTTCATCTATTTGATGGCTAATTACTCTGAAATGGATACGAGTTCCATCGATTTGGTTCCTGAAACCATGTTCGATTATACACCTCTTGCCCCTTCTTCTGTGACGCCGGTCGACCCGGCGGCCTTCCTCCAGAAATCTCCACCTGGTATTGAAATGGATATCGTCGAATGGTATAAAAAGTTGAAAGAGAGGAGGTTGGCTCGAGCTGCCGCCGCGTCTGCTTCCCTGGTGCCGGAGAATTCTGTGGCGGAGGACGTGTCGGAGAATCCACCGTCTCAATCGGAGAGCGTGGAATCTCAGATTCCACCATCTCAAGCGCGGATCTATGATATGGGCTTGTACAGTTTTCCGATTCCACCTCCTCCAACTCGAGGGGGGATCTACGACTTGCCGGAATCTGAGACGGAGCCCATGGTGCCTGACACACAATTTGAGGATTCGATGGTGCCTGAAACACCCTTGTCACAGATGCAGGTGATGCCATTTCGATTTTTTTTTTTTTGGGTGGGCAGGCTGGTGATGCCATTTCGATTTGTTTTTTGGGTGTGCAGGCTGGTGATGCCATTTCGATTTGTTGGTTAAATTGGTGACTAATCTGCATTTGGTTGATAGATTGTGTGCATTCTGCGATAATTGTTGTTTGGGATGCTTATTTACATGATGATGTCTCTGTTTCGATTATCTGTTCTATGAATGTTGTGACAATTGTTGCTTGGGGTGCTTATTTACATGATTGATGATGCAGATGCTACACTTGTAGGCATATTCCTCTGTGATGAAGTTTTTCTGAGAGGTGAAATGTGACTGCCTCAACTCAGCCACCACTAGAAATTCCTAGTTTTGGAGGTTGAGTTGGGCAGTTCCTAGGGTTCAGGGTTTGTCGATGATGCATATTAACATGATGATCCTTGCTGTTGTGGTGAAATGTGACTGCCTCATGTCAGCCACCACTAGGAATTCCTAGTTTTGGAGGTTGAGTTAGGCACTTTAGGGGTTCAATAGAAGTCAATGATGCAAAAGGTTATGCTGAGACTAGTAGTGAGCATAAATGAGTCACAAAAGCAGTTTACATTCCAAACACTACAAAAAGGGCATTCATAAGTGTTTGTCCCTGTAAACTATAGCAAAAAATAGTCCACATGTGTCTTGCATTCTAAATTCTGATTGACTGCATCCCCAACAACATATCTTCCATGTTGTAGCTTGTTGATCCTTCATTTCCTTCACTTCCTTCATTTCCTGCACTCCCTTCATTTCCTTCACTTCCTTCATTTCCTGCACTCCCTTCATTTCCTTCACTTCCTTCACTGTTTAGGAAGCTTAAGCATTCTGTAACAGTTTCTGCTTCCACTTCAATGCAGTCTGGTAGTATTTCCATCCTTTCCAACATTTCCTTGCTCATGTGTGGAATCTTGTACTTATTCTCTCCCTTGCTCTTCAGAATCTCATTGTGGCAACTCTGAAGAGTAAGGAACACATGATTGATCTTCTCTGCTGAGTACTCTTCATATGCATTCTTGACATTTTGTATGAGCTCATCCAGATTCAGGGTTTGTTGCTGATCTTTAAGTGATTGTATAGCTCTAAAAAAATCTAGATCATTAACATTTGTGTCTGGGGAATTTGCTGGTTGGCAGATTAGTTCAAACTTGAACCCATCTTCATTTGCAAAAGCTAGAAACTAAGGATCATCAGGTTTTATATGTGGCTTGGCATTATCTTGTTGGATAAAAATGTGATTGCCTAGCAAATTTGTTGGCCATTTAGCTTTAAATGTTGGTATCATCTGCATGATTAATGTGATTAAATAAAAAACAGCTAAGTGATGAATCTGTAAATAGATTCTGATAGCATGATGAAGAATAAATGGAATCTGGCAATATCTATCTTACCTGATTGAGAAGACTGTCTCTGGTTACTTGTTTTGTAATTGCTGCTATTGGTTTCACTTCAACTGTTCCTCTTGCTCTGTTTTTTGACTTCCTCTTTGCTGGTTCATATGTGACAAACTCAAAAATTCCAAACTTCCCATCAAACAACACATTGCCCGCTGCATCAATTACTGGCCTTGAAACTGCACAATTGAACATAATCTTGGGGATATGAGTCTTTGATTTTACTGACCTATATGGTTCAGGCTCACCTTTTAGCAGGTAGTATCTCTCATTGGATTTCCATAGGTAAAACCACTTCTCGTCTATGTGAATTGTGTTGTGCATGGTTTGGAATTTGTATTTACCACCCTCTGCATGTGTAGAAAGGTGACTGAGACACCACTTTACTCTGTCCACCTTATTTTTCTGAGTTAAGAATGGTTTGACTGCAGATGTGTGTACTCTAATCTGTTCAGCTTTCACAAATCTATGTAGTGCTGACTTGCTAATTCCAAGGTTGGGTGCCATAACCCGAAGAGATGTTCTCTGTTTTAGTGGCAGATTTTTAACCTTTTCTTCATCTAATTGTTTTTTATTTTTGTAACTCTGACCTTTTCTTTTGGAGTGCAGATTCACTGGAAGTCCAAGTGATAGTTGAGCAGTTACTGCTTGCCAAACTCTCCAAACGGTCTTCAAATCTATGTTGAACTTCACTGCTGCCTCCTTCTTAGCACCATACTCGAGCTGTCCTTCATGGCTGTGTTGGAGTAACCAGCATGCAACAACATTTCTTTCTTCATCACTCATTCTATATCTAGAAATAGGAGCTGCCATTCTTTTTTCTCTCTTTAATGCATCTGTTTTCAGTAGTTGAGAGCTTTGAATGAGCTATTCCTCTTGTATTTATTGCTGAAAAAACAGGCCCTCATTTGTAGATTTAAATTTCCCTCTTCTATTTTGATCAAATCAATTCACTGTACAGGAATATTTTATTAATGGATATCATGTTTTGGCTTTAAAAGTTGGCTGTTCTCCCTCCTTTTTTTTCCACCGTTTGTTTTGCATATGTTTAGTAATGGCAGCAAGTACAGATTTGTTTCACAGATTGTGGTGTCCAAATTTTTGTTACTGGTGGACATGATTTAATTTCATGAACATTTAAAAATCATTACCTGAAAAATAAACAGGATTTAATTTAATGAACAAGAATTTAATCACTACCTTAAAAATTCATTAACAGTAAAGAATTCATTAGCTTAAAAAAAATTATTCAAGTTCAATTAATAAATCAAGTATCCACCCACCCACTATTTATTTATATATAAAGTTGTTTTCCTAACCCCTAATTAGTAAAAGTAAACTAATGTCATTAACACTACCCTTTTTGTCCAAAAACTACACTTTTCAGCTTTTCTTAATTTCCGCGCCCAGCCCACAATAGGGCACTGAAATGGGGACGGAGGGAGTACTACATTCTATCACACCACTCACACCATCCTCACACATACAATTTCCAATTCTCCTCTTACAATTCAATTTTTTTTTTGAATCAATTTCGCTACATCTCGGAAATGGATCCCAACAATCCTTTCTCGTCGTCGTGGTGTCCCCCTGAAATGGCGGACGACGGGCAATACGGCGAATACACCGGCGCGGGGCTCGATTCCATCAACCTCAACTCGTCCGTCGGCGAGTCCTTCCAACACGTGATGGGCGGCGACGAGGATAGTCCCTCATCGGAGCCGGCACCGGCCAAAGCCAAGGGGAAGCAACGCGGCAAAAATAAGGGAAAGGCCCTCGCAAACGTCCCTCCACCTTCTCGTCCGGACGCCGACGCCAAACCAAAGAGGCGCGCTTACACGGTGGAACAAGGCACCGCCGTCGCCCAAATCTGGAAAGAGGAGACTATGCAATTCCATCATCGGACGAGATCAGAGCGGCGACAAGTACTGGGGGCGTGTGGCGGACAGGTACAACGCCATGTTCAACGATGACCTCAACACAAAGACGGTGAAGAGCTTCTTCGGCCGGATCTCCCACTGGGTGAAGGAGTGGATGATAGCTTACGACAAGGCAGACAGGAAAAGACAGAGCGGCGCCTCCGACAACATGGTCAAGGAGCAAGCCCAGGAGTTATACCACGCCCATGAAGGGACCTACTTCAAGCATTTTGGTGCCTGGGAAATTTTGGCGGACTACCCCAAATTCCTCCATCAAGAATTTTCCGACGTTCCGTCGATGAAGCGGACGAAGAATACGGCAGAAGGCGCCTACACCTCATCCGGAACGCCGCACGGATCGAGCGAGCCAACAGAAGAAGAGGAAAGCTCGGCTCCCCCCACCCACAGGGACGAGACGCGGCAAAGGCGGCGGCGAGAGCGGCGAAAGGAAAGGGAAAGAAGAAGCAAAGCGAGGAGGAGGAGTTCGGGTCGATGGTCTCCTCAACAAATGATCGGATAACTGTCCTCGCCGCGGCGAAGAACAACCTCGCCGAGGCAATGAGGGAGCGTGCTCGGGCGAAACAAGACCTCGCCGATTTGAAGATCATCAACACGGACACATCAAACTACACGCCGGAGCAGCTGCAGTTCCATATGATGTTGCTCAACGACGTCAAGCAGCGTCGCGGATGGGCTTAGTTATTTTTTTTTTCCAACGGCTATGTTTTTTAAATATTGTAGTACTGTTTTTTTTTTTTATCATTTCTAGTAATGTAATATTTAATTTTTAGTAATGTAATATTTAATTTCTAGTAATGTATTTTTCTTAATTTGTGGTAATGTATTTTAATTTAAATTAATGAAATTTTCAAATTTTCTATTTATCTTATTAAAATTAATACAAAATAGAAATTCAGAAAATCCTTAGAGACAGCCCCACTGCAGCTCACTGTCTCTATCTCCAAAAAATCCTTAGAGACACCCCTTAGAGACACTACCACTGTAGGTAGTTTCAGAAACTGTGATGAAAATGTAAATAAAAAAAGTGCCATAGATTTAAATAGTTAAAATTGTGTTTTTTAATATATTAATAAATGGGTTAATTACCTATAAACACACAACCTTTTCATAAATTTACAATTTTAGCATGATTTTTTTTCATTGACAATTCAATTGCATGATCTTTCAACTGATTGCAATTCAGAGCATATTTTCAACGTTCGGTGATCGGAAAGATGATGTGTAATTTTTTAGTGACGTGACATTTAACTATTTTTTATGTGGCATTTGACTAATAGCTGATGTGACATTTATATTTATTTTTACTAAATAATTTTGTTTCTTCTTATATTATACCATTTTCTCAATAAACCAAATTTAGACTCAATTTAAATGGCACATCAAAAAAAGTAAATGCCACGTCACGAAAAAATTACAGGTCATCTTTCCGATCACTGAAGCTTGAAAATATGCTCTAGATTGCAATGAGTCGAAAGGTCATGCCTTGAATTGCCAATGATAAAAAGTCGTGCTAAAATTGTAAATTTGTAAAAAGGTTATGCCTTTATAGGCAATTAACCCTTAATAAATTAGGGGAATTACACTATTACATATAGGGTGCGTTTACTTTGATGGAAATATTTTCATTGGAAAATGATGGATAAAAAAAGATGAGAAAATATTAACATTTCTAGCCTTTTTTATCACATGTTTACTATGATGGAAAAGAAAATTATCACATGGTCCTCCCACCCCTTCCCCATTTTTATGCCTTTTATCTATTGAAAAATATTATCACATCCCTCCCCCCATGTTACTATTATCCACAATTGAGAGAAAAGGATGAAAAATGGGCTGCCCGAAAAGATTATTCATCCTGCTCGAAAAAAATTAACCAACGCAGTAAACGTATAAAAATGATAGAAAAAGAGTGAAAATATTCATTTTCCGCCCTTAAAGTTCAGGTGAGTTTAACATACTTTTAATTTAGACATATTGACAACCAAAGATTAATGTATACTCTCTCCGTTCACAAGTAAATGTTCATTTTGTGCTGAATACGGAGTTTAAGAAAGCTGATAAAGTGAAAGTTAGTGGGGTAAAAGTTAGGATGTAGGGGTAGTGAGATAATGACAAAAAACATTCGTAATGACAAAAAAAGGTGGTATTGATTAAAAGTAAGAATAAAGTTGTTGGGATGATAAAAAGGTAGAAATAAAGTTGATGTGAGGTAGGGTTCTAAATGACAAATGGTAATAATTTCTGTAAAGTCAAGAGAGTAGTATTGTACGTAAAGGTAAACTGGACATTTACTTACGAACACGTATACTGTAACAAACTGGATATTTACTTGTGAACGAAGGGAGTATTTCTTTTCAAATTTAAAATGATTGGCTTTTTCGGTACCGAAATGTTGATGTGGCGGCCGAAATTTCACGTGATTTTTTTCAAAATAGATAAAACTAAAGATGTTAAGACATCATAAGCGCCTCTACCCAAGGAGGATAGGGCACACATCAGATTTGGATGATTTCTCAACGAAAAAATACTTGGGTTGCCATTTTTTGTCATTTCAGGAGCTTTGACCCAAGAAGTGGGCTGGTTCATTCGATTTGGAAGTTGGAACTAAACATTACCATCCCTTACGAATCTTTCATGCTATAACATGAGTGGAAGAGCTCGGGAGTAGAATTGCCTCCATTTGCTTTAAGAACAACAAAGAATGATAAATGTAATAACTCGTAAAAACTCGTCGGGTATTAGGCACCTGTTTTATTAAAATGGGATGGGTTCGGCTAATAGATTTAGACACTACTAGAAATTCGCTCATACATAACGGGTAATAGCTGTTATGTATGCGCATATACAACCGTTATATAAAGGTATGTTATAAAAAGTACGCTCATACATAACGGTTATTAACCGTTATGTATATTGCTCATATATAACGGTTGAAAAGGAATATATAATGTTTTGGTAACTGTTATTAATAGTTAATATGCATAACGGTTAGTAACCGTTATTAAATCCATTTTATAAGTGTTATATATGTGTCCATCAATAACATTTATCTTTATTTATAATAACGCTTGCCGACCGTAATTTTTAGATATGGTACATATGTTCAGATTTTTTTTCCCTATTTTTAATTTCGAAATATGAATCAATAATCAATAATATTCTCTACAACAACAAATGATACATAGTTACCAACGAAACAAGGTGTACATATATTAAATCATCCAAACATTGTAGATCATTCAAACATTGTACCATCATCCAAACATTAACATAACTAGCCAAAATGCTATCTAAAATCAATGTCTTTAATTCAAAGACATGAGAGTATATTTCCTAAGAAGTTTACACTTTTCTTACATAAGCTAAGCCCCTTTGTGCCACAATTTCTTTTGATGTGCTGATGAAGATCCGATCGAGTTCTACAATAAAATGTAAAATGTTTGTTAGCATATATATATATATATATATATATATATATATATATATATATATAATATAATGTACCAACAAGTATAAAAATGAAACGACTTTAAACAACAATTATTATTAACCTTGGCAAACTCATTTTCCACAGTTCATAAGTATGGTAAACTAGAAATTTTAATAGCACAAACCTCAAAACTACACCCATTAATATCAATAGTTACTATAATCATCATATCTGGAAGTGGCCCAATGTTTGATCATCAACCAAACAAATTAATATGTGAATTCCATTAGGAGCACATGCTTCTAGCTAGTTGCATTATCACTATCGATCATCTACTTGTACTATCAGTACAACTACAACTAATCTATTTCTAATTTAAATGCACACCACCAACATCTAACAAAATATTTACCACATTTCAAATAATAATCAAATTGCATTTTGTCAAAGATATGATCCCAATTTTTTGGGACAAAAAAAATACATGCCACAACATAAACTTTGCTCATTCCTTACCAGATTCTTAGAAACTATCACTTTCAGTTCTTCTAGTTCTGAAAGAAAGTAATACATCATTCTTCTAGTTCTTTTAGGATGAGGCCATTTGCCATTTTTCTGAACAAAAGGAAAAAAATCAAACAAAGAAAAGAAAAGAAAAGAAGAGATTAGTAAACGAGATAAGAAAAAGATGATGGGATCATATTGTAGATAATCAACATTAATTAGCATTTCAAAATAGCAACACATCCTATTACTTATAGCGAAAATATCATTTTCTGTCAAGACAAAACACTAAGTCTATTTTTCCACACATTATTCACTAAAATCAGCTATATGTGTAATTTACAAAATTCATTGATATTCACTAAATGAATCCCAGGGATACTCTCATTTTGCATATTTAATCATACACTTTTCTCGCAAATAAACATAAATCACAATAAGATCAATGGATTTTGAAAGATTGAGTAACATGAAATTATAAAGTAGGTGACTTACGGTGTAAAATCCGCCAAGAGATCTCTAGATAAAGCAGGAATCAGCCTCGCACACAGAAAAGAAACGCCACCGGAAAAAAGTTAGACCTTTGAACATAACTAAAATATAAGGAACAAAGACGAAAGGAATTCAAGATGAAAGGAATTTATTTCCAAAGAACAATGCTCTCCTGGCCATGGATTCAAGATATGTTCCAAACACTCAGCCTTATTAACTACTAATGATTCCAAGAACAAACTTCTGCAAAAACAACTTCAATAAAATATTCATCTTGCACAGGCATAAAATCTAAGAAATTTCATTTTTAAATTAAAATGTTATGACTGCTTCCCCCCAAAAAAATACGAAACCATTTAAGTATCAAACATCAGTTGCGCATAAATCTCTAGAGAGAGAGAGAGATTAATGCTAAAATATGCTAAAAACAAACAATATTCTATCTCCGACGAAGCAAAGAAAGTAGAAAGCAATAAAAAGTAAGATAAATTACTTTCAACATTCAGGTTTCTCTACAGCCAAAGGTGGATGTAGCGGAATCACGACTTTCTCCTTAGCCACATCTAAAAGCCAAAAGCCAAGCCAAATGAGTTACCTGATAACAGACGGAGGAAGAAAGGGCATGTGCTCTCTTAAAATGAATTTAAAATAAAAAATAAAAGAAATGCGAGGAAGAAAGAGGTGACGAGGTCGCCGGAAGTGGAGGGATCTAAGGTTTTTAATTGGGGATCGAATTTCAGAGAGAAAGAGGTAGGTTTCAATTGGGATCTAGTGTTTTCGATTGGGAGTTTTACTGTAATTAAAAATGGATACAGAGATCTAGTAGTGTAAAGGATTCAATGAAAGAAGAAATACCTGGAGTGGTTAACGGCGGTGTGACGGAGTGCCGGATTGGCGGAGCTGCGTCGAGTCTTGGCTGGAGAGAAACTAGCGAGAAAGAGGGTGAGAGTTAAAGAGCCGAGTTTCGCCCGAGCGGCGGAGCAGCCCGAGTCTTCGCCGGAGGGGCGGAGCAGCGACGAGTCTTCGCCGGAGTGGTGGAGCAGTGACGAGTTTCGCCGGAGTGGCGGAGCAGTGCCGATTTTCGAACTAGCGAGAGTGAGGGTGAGATTTACAGAGCAGGAACGATGGAGTGTGCAAGCGGGAAGAATGAAAAAATTTGGGGTTTCTGCAATATATAATGGAACCAGTTTTGAGAAGTTATATGTACATTATAGCTGAAGAAGTATCTAAGTTATCCATGCTGGTAGAGCGGGTGGGGTGCCTCTCCCCTACTTGACGGGAGAGGGTTCGATTCTTGTTTGTTGAGTTTTTTTATTTGTTTCTTCCAACTTCTTTTTCTCTTCTTTTCTTTTATTTTCCTTTTTTATTTTAATTATTTATTTTCTTTTCGTTTTTTACTTTTTTCTTTCTTTCTTCTTATTCATTTCTTTTTTTTAATTATTTTTTTCTCTATTTTATTTATTTATTTTAATTTGTTTTTTTTCCTTTTTTCTTTTCATTTCTTTCCTTTGTTACTTTTTTACCTCTTTCTTCTCTTCTTTTTTCTTTTTTTTTTATCTTTATTTAAAAAAAATGATAAAAAGTAATTAATAGTTGTTATTAGTAAATAAAGAAAAAAAAAAGAAAAGAAACAAAAAATAAAGGAAGCAATAAAAAAAAGAAAAGAAACTAAAAAGAAATGTAACACACTTACATAACGGTTGGCATATATCGTTATTATTGCTGATAGTGGCACACTCATACATAACGGTTACGTAACAGTTGATTAATAACCGTTATTATTGTGGATAAGGGCTCGCTCATACATAACGGTTGTTATAAGAACCGTTATTATTGTGGATAAGGGCAAGCTTATACATAACGGTTGCCGTAGGAACCGTTATCTTTGATAAGAAGACGCACATATATAACGGTTTTCTTAAGAACCGTTATGTATGGTGTGTTGTGTATGCGCAAATTTCTAGTAGTGAGAGGAACTCGGTCAGATATTGGGTACCCATTTTATTAAAATGGGACAGGTTGGGATAGTAGATTTAGAGAAACTTTAGATACTATAGAGGCTTAAATCTACAAATATTGATGATGACGTCAGGCATGTCTGGATCGATCGAGCACTAGCAACCTGTCAACACAAAACATGTAAGAGCCCTAGGTTGAGCACCGATTGGGTTGTCGACCGTAGAGCCTCCGACGCTCAAGTTTTTATCGGAATAGTAAATTGAAATGCGAAGGAAAATGAGTAAGAGACAATGAGCAAGTTGGAAACAGTGGTTGTTGTTGTTAGATGCGTCAGAGGGTGGAGACGGTGACGGCGAGTAAGTGATAGTGGGAGGTTGATGGCAGAGATAGCCTAAGTTGGCTACGTCCAACTCGTGAGAGAGAGAAGCAAGGCAACAGAAGTAGAGAGAATTCGTGAAATAATGAAAGTACGAGTGATTTGCAAGTTGGATTGATCGTAACCCGTATAAAGCGACATGATTTGCCAAGAGGAAGAGGAGGATCATGATCTTGACCAAAAGCAACTCCAACAGTTACCTTAATTGTTACACGATCATGTGCAAGGAGGCAAGCCCTTAAAATGGAATGGGTATGAAGTTCTTTACCCCAAAATAGTCTCCAAGTTTCACAACAGCAGCTCGATTATGAGAAAACTTTTCCTATAATGAAGAGACTCCCAAGTAACAAAAAAACAACTCAGATTTCATTTCGAGACCAAAAGCAAGATGTGCAGGTTTTGAACTCTCATTCTTAACAAGTAAGGACACACGTATTCCACATCATACGTGTCCCAAATCTGAAAGATAATTAATTCGAGGATTTTTTTTTTTTTGGTCTTGGTATAGTGAAAAAGAAAATCTTAGGCCTCCTTTGGCAATGTACTTTGTGGAGAATTTGAAAGGCGAGAAATAAAAAGATCTCCAAAAACTCAACACCAGTCACTGAGAGAGTATCAAGTTTAGCTCTTCGAAATGATTGAAATCGCACTATCTATCATCGTTTTGTGTATCTATTCATAATTAGAGCTCGCACCCTCTTAATTGTATTCTTGTAAAACTTTAGTTTATCTCTCCTTTGTCTCTTTCCGTATGTCCGTGTTGTCCAGAATATATGATCCTTCATCTTTTTGAATACTCTGGTACTCTTGAATGAGAATATCATCTTTAGTTTTCAAAAAGATCTAATTTGCACCCAGCATTGTCAATACATAGAGGCTCACTTGCTTAAGTTTTGCATGACCAACCTAATTATAATAGGTACTTTGTTTTTCCTTATCTCTGTTTTATTTCTATAGGTCTGATATTAAATAAGTTTTGAGGATGGAGGAAGAAAAACGGACGGAATTATACATTTGAAAAGAGTACGTAGCTAGTAAAATGCAGGTGCTTTCTACGAGTAAAATGCAGGTGCTTTCTACGAGTAAAATACATGCATATTTTTAAGATAATATCATGTGAGATCATAAATATAAATTCAATAAAGCTATCCGGACATACTATGTCCAGACATAATCGATTCAATAAAGTAAAAAATTAATTTTACATAATTTTTTAATTAATATTTTTTTCATTAATTTCGGCCATTTATAAATGTACAATAATACCCTTTTCGAATTTTAATTAGAAAAGAAGAGAAGATGTTTACATTGATGAAATATGGTCTTAATTAATACAGTTTTAATTATGAAGAGAGTTCTTTGGGGGATGGGAGAGAAAATTTTGAGGGGGAGTGAATGTTGAGGAATACCGCCGATTTTTTCTTGATCGAACCGGTTATGTCCGGACATATTATGTCCGAATAGCATCGCCCATACAAATTATAGCCATTTTTTAACTTAGGACCTAAATATCTCTTTCCTTCTTCTATCTAGATCCATCACTTCTCAACCCGTTTTATTGACACTTCCTTTTCAAGTTATTTCTTTCTTATTTTATTTTCCAATTTTTTTCTTATTTTTATTTTCCAAATTTATTTTTCTTTTTTTTGTTTTCTTTTCTATTTTCTAGATTTCTTTTCTTTTTTTATTTTCCAATTTTTTCTTTTTTTCTATTTTTTTATTTTCCAGATTTCTTCTTTTTTCTGTTTTTTTTTTCAGATTTTTTTTCCAGATTTTTTTTTTAAATTTCCAAATTTTTGTTTGCCTCTTCGTTTTTTTGTTTGTCGCTTCTTCTTTGGTCAAGATTCGAGCGAGGGGAGCCGAAGAAATCTAAATTGTTGCCCGACGATTATCCTTATATTAGTAATCGGAGCGAAGACGGAGCCATAAAATTGGAGTCGAAGGAGGAGCTGCAAAATCGGAGCAGTACAACTTGGAATAATTGGAATATTCGTCCCAAGAGTATCATGTCATAACTTGGAACATCTTGAACTAATTCGATGATTCGTCCCAATTGTACCAAATTTGGAACAATTGGCACTAATAAGGCTAAATTTGTACTAGATGTACTAGAATAGTTGGTACTAATAAGACTAAATCTGTAACAGATGTACCAGATGTCTGATACCCGACCCGCTCCGCATTTCATTAAGAATATTTTTATTCCAAATTGAAAAAAATAACCAAAATTTATATTTTTAAAGAAAGTGGGCCAAAATTTCAATGGTCATTATGGCTATTTCAAAATTTGTGTCTATTTTTAATTAGGGTTAATAAAGATATGATTTGAAATGTAATTTAAGAGACTGTCTTGGACAATTCTCGCTAAAAAGAGTGATAAAGGTACATATGTATAAATTAATAATTTAATTTCTTTTTTGGAAAAAGAATAATTTAATTCAAAATCATTAATTATGATTATTAATACTAAATTTCTTATAAATCAAATATAATGTGGCCATTTAGCAAAGATGCACATCCATCATTGGACCATCCATTATTTTTAACTCATACACCAAACAATAATTTTATCTGGACATATGGTGGTCAACCGAAAACACGTAAAAAAAGGAAAGTTAATTGTAAAAATAGAAATAAATCAAAAACCAACACTTCTAATTTTGGTAGTTATGAAATTTGAATATATGAATTATATTCTCTTTTTGGGGACAACTATCACTTTATATGCCCTCAAATTAAGGTTGTTACGATCACCATAGATTCTCAAATCTCTTGTAAGATGAGCAAATATTTTAAATGGTTGAAAGCATTTTCAACAATAATTTTTGTTTTCTTAGAAATCACTTCTATAGAGGTAAAGACAAAGTCGATAAAGTATTTTTGAGTCATACGCTTTGATTGTAGGCTTTCATTAGAATTTTAGGATCGTATAGATATTAATAATTCTACCAATTAGATTATCTAATAAAGGATCAAAATTAATTTTCCTTTGTATATGTACGTCTCTTTATATGCATGAATACAATAATACAAATGAAAGTTCTGGAGATGGTCTCTATTTACATATCAAGAACGTAACATGCATGTGGGGAGCAAACATAGCATCTGCAGATGAATTTGGAAATAGACGTGTTTGAATTGAAATAATAATAAATAAATAAATAAACATATATATAGTAAATGATATAGTAGCTTCCAGTTCTACCACCATCCCCTTTTCTAATTAGTTGAGCTATTATTTGGCTGGCTCAAATTTGCGAAAAAGGGGTATGTAATTCCACACTTGCCAACTTGTTACTTTTTTTTTTCGAAAACTGCCAACTTGTTACTTTGCTGCACGAAAACGTTGAGTGACATTAAATGAGATTCTTTAATAATTTCTTTTACTATTTTGGACGAATTGAAATTGCGTGGCTGCGTAAAGAACCATTGAAATATTAATATTATCAAGCACATATTAGTGTTAGTTTACAAATTAAGGTTTGTGTTTGCTTTATATACTTCAAACAATTTATAGGTAAATAAATGGATAAATAAAAAATTCAATAATTCTATTCGAACATACTATGTTTGGACATACATGCTTAAAATAGAAAAAAAAATGTCCGATTACCTTAAAAATTTCTTTCCTACTCAGATTTCCTTCCGAAATATCAATCTCACGCACACCCGCTTCCAAATTTTACTTTCATCTACACCCACCATTGGGGTTATATGGCTAAGGTAGTGGAGGAGGTTTTGTTAATACTATTATAGAATCGACTTTTAAATATTTAAAATTAGTCGAATTAAGCTCCAAATTAATAATACTCACCGTAGTATACTCGTGGTATGATCTAGAGATGGTAATTATTGCTTTGGGTGGTTTGCAATCTACTCCTTCCGTATCTTTTAATTATATTAATTATTAAAAAACTACTAATTATATTAATTATTAAAAAAATTAAAAGATTATTTAATTACGAATATTACACCGTTGTTCGAATAACTGTTGTTCAAATATCTTTATTCTTTTAAAAAAATCATCATTATATTAGAAGACTGTTTTAAATTTTGGAGAAATAATAGGGGTGATTTAGTAGGGAATGGAAGTGAGTGTGGCATGTTGGATTTGCCTTGATTTCTAATTTTCATATGTATTGAGTATTGATGGGTTTGGCATTGATTAATTAACTGTGTAAGGAAATTAAGGGAAAACGGCTCTTTGAAAATTGATTAGCCACTCCATTTGGGGATGAAACTTTATAATAAAATTAAAAAGTATATGTTTATTAATAATTAAACTGTCGAAACTATGATATTAAATTATTAGTTAAACAATTCCATCAAATATCTATTTTTAACATTGTATGTTCAAATAGCACTACCCATAAAAATTGTACTCTTTAAATTTTGCTTTCTTTTTTAAGCGTGTTTTTTTTATGGAAAAGGGTAAACTATAAATATTTTCATCATTTTCTCATTATTTTTACAAGTTTACTAAGGTTGTTAATTTTTCCCGGGACCGGGCAACCCCTTTTCCATCAGTTTTACTCCAGTTGTGGAAAATATTAACTATAAGGGATATGTGTGATAATATTTTCCAATAGATAAAACCGTAGGAGATCATGTGATAATTTATTTTTTCCATCCTAATAAACATGTGATAAAAAATGATGAAAATGATAATATTTTCATACTTTTTCTTTTCCATCATTTTTCTTACAATCAAAGTAAACGTACCATAAATCTCTCATTTTCACCATCATAAGGAGGGAAAATATTATCCCCTTTAAATTGGAGTGATAATATTTTCCCTCCTTGTGGCGGTGGAATGGATAGATTTTAGAAAGAATGAATCATTCAAAAAGTTAGATTTTTGTTTATCTCTTGATTTAGCTCTAAATGGAGGCATAGAAAACAAACACAACTTAAAAATAAAGAGTGGACGCCTAAATTTTTTTTGACGATCACATTATTATGGAACAGATCGAGCGACAATTGTTTATAATAATGGAGAGATTATCCTTATAGGGCATATTGGTTTCAAGGATATGATATGATCATATTGATAAATATGATAGGATAGGATATGATATGTTAGATTGATTATCATTTTAATTAACCTAGAATACATATATATATATATATATATATATATATATATATATATATATATATATATATATAAAGAGAGAGAGAGAGAGAGAGAGAGAGAGAGAGAAGAGTTTGAACATTGATGTTGAAAATTGGACGAAATTTGAGAGTAAAGTTGGAAATTTTCGAAAGATTTGGATGAATAATTAATAATCACTCCTAAATAAGAATGTTAATTTATCACTTATTTGATTGATATGATTGAAAGTCTAATTATTCATTACGGATCCAATCATACAAACCAACATATGATTATCCATGACTGCCAAATTAAACATCCTCTCAACATGTTTGAGAACTGCTTTTGTGCAAGTTGAGTTCCCAATCGCTTTTATAATGGTGATGTTACGTTCCAATTAAATTGAGATGTAGACAAATAATAATAACCTCAAATTGCCTTCAATTAATCAATGATGGCAGCTAAGACCGCAAATTGTGCAAATATGTACTGTTATCATATGTAGGTCCCTTTTCTATCAATGCGTCTCTAACATTTCTAAATGTCATTTAATATTATTTTACTGTTTCCTTCTTTTTTTTTCCAACTTGCCCATTGATATTTATTTATTGAACTCCTTGTTTATCTTAAAAGTAAATTAATTATTATCTTCATAAATGCGTTATTTGAATAAAAATCAATTCTATTTTGACAGCCCAACTTAAAAAACTGCATTTTAAAATCTTTCGACCAATCAATCTTTAAATCGAGAGTCAAAAAAAATAAAAAAAAATATAAATAGTTTAATGAAAGAATAGTAAAGAAGCTCCAACTCTATGGTCCAATATAAAACGACAAAACGCAAAGAAACAGAGTAATTAAACAGTTAATTGAGAAGTTTCTGGAGACGAATCCCGCCATAAATATCTATGAAAAAAATTATCTCAACCGTTCATCTTTAACCCACCGATCCTTATCTGAGAGGCGGCAGTGATGAGCCCACCTCCTTTTCTTTTTTTTTCTTCTTTTTAAATTCATTCAGCAACTCCTTTGAGGTATTCAATGTTCCAATTCTCTGACCTTTTTAAAAAATACAATATAATAATATAAATGTTATAAACGTATATAAATAAATTGTTTCTGGATACTTCTTATAGGGGAGCTGCTGATCTCTCTCTCTTTCTAAAAGATGGCGAGGTTTCTTGATATAGTAATCTTGCAGCCTTTGTTGAATAGTACTATTTTTTTCACATAGTACTATGTTATGCAGTTTGTCTGATATTTATATATGTATACGTCTGTGTGTGCTTGATTTGTGTAATCTTGAAAAGGGTTGGCTGGTTCTCGCTGAAATCCCAATTCTTGAAATTTGTCGACAAGATTGTTTTTTGTAAGAGAAAATTTATTTGGGGTGAGAAATGTCGGATGAGGAAGAGAAAAGCCGTGATTTCTATGCTGTTATGGGGCTGAAGAGAGAATGCACGCCAGCTGAGCTGAGGAATGCCTACAAGAAACTTGCAATGGTTAGATTTTGTAATCAATTTTTTTTTCTGCGTAAGTTTATGTTTTATTTTTTATTTATTACTAGTTGCAAGGTGCAATGAAATTCTTGAATTTTAAGATGTATAGAGGTGTGGGATTTTGTGGGATATTTGTTTCATGAAAAAGATTGCTTCTTTTGATGCCTCTGAATCATGGTATAAATTTCTCAATTATTGGTTTCAGTCATGTACAAAATGTCATGAATCATGGTGATATGAATAAAATTGCAGTATGTACATGAAGATCATATCAATGTTTTTAGGATTTTGCTGATCTTATAGATGGGAAGTTTTGTATATCTTTGTGAATTGAATTTTGTCTATCTTTTTTTCATGGTAGAAATGGCATCCAGATCGTTGCAGTGCTTCTGCGAATGAAAAGTATGTGGAAGTGGCAAAGAAGAAATTTCAAGATATTCAACAAGCTTATTCTGGTATTTAGAGCATTGATGCCTCATTTTTCTTGCTTTCCTATTTTGATTGCTGCAAGGTACATTTGATTAAGTTTTGTAAATATTTGGCCCATGTTTGATGATGGGAATGCATAGTAGGGAAAAAGAAAAGAAATTTGGGTTAAAACTCTTTAATCTTCCCTCATATATGGAGTGCTTGTTGTAAAAAGGTTTAAATATTTGAACTCTCTGCTTTTTTCATTTTCAAGTACTTGTTATTAATTATTTGCTGATACTATAACATGAATGAGAGAGAGAGAGCAAACTTATTCTTGAATGATGATTGGACTCACAAGATGCTATTGTTGTTAGTTCTTTCGGATGCAAACAAAAGGTTTCTGTACGACATAGGAGTCTATAACAGCGATGATGATGATGACGACGAAAATGTGAGTTCTAATGATGCTCCAACATTCCATATGACCTTAACACCTCATAATTGAAGAGACTGCACTCTTACTTAGAGTATTTGGGTAGTATTTTTTTCCTTTCCTCGTCTCCGAAAGGAGGCGAGAACTTTGCGAAATCCCTTTCAACCCATTTTAGTTGGTTCCCATCAACCATGCCTTAAAAGTATTGCTTTTATGACATTTATAGTATTCATTTTGGTATTGGAGGTTGCTGAGGTTTAGAGGGAAGGATCTTTTAAGTGAAAGATAAGTTTTTGTTGTCGTTGGAGTTGCCTTTAGATAGTTCGTAAGCTTTAACTTATTTAGTAGTCATTGTAACTCCAATAAAATGTGAGCCGAGTTCTAGCCTTGGAACATAAAGGAGTGCCGTCTGCCCTTAAAGAAAGGAAAGAAATGATGGATGGAAAAGGATCAAAAGCAAGAGACTAGAAAAAAATATGGAATATAATTATATAACACTTTAGCTTCTGCATTTTCTGTTTATGCTTCAATTTTTTACTTATCTGGGGAAATAGGAATCACTTGTGGGAAATTGAAAGGAATATTTTATCGTTCATTTGTATGATTTTGTTTTCTTATTGCAGGGTATGGGTGATTTCTTGAGTGAAATGGTAGCAATGATGAACCAAAATAAGTCGAATGTGAGTTCTTTTTACCGTTCTTCTTATATGTTGTATCCATTATCATAGAAATCCCCTCCCAGCTTAACTTAATGCAATTCTTAGTCGACTCAAATTTTTTCGAGAGTCTGGGCTTTGCGCCATTATTTATCGTCTAGTGCCTTTTACATCATTCATCTAATGAGGCAAGCTCGACTGTCAGCATGTCTGAGCTGACTTTTCCATCACTTTGGGCAACACCTTCACATTGCATTAATTATTAGGTGCAGTGTTGTATACTTCTTCCTTTTATTTGGATAGGTATGTAACTAAGTTTTGGAAATATATTCACATCTAGCTATATAATTGACAGGAAACTACAAATGAGAGTTTTGAAGATCTGCAAGAACTCTTTCAGGAGATATTCCATAGCGAAACTGATACATTCGCCTCTTCTTCTCGTTCAACCACTCCTCCCACGTGTGTCTCGTCCCAAGATTCTTGCAGCGATACATCCAGCACCTCAAACAAGAGAAATTGCTCTGAAATGAGTTCTAGAAAGTTCACCTTCGAATCAGCCGAACCCGAAGGATTCTGCATAAGGGTATGCTAATCAATTGTGTTTCATACTCCTTGTTTAGACACCGGTGTTCATTTTGTGATTCTTTGTGCACAAAGACAGGCGGAGCATCAGGAAAACGTCGGGAAAGCGGCCGCAGAAAGAATGCCAAGAAGGGGCAGAGGTAGTAGGAGGGATGGCCGGAAGCAGAAGATCTCGACTGGCCACGACGTCTCGTCTAGGGGCATATCTGCCTAGATGTGCTGCAACTTTTCTAGTGGTACAGTTGGAAGTTTTGTTATACTAAGCTCTAACATTTGCCTGATCCTATATTTTTACACTCACAAATTTAATATATATGCGAAGTCCTCACTGTCGGGACGGATTACAATCGGGTTGTTAGCAGATTATCGTCGTTCCTGTAGGCACGAAGAACTTAGTCGTGCCTTTATTGGGTTTTTGAAGCTATGATGTGCTTCTTGTTCATCCGATCTTCTGTTTCTGTTATATTTGCTTTTTATAGTACCTATTAATATGTCATTTTATTTTGTTTGCTTGTATTTGTGTATGGACATTTTCTTGAGTTCATATTTATTCATCAAGCTTTCCTTCATTTTTGTGGATTTGTCTTTTTGCTTTTACATTTCGTTAAGCTTAAACTTCCTTCAGTTTTACACTATTGTTTCAGTTTATGCTAAAAGATATGTATATTGGTTACTACTAATAATTATATTTGATGTCATGAATATTTGAGATGATATTAAAATATTTCACAACTTGTCGATAAAATTCATACAAGAGACATGACTTTTAGAGGAAACATAAGTATTTGTTCGTTTGATTGATTTGTTCGTTTGTAAAAATCTTCATCGTGAATAAGTATTTATAGTCGTCAAAATTCTTGCTTTCAGATTCATTTTATCACATAATTCTGTAAAAAAAAAATATTTGTGTAAAATTATTCATCATGTGATTCTAGACCAAAAAAATTACTTTTTTAATTTTCAATGTAAAATTATGAATATAAAATTGTTTTACCATTTCTTCGGGAAAAAAGGAACAGTTTATCCACCGTCTTAATGTGTACATATTTTGTGATGAAAGTTTTTTATTCATAAAAACATAGTCTTTTTATTCATAAACAGTTTATCGGCCGTTGTTCGCTTTATATCACCGACACGTGAACTTATCATTGGCACATCATCAGCTTTGGTTTCCTTTTTCTTTTTTTTTCTTTTTTTCCTTTCTTTTTTTTGAGATGATCAGCTTCGGTTTCTCGACTCTTCAATCCTAAAAGATGGTGGGGCCCATCTACAAGTTGCGGTTGGTTCATCTAGAAGTTTGCTTTATTCCACATTTTCGCCCACTTGTAATTTTCCTTAATATTCACCCCTCACCCAAGTGGGTCAATTGACTCAATTTGCATTCTCTACAGTCTTAATCTATAATTTGTAATCCGCTAAATACGGTTTAGTTCGTATGGATACGAAAATTAAATAAAATGGTATTGGATATAAAGAAAGTGTTTAGTATAATGTGAATGTAGTATTTTATAATGCTAATAAAGTTATAAATGAGATGATTGAATGTATAGTGGAGTAGGTTTGTCGGATTTAAATGGAATGATAGGTCATGTGTATAAACTAATTGTTTCCTTTAAAGAAAACATATCAAATATAGTGAAACGTCTTAAAATAGAAAATATGTCGTATTTGTTAGGACGGAGGAAATATTTATGTCCCCTCATTTTGTCTATATTTAAATAAAAAAAAGTTAGCTTTACAAAATATTTTAAAAGTGACAAAATTTATTTATTTTCAATATTTTTATTTTTTATTTTTTTATTTTTATGTCCAATATTAGGTAGAAATAATGAGTGGGATCACTTGCGGATTTGGTTGGGGTGGGCTGCTAGTTTTTACTTCATTATAAGGCTCTTCGCAGCGGGTGTCTCGTCCGCTGTCTCGAGACAGTGGCGGCGACGAGACACGCCCCTGCAGCTCTGCCTGTCTCGAGGCTGCTCCGAGCCGACGAGACCGTCTCGAGTCGGTGCGTGTATTACACGCGCTATAATTTTTTTTTTGCGCGTGCATTGCACGCGCCATACATAAAAAAAAAAAAGCAAAAATCGGACAATGGCTATGTTTTTCAAACGGGTAAAAATGGCTAGTTTGCCGATTTATTTTTATTTTTATTTTTTATTCCCACATTTACAACTATAAATATCACATTTCATCACACCACATTTACACCATATTCATACCTCAAATCTCCATTTTTTTTCCTACAATTCCATCTTTTTTTCGCATCAAAAAACTCATTTCATCTCGCAAATGGATCCTAACAATCCATGGTCGTCGTCGTGGTGTCCGCCTGAAATGGCGGACGACGGACAGTACGGAGGATATACCGGGGCGGAGCTTGATTCTATCAACCTCAATTCGTCCGACGGCGAGTCCCTTCCACGCCGTGATCGGCGACGAGGATAGTCCGTCGTCCGAGCCTGCACAGGCCAAAGGCAAGGGGAAGCAACGGCCCAAAGGCAAGGGAAAGGCTGTCGCAAATGTCCCTCCACCTTCTCGTCCGGCAGCCGACGCCAAACCAAAGAGGCGCAGTTACACGGTGGAACAAGGCACCGCTGTCGCCCAAATCTGGAAAGAGGAGACGTGCAACTCTATCCTCGGACGAGATCAAAGTGGCGACAAGTACTGGGGGCGTGTGGCGGAGAGGTACAACGCCATGTTCAACGACGACCTCAACACAAAGACAGTGAAGAGCTTCTTCGGCCGAATCTCCCACTGGGTGAAGGAGTGGATGATAGCCTTCGAGAAGGTGGAGAAGAAAAGACTCAGCGGCGCCTCCGACGACATAGTCAGGGACGCGGCCCAGGCGTTATACAACGCCCATGAAGGGAGCACCTTCAAGCATTTTGGTGCCTGAGAAATTTTGACGGACTACCCCAAATTCCTCCACCAAGAATTTCTCGACGTTCCGTCCATGAAGCGGACGAAGAACACGGCAGAAGGCGCCTACACCTGATCTGGAACGCCGTACGGATCGAGTGAGCCAATAAATTTTTAAAAATACCCCTTAAAGACACTATCACTGCAAACAGTCTAACAATTCTGGGTATGTTTTGTGGATAAGTTACTTTTGTTTCCCTCAAAAGCTTGAGATCGAATCTCAACACCTACAGCTGTAAAATTTCTCTTTTCAATTCTCTCACTGTGGGGACTAGCACTTCTTTAAAAATCATTTAAATTTTAAATTCTCTCTTTTCAATTCTCACCGTGAGGATTAGCATTTTTTTATTTTATTTTTTTGAGAATAAAGATAGCAACTTTTCATTAGGAGGAAAGATCAATTACATTTGAATTTGCCACACGCCAAAGTGCAGCAACAGACGGGCTATCCAAGGCAACAGAAAAGTATGGATTACGAGCCAAGTTAGCAATTCTATGAGCCAAGAGGTTTTTGTTTTCTATTAATCCATTTGAATAGAACTTTGTCAAAATCCTTTGTAAGATGAAGGATGTCTGCTATGACTGATCCAACAGGAGTTCTTGGAATTATCTTTTTTTCCAATGTGAGCACTAGATTTTGGTTATCCGACAACATAATCACTTCCTTGATTCTCATCTCGCGTGCTGAACGGAGTCCCAATAAACAAGCTAAACCTTCCGCAACCTCAATGTCAAGACAACGGCCAACAAAATCAGAACATAGCTTGAAAGCAATACCAACATTGTTTCAACTCACCGTGAGGACTAGCATTTAAATCATTTAAAATTTAAAATTTCTGTTTTCAACTCACTGTGAGGAGTAGAATTTTTTTAAAAATCATTAAAAAATTTCAATCTTCGTACTCCTCATGTCCTCAAATACCAAACACCACCCCCCCCCCCCCTCAAAAATTTAATTTTCTTACCATATGAGTAAAAGAAAGCCTAAAAAACTTCTCATAAAATATTTTTTGTTAAATATAAATATTTAATATTTAATAATATAATAACTTATTGGCCCACCCCATCAGCAAATCTTGAATCCGCTCCTGAGTGAGATGTAGGGTTGTATATGAATCGAATAATTTTGCTCAATTCGATATTCGATTCGCATTTTCGATATTCGTATCGAAAATTTATGAATCGAATACAAACATGAAAAGTTTTTTTGATTCAATTAGTTATCGAATACGAATTTGAAATGATGATATTCGATTCGCTATTCGAAAATATTCGATTCGATATTTTAAAAATATTAAATTACACTCCCTCTGTCCACGAAATGGTTGTCATTATTGCCATTTAAGTTTGTCCACGAAATGGTTGCCACTTTTGCTACTCCACTCACATTTATTGTGGGACCCTTGCTTCACTCACAATAATATTCAATATAATTCACTACTACCTACCATTTTCTTAAAACTCGTGTCGTCCAAAATGTGGCAATCATTTCGTGGACGGAAAGAGTATATATTATAAAAATATTACTCTATTCGTCCCGTTATTGAATTGTGTGTTTTATTGTTTTGTAAGTTAAATATTGTTAAAGAAAATTCATCTTGCGAATAGAATCGAGTAATATGTTTATAACAAATTTAAAGAAAAAAATAAATTAATATTTGATTTGATTCGAATATTCGCGAATATCATAACGAATCGAATACGAATTAAAAAAAATTATAAGAAGCAAATCGAATAGTGAATCGAATATGTAGGAATTTATGTGATTACGTATCGAATACGACGATATTCGATTCGATTCGATTCGTATACAATTCTAGTGGGACGGAGGGAGTATTTGTTAAGAAAATAAATACTCCTATAAGATTGACATATAATGAATATATATATTTAATTTGAAGTGATGCTTAATGTTAAACTCTACAGAAAAAGTTAGTATTTATCTTTCAAAGAGCCATCCCTTATAATTTTGTGAAGTTTTTATCAGAGTAGCTTTTAGAACTTAAAGATGCAAAGTGTGAATTCCAAACGCGTACTGTAAGCAGAGATTTAGGAAGAGGCAACAGTAAATTTCAGCTCTCACCGAATAATTTTTTCATTCCTATATAATCATCAAATTATCAGTATTATGTGTGAATTATGTCCTTTCACCAAAATCAACCCGTGGTAAGTTATCTTTTAAAAAAAAAAATCAAAATTTTGAAAATATAATTTTCATTTAATAATTTATTTTGTGTCCATCCTTAACTTTAGATTTATAGTCGAGTCTCATGGTTTGTCCTACAAATAAAAGCAATGGTTATTAAACAAAAAGCACCAAAAATAGACGAATTTTCAAGCCCACATGCAACTATGGTCCGATTAAGTTGCAGACCCACCAAATAGCCCATATGCCAAATGGAGTTATGTTCAAGTTGAGTTCAAATGCAAACCCCCCCCCCCCCCCCCCCCTAAAAAAAAGAAAAAGAAATCAATACCAAAATTATGGAGTTCCAAAAATCAATAGGACTGCTGAAGGAGTTTATGGACTTACTTTGTTCTAAAGGAAGCATACTTCAATTGATGGCATATAATGTAGGGGGAGTCTCTCCTGCTACCAGACTCTTCGCATGAGACCAGATCCAGGTTGAACCAATTCGGTCAACATAGGTCAACCCTGGAATTTTTTTTTTCAATTTTTTAAGATTTTCTTTTTAAATTTTAGTTTTTTTACAATTCCGTTTTCGGCTCCGATTTCAATCTATAGATAATCGTAGTGGCAATGAAAAAATTCTGCGGTTTTCGGCTCCTCTCGCTCGACTCTTAAAACAAATGAAAAAAAAATTGAAAATTAACAAAAAAAGAGAGAGAAAGACGCGTCCATACCACGCGCCGCATGTGGGAGTCGCGCGCGTGTATCTCATGCGCCCCATGCGCTATCGCATGGCATGCGACTAGTCGCATATAATTTTTTGTGTATAATGAATTATCAAAGAAACTATACGACAATAGGCAGCATTGAGATATTTTAGGTAATGAATAGAGTTATGTTCAGGTTAAGTCATTTTTGTGTTGGCACAACGGTAATGTTGTTGATGTCTAAGGTCTGAAAGCCTCAAATTCAAATCAACTATGCTGCATTTTTTAAATAAATACATTTTAAAGATCACCTCACAGTGAATATTTAGACTTTGATAATGCTACCGTAAGCAAACACAACGCACACATATACAAATACTAAAATAGAAAGAGATACTACTACTCTATTGAGGCAAATGGTAATATGTCATTAGTGTACATATTTTTATCAAATTTTGTTAAAAGTGCACTTTTGATAAAAATTGGAAAATATTGTACCTCATTGGACAAAAATGCCCTTAATGGATGTAGAAGTCATGTAAGATTATTCCTCATCATTTATTAATTTCAGTTTCTCTCTCTTGCCTCTCATTATCTCTCTCTTCCCTCATCCTTCCCATTCTCGCGACTGTTCATCTTTTCCTCCTCTATACCTTCGCCGTCCACCATCTCGACACCGTCGTCACCATCGTCTTCTCCAATCTCATCATCATCTACAACGATTTGACCACATTTTGAACTTTCATATGCAGATTTTCTCTCTCTTTTTCTCTTTTCTCTTCTCCTCCGTTCTTCATCCATCTCCATTCATCCCCGCTCATTTTCGCCGTCATCTGCAACATCCACAACCATCACACCAACTATTGTCGCCGGAGATCCCTAGATCTAAAATTTGGATAAATGAGTTTATTTGAAATTTTTTAATTTATAATTTTTTATAGACTTGTTTTTAGTCATTTATAGATTTTTCGATAGTTTCTAATGATTTCTAGTGTACGTGAGTTGAATTCTGAGCGATTTTGATGTATTCGTGCAGATTTTTGGTTTGTTTATATTGTTGCAGAGCTGCTGTTTTTTTGTTAAAAACCCGTCGGTACGCAGTACGTATTTGTAAATGCATATTGCGTACCATGCGAACACCTTCATACGATTGTATGATTAAACTTGGTACAAATTTATAAATGTGTACCTAGTTCCGAAGCATATGAGTTTGAACGAGGTACGCATTTGCAAATACGTACAAAGTTATCAAGCATATTACTGGTACACTTGGTACGCAATTATAAATACGTACAAAGTTTCACAAGTATATTGCTGGTAAACTTGGTATGTTTTTGTAAATACCTAGCGAGTTATCAAGTACAATACAAGTACAAGTACCGAGTGTATTAGTAATATTTTTGTTTACTATTACGTAATTGCAAATACGTACATATTTTACAAGTACACTTGATACGCATTTGCAAATACGTACCGATTGTACGAGTAATATATTTGATAACGGTATGTAATTGTAAATACATACCTATTTTATTTGCATTCTGCATTTCGTACCTAGTGCAGTTGAAATTTTTGAGCTGATTTCTAATTTGTTTCTTTTTATGTAGGAGGTTGTTGCTCGATGTCAAAGCTCGTCGTTACGAAATGATCATATTCATACGAGTAGTAACTCGTACTACTAGTAATAGCATGGAAGAAAACGAACGAAATAGCCCCAAAAATCCAATAGATAATGAAATTAGAAGAGACAAATTCAAAATGGAGGGTTCGAGCCAAATTCGAAAATGGAGGCTTCGAGCGGCGATTTTGCGAACTGAGGAAAGATGTGAGAGAGAGAGAGAGAGAGAGAGAGAGAAACACGTGAGGTGAGGGATGAAGAAGAGTGAAAGAAAATAAAAATCAAAAAGTAGAAAAGAGTATGTTATTAGATGGAATAAAAAGACAAAAATAAAGGTATAAATATTAAAAAAAAGTGAAGTTAAGACGAAAATTGATAAAATTTGAATTAGTGATTTTTTTAATATTAAAAAATTACTAATGACATGTCACTATATTTACTCTATTAGTAATTTTATTATATTAATAAAAGAATATGATTTTTTTAAATTAAGATTTTCTTTTTTCAGTTAAGTTGTTTTTTTTTTTTTTTTTTAGTGAAGTGGTCAATGGGGATCACCTTTGGTAGATAAAACTTTATATGATGCACCATCCCTATCACGTGACTGGAGGTGGGGCCTATAATTATGAATTTTCTTTCTCAAATTAAATTAGGTGGATTTCAGCATCAATCTTATCCTATGACGTGTTCAAACAAGTAAATAAAACTTGGGTCGAGCTGTCAAGCTACTGAGTCAACTTGCTCCTTTAGATCTATTGAATTACTTGTTTATTTTTCTAACTACATAATTATTCGGCTTCACGAATTCTTATCATCATAGGTCGTAATCAAGAACGCCTAATCATACTTTATTTTTGTATTATTGTCATAGATTGAAAGTTAATCCATTAAATATAAATCCAACTAACAATATTTAAGTAGATCACTTGATTGTTCATCATAAGGAGATTGCACACAGCTACGGCGAAATTAGAGTGTTGTTATATATAGATTATCAAGAAACATACGAACTTCATTGCGTACATAATTAAGTTTTTATCAGTGTCATTACATATATTATCTTTAGAGTTGTTCATGTGTCTCACAAGATCCTAAACGAAAATTAAAAATTAATTATTTCTTTTAGTATATCGCGACACAGCCACAATATATTATATTATATTATGAAGTAGTAAGCTATAATAATTTAGTAGGTGCAATTAATATAGCGACAAGACAACAATATTTCAACAATTTTAACAAATTTTTTAGTATTCACTCTGTCCCGCTCATTTTGTCTTCCTTTCCTTAAATAGACGTCTCACTCATTTTGTCTACATCCAAATATAGATATAATGAGTGGTTGTAAAAGTTTCTCTCTCATCCCCTTCCAATCTCATCCACTAGTTTATTAAACAAACAACTTTCCTTAATCTCCATTCCCAATAGTAAGGAGACAAAATGAGCGGGACGGAGGGAGTATTTAGCAAAGCATAAATTTGTGTATATCTTTCATAGACCAATTTCATAAAAAAAAATGGGCTATCAAATATTTGGGACACATGACACAAACTTCTTGAGTTTACCATTAGATTTGGCCCGTTGTTAACGCTATATCTATTCAATATTTTTATATTTTATTTTGAATTCGTGGGAACTCGTCGTCGCCATATTTAGTGCGCACTGGGAAAATCATTATCTTTATGTAATAGCTTGTAAATCACACTTTTCAAGTACAAATGTCACACACTTTCTAAATCTCTTACTATAAATCACACTTTTCAAATACATGAGTCACACACTTTTCAAGTGCAAGTGTGACACGCTCGACTTATAAAGGCGTTAAGTAAGGATTGAACCTGAGACCTCTCAATCACTCTACCACTAAGTCATCACTAAGGGAACATCTATTCAATTTATTTTTACTTATAAGATGTAAACATGAAGAAAAGTACTCCCTCCGTTCACGAATCAAATCCCTACTTACCCACATTTTTTTGTTCATGAATCAATCCTTACTTACCTTTTTATACAACCATACCCTCCTATTTTTCATTTATTTACTATCCTTTGTCATTGGTGGTCCCACCTCACAACAACTTTATTCCTACTTTTTGGTCATCACAACAACTGTATTCCCACTTTTTTTCAATACCACCTCTTTTTTGTCATTACCACTATTTTTTTGTCATTATCATACTACTCTTACATTTTAACTTTTACTCCACTCAAAACAACTTTATCAGCTTTCTTATTTTCCGTGTCAGAACCCAAATGGGGATATGATTTATGGACGGAGGGAGTATTAACTTCGGTTAAATAGGGAATACTGCAAAATTAAAAAGAAAAGAGACAATACTATGGCTATCTAATTATAATCAAGTCAACAAGCCATCATCTTCATTTTTTTTTTTTTTTTTTTTTTTTTAAGTGAACAAGCCATCATCTTCTTATTAAGATTTAAGAAGCCATGAGAATAAAGAAAAAACATAACCCCTCTCTCTCTCTCTCTATAAAGAGCTTGCACCCCCAACTCCCACTCACACTCCTACTCCCACTCATTTTTCATTTTATTTACTTCCTTTTACTTCTTCTTTGTCTCCTCCTTTCCACACCAAAAATATAAAAATAAAAATAAAAAATCTGTAATTCATCAAACTAAATTTTCTAGAATTTTAGAAAAAATACTTCAAAACTATAATACTGCCTGAAAAAATCAATCGATTTCTCCTCAAATTTCCAGTATTATGGGACTTCTAGACAAGCTTTGGGATGAAACCCTAGCTGGTCCAACGCCAGACTCCGGCCTCGGCAAACTCCGCAAATACAACTCTTTCTCCCCCAGATCCGCCGCCGCACCAACGCCGGATCTGGTGGCTCCGCCTCAGATCGACAAGGTTTCTCCGAGCATCCCCATTCCTCAAGCCAATAACTTTCGGAATCTTACTGTTTCCGTCGATTCGCCGTCGTCTCCGTCGTGCTCCAGCGCTCCAGAATCGCCCTTTTCACGTAAGAGTTTATATCTAGAGAGATCCTCCCTTTCAGATCTTGCTTTCATCACTTGACTTATTCTAGAGCGAGAAATTTATCAGTTATGGTTTGCCTGCCCTGCCAGTAGAATAAGCTATCAATTTTCGATCTGCATGGAAATTTTTGGGATTGGGTTGGAAAATTTCTCTAATTTTGTTTTGTTTTGTTTTGTTTTGGGGTGTTTTCAGCAAATACCCCTGGGGGAAATTTGAAGAAATTGGCGAGGAGAAAATCGGCTACTTTGCAAAACTCTGTGGCCAAGTCTCCAACTGGTTATGATTGGTTGGTTTTCTCTTCGCTTTGACTTTTGTACCCTTCTCTCTTTTTTTGCTAAATTACTTCTTCAATTCCTTTATTCTCTATCTCGATTTATTTGTAAAATGCGTTTATAAGATCACTTCACATACTTAATTATACATTTGTAGTCCGATACTAAGACTCTAGGTTAGTGCAATTTAAGTCGCTCCTTATGACTTCAATTACAATTATAACACCGCTTTCAATTATTGGCATCTTGTCTTGATAACTAGTAATTTTTTATCGGTTGCAATCGAGATCATCTCCACGATTTCCGATGATCAAAATTCATAAGTGAATTTCGGATGATCTCTTGAAAATGAAATGAGCTTCCATGACCTCTTTTTGAAAGAGAGAAAAAAAAAAAAAAAAAAAATCAAGGCAGGATTTGTAGTAGTCGAAAATTATGGGGATGATCCCTATTGCAATCCATCCAAAGGTTTGTGTAAGATGTCAATTATTAAAAGTGATGTTATAATTATAATTGAAATTTAGCGGTGCGCCTTCAAATGCAATTAATCATTTTTGTTTATATGGTGACCGTTATTTTTGGTGCAACCTGAGTAAATTTCGTCCTGTTTTCTTCATATTATGTGACATACATGATTGATATTTATAATTTATATACTACTACTACTTTATTGTAATTAAAATTCTAATACTATATAATTGCTACATTGTTGTTTTAGGATTGTGCTAAGTGCTTTGGATCGTTAAATATCTATTTGGGAATGCGATACCGACATCGTCTTGATCTTTTGCTGTGGCGGCTTTCTTCATCGATGTGAAAAGGGCTTTAACCAGCCAGATATTTTGTAGACAGAGAAAGGGAGAGTTTTGTCGAATCAAAATAAATAAATAAATAAATGCTTTTGTAAATATGTTAGGGTTCCTCTTTCATGTACATATTGTTGTAATAAAATGGATATATGTTTGTTTAATTTATTAATTTGTCTCGTGAGCTATTCGAATCGTGAACAATGTGATATACATTTGATAAGATTCGACTACTTGAAAGTTGAAAGCATGCATGTTAAATCATCTCAGTATAGATTCAATAACCTAATTTAATAAATAATTTTAAATTAAGATATGATGTTTATAACTTTATATGATATACTAATACTTGTATGTATGATACAACCATGTTAATTTCAATAATTTTACTTTATTGAAATTATACTACATCAATTATGATTTGATACTATTATATATTTTTAATAAATAAATAAGTAATTGTGTAACTTTTCAACTATGTAAATGTTAGTGTGCATTTAAGCTCAAATAAGCTCGTGCAATCTCAAAAATTTTGAATCCCAAACCCGACTTTAATAGTAGATGACTCAATTTTGAATTTTTTAATACTCAACTCGATTCAAGTCTTCTAATCTCCATATACCACTAATTTATTATACCGAGATATTATTTCAATAACTTCAACGTAGGGGCGTAGCTAGGGGGCAGTGTGATCATTAGGCCCTGACATTTTAAACAAAGTAAGGATATATATGTAATTTTATATATAACTAATTAAAAAAAGAAAAACATGAAATTCTAGTTTAGGGGCTCCCTCTTCCCTCTCCAAATTTTCTCTCTTTCTCAAAATATCGTAACCCAATTGCTTGATTGTCAAAATAATTTTTCTTCAATTCTCACCAAATCGTCGTTGTAGACCGCTTCTCACGACTCCTCTGCCGTTGCTGCCTCTAGGCCCACTAAATTGCTCCATACAAACTGCCCTGCTGCTAAAACTTGCAATTTTCGGTACGGTGCTTGCAAAAGATCTATCTATAATGAATTGTAGGTAGTGTGGCTTTGACTTATTTAAAGGTTAATGGAAAATTTGGAATGGAAAATAGAACTAATGAGTTGTGGACTCGTGATAGAGATAGAGCAAGATTTTTGGTTGATTTTTTTACTTCTATTATTTAATGTGTTTCGTATTCTTCTTTTGGTGATAGCGGAAGATTTCTTTGTATTTTATTTGCCTTAATGGTGGTAATTAATAAATTATTACTGATAGAAGTTTCTCAAACTTATAGGCTTGAAAATTTTATATGTGATGTGCGCATGGATGAAAGATTCTCAAATCTATCAGGGATCAGAGGTCTTGCGGAGAAGATGGTTTCTATGAGGAAATGTGATGTCTTTCCATTTATTTATTTGTTAGTTAAGTTGTCTTTGACTTTACCACTTGCTACAGCTACAAATGAAATAGTTTTTTCAGCAATGTAGATCATTTAGAGTGTTCTACTCAATACCATGGGAGACGGCCTTTTGAATGATTGTATGGGCCACATAAGTTTTTTCCCTTAAAAATCATGTGCTCTGAGATAATTCAATTATCCGCAGCACCGTTCCAACAAACCAAGAAACATCAACAAGAAACATGTGAATAGTAAAGAGCATTGGCGGATTTGATTATCTGATTTCTTGTTGATTTCTTAGTTCTCGCTATTGTAAGTAATAATCAATTCAACTTTTATGCAAAACATTCATAACCCAATGTTAGCCGCAATATCAATTCAAAAAATCAATTTTCTTGTTCTTCTTTTTCCTTCGATTTTCTATGTCGAATTGGGGCTACAAATTGATAAATATTAATTGGGAACTGTAAGGAGAAAATAGTAAGTATATTAATATATTTTATAATTTTTTAAAAAATTGCTATAAAAAGTAAAAAGAGAGCTACTGTATGTTTAGAATTAACCAAAAATCAAACTTGAAGCAAGACTTTTATTTGGGCCTGCCCATTTGGTTTAACGGGCTGAGTTCTCTAAACTAGTCCACTTTTATTAATATTGTTATTTTTAATTTAGCTTTGAGTTTGATATTTAAAATAATTAAATTTGTAAAATATATTCTTTTCATATTAATGTATATGTTAGTACTTTTGTTTAGTTCATAACGATTACATAAAAAATTAAGGCAACTTCCATCCCATGACATCCTTATAATTATCATTTCATGCAAGATTTATATATTCGGATTAGTCGCTTTCACTTTGTTACTTTTATTATATCCGTTGAATTTAGAATCCAATAATGTCATGCATGTTTATTCATGGAATTTATAATGCTACGTTTGTTTTTTTCAAAGTGGTCCATTTCAATCGAGAGGCCAACTATTTTTTTGCCCCATTTCTCCATATATAAATACTAATATACTACTAATATAGAAACATTTTTTAGCTAAAAAAAAGTAATATTTTTCCATGATTAATTAACTCATAGACAATTATAGTAAACTGATTAAGATTGAGTGAAACCAAACAGATAGTTCAATAAATTGATAAAGAAATCTGAGATAGGTATTGATATTAAACAAACCAAGACTATTTGTTGTGTAGATGTGATAAGCTAGCTATAGCAAGATTGAAAGCTATATATATAAATGTTAATGTAATTGGACAAGACTAATAGACGATGCTATTTGATTTGCTTCAAAAACCTAAATTTTATGTAATCATTATTTATGGGTTCGCTTCAGCAGCTCAAATTATCGAAATCCTTAAAATATAAACATTATTATAGTGAATTCGAGAGTTATTCATTATCAATTATCTGGGCATAACTTTATCTATTGATGTATGTAGGTTGAATTCTATTTTCTTTTGAAATAACTGTTTTTTATTTTTTTTGTAAAACATAATTAGAGAAGCGATTTGTTTAATCAACCTACTTAAGAATGTGCAGACGAAGGTGGGATCGTTCGGTGATTTTGGTCAGAGATGTCAGAATTTAAAATTTATCAATTATTATATTTACGATTTGTTAAATTACGAAAACAAGCGTACTTTTGAATAGTAGTGATGTTTTCAATATAAGTCTTAATTAATATATAGGCAAACATGGCGTTTTATTTCATTAAAGATAACAAATACTAATATAAATAGCAAATATTTAGTAGGTCCAAATTTTTTGATAAATCTAAATACTACTCTACTAGATTTCGGGTTCATATGTTTATGGCCTAAGCCAATCATAGCTTTCCCTAAAAAAAGGCCAATCATAGTTTACTTAGCAGAATTTCCGATTCAATACTCTAAAAAAACATTTGATTAAAAAATAATAATAAAACCTTTTGAGCTTAATTAAGTTACCTCATCATAAATACACAATTAAACGGTAAATATATAAGAAAAGTACATACTGCATCAAAATCAACATATAATAACGGGCTTGAACATCTCAAGAAAGAGAGGACAAAAACTATAAAACATTTCTTTATTTATAATTACACTATCCCCTATAATAACATAATATTGTCGCATTTATTTATTCTCAATTTTATGTGAATATAGTTTGCTTGATAGTTGATACCCCTTGTTTTTTTTTGAAGGGGGGCCTCCATTGAAGTAATATCGCACTTCTCATTGTTTGTTCTTTCATCATGAAAAGGGGAATAATAGTACTAAGTACTACATTATATTAGTAGGCAAAAATAAACAAATAGAAATTACAAAATAGGAAAAAGTCTAAATTCCAACTCATGGTCATAACATTCAATAATGTAATAGTTTGAATGAGATAATTAGATTGGACGAATTGCACTTCACTGCAAAACTCATTATATTCACTTTAAACCCTACATATTTTAGTCAAGATAATCACGACTACAAATATTTAACTTAAAGAATAAAAGAAATTTCAGACGTAAATCAAAAGCATTTTAGGAGCCAATGCAGGTTTCCAAATCAAGAAAATGTTCATGTGCTTGTTTACTTAACCTCGTAGTTAAGTCACGATAAATAAGATCACCTACTATTATATTAAATGAAAATTAAATTAGTGCGATTGTCATCAATTTCTATTTTATACTAATGTCGTAATTTAAAGGAGTAAAGTTTAAATTATAGAAATGGTGGGGGCGTAGGCGCAATTTGAATAATTATTTATGATATCAAATGTTTAAAGATAGAAAAACATCCACAGTTCCACAATCATCAGAAACTGTCTCTTTTGTCTTTCATCCGTAGTTAAAAAACATTTCTACAAACAACAAAAAGTCAAGATTAAATATTACTATTATTGTTTATATAAAGAAAGAGAAGATAAAATTAAATTCGATTTTTGTTGTTTTGAAATCACACAACAGCATCGAACGCCATTTCCATTCTTCTTCTTCACTCCACCTCTCTCTCTCTCTCTCTCTCTCTCTCTCTAAAATAGAGTTTTATGCGTCGCTCTGTACGTATATTTAGAGGGAGAAGCTGAAAGAAAAAGGTAGAGTCATATTCATATACACACACACACACACACCACACATTAACATTGCATTATTTTTTTCTTAACTAAAGAAAGGAGTAAAAACCTAAGACCCTTTTGTAGGGCTGTTTGTTTTTTTTATTATTATTTTGAACTGTAAAGCCCCGAAACCCTCGCATTTCTTTTGAAAATCGAATTGCATTTCGATTTTGTGGGTACTTGATTTTGAATCCGACGATCGGCTTACCGCACTGAAGATCTCCGCACTGGCATTGCTGAGGTCAGCTCTTGATTTTGCTCAATTCGTTTCGTGTTTAGTTGATTTGAGCTTATTCCGATTTTCTGGGTTGTTAAGATTATTTACTTAGTTGTTGTTAAAGTTCAAATGTTTCTGGCATTGCTTGTTTTGATTGAGCTTATGCTGCCTCGGGATGATTTTGAGCTGAATCTGTGATTAGCATTTAAGTATTAAGTTTATTTACTTTTAATTGGGTTATTCAGATCTGATTGAATGTTAGTATCTTGCTAAAGATATGATTTTGAATTACGATCTTGCTCGTGAGCTTTCATCGTACTAATTTTCTTACTTTAATTTCAGTATATGAATATTTGCGGAAGTGCATTGGCAAGTTGGATTTGATTTTATCTAATTAATACATTTGGGCAGATTTTTTTTTTATCTGAAATATTTTAATTCATGCATTTGGGCTTGCTTATAGTCTACTTTATCTGAATTTGCTTTTTGATTATGAATTTTAACTTAGGATACAGTCTGCTAGAGCTTGGAGCTAAGAGTAGCTAAATTTCGGTATATATCGAGATTTTTTGGTGATGGGATTGCACATGTGAAAAAGACCAGAAAACTACTGCCCTCGACTAGTATGGCGAAGATGAAGTCAGACGCGCTTCTTGATTGTGCTGTATTTCAGCTGTCTCCAAAACGCTCACGGTTAGATATGCTTAATGATAGTTTATTCATCATAATTTGACTGTTTCCAAGTGTTAGTTAATCACTGTGATATCCTTTTGGCCAGATGCGAATTGTTTGTTTCGAGTAATGGGAGCACAGAGAAACTAGCATCAGGGTTGCTTAAACCATTCGTTTCACATTTACAGATTGCAGAGGAACAAGTTGCCTCTGCTGCAAAGTCAGTTAAGCTTGAAGTCGGGCAGCATAAGAATGCTGAAACGTGGTTCACCAAGGGAACAATAGAGAGGTAGTTTGATTTGCAACTTACCAGTCAACATTGTTATTGATACAGCAATACATCTAATATCTGTGGTTACCAATTCCAATATCTAGGTTTGTAAGATTTGTGAGCACACCTGAAGTTTTGGAAATGGTCAATACCTTGGATGCTGAGATGTCACAGTTGGAAGCCGCTCGAAGGATATATTCACAGGTTATATCTATTTTTGTAGCAGAACAGAAGTTTTAATTGGCAACTCTGTTGAAGAATTTTGCCTAATTGCTCTTTCTTGTCAATTTCAGGGATCAGGAGATCAGCCTTCGGGTATGGCTTACTATGTTTTCTGATTTATCTACATTTTCATTAGCTATGAATCTATGATCTTGATGCGGCAAATCCTATGGTTGTTTCAAATTCCCTTTATTTTTCTCTTTGACAAAATAAAAGGAGATTTGAATTTGGAAGGTGAATCTGAAATATAACACATACGGCATAAACAAAGAAATTGGATGGCTTGACTGAAAACTAACAGTATGACTTGATAAGTCAACCCCAATATATTAGCTCTAGATCATATTGGATGTAGAATTTTTTTCGACAACTATTTGGTTAAGCTAATGATCCCTAAAGAAGTAAACATACTCTTGAATGCTCCTGCAGCTAAGTCCAGATAAGATGTTGCTTCAACTCATTGGTGTTCATCATCCATGCTTAAATTGCTTAATTTTGAAACATGTAAGCCTTTATTATCACAAAAATGTGCCACAAACTATCCTGGTAATTGCTTCATTTCCACACAATGCTGTAACTGGAGAAGGTTGATTTTTTATCTTAATGTGTTTCGAACTAGTGCTCGATTCATACAATGGGCTAAGCTTTCACAGTCCTGTTCCTTAACATCCTCTGTGAATGGCACACCTACCGGCATTGTCATCTGGACTTTCTTTACCTAATTCTAGCCAAATGATATGTATTAACATTTGATAAAGATTTTACGTTAATGTTTAATTTCAATACCTATTTAACCATAAAATGCTCAACAAGCATAAGATGTTAAGGGCAGTAGCATTCTTAGAATCTGAAACTACTTAAATTAACTCCTACACTCTATATATGTCATGGGAATTTTACTGGGCTTTCTTTACTGAAGTGCTTCTCCTTTTCTTTCTGGTGTTATTATTAATGTATCATTATTCCAATATTCATCGGATCTATCGTTTACAGGTAGAGGTGGATCTGGCGTCCCATCAGGAGATGATGCCACAAAGTATGAACTCCTAACTCCTTTACTGTATGAATTCACGAATGATGAAATTATACATCTCAAGGTGGTTTGAATATATGAGGTAGGAGTATTATGAGTAGCACTCACATAGGAATTGTCTGGTTATCGGGTGCCATTTTAATAAGCAAAAAAATTCATGAAGGCCGAGGCCCGTTAGCTGCGTGACAAATGAAAAAGAGTTCGAACTGTCTGAATATTTTGAGAATAGGTGAACTAGTTAAGCAATCTGCAGTATCAGCTGCAAAACTGGATAAGACTTTATTTTTGTTGCGTTGCCCCTTCATTTTGTGCTCTCTCTATCTGTATTTCGTTCGATACTCATGGTTATCATGAATGCAGGAAGGAGCTTCTGAGGGCTATTGACGTGAGGCTCGTTGCAGCACGGCAGGACCTATCTAATGCCTGCGGTCGCGCTGCTGCTGCTGGTTTCAATATTCACACAGTTTCAGAACTTCACAACTTTGCAGAAAGCTTCGGTGCTCATCGCCTGAAGTAAGGAATCTTAAAACTTGCGTGATCTTTGCACGATCTTCTCTATTCCTTCGTATGTATAATAAACGAATATGCTGCAATAAGGCAGAACTCTCGGGTAAGAAGAAATAATATTGCGAAAATACAAAATAAAAAATTCTAAATATTTTTCACTATTCTTGAATTTTTCATTAATAAAAATACGTGGGCCTACTAAATGTTAAAAAAGCCTTTGGATCGATACGTATTGGGCCCAATAGATATTGGATTAGTAAAAAAAGCATTTAATTGGACTCACAATGGGCCATAGAAAATCGTGTTCCTGCAGCCCATTACCCCACCTCCATCTCTCTCTCTCTCTTTCTCTCTCTTAAAAATTGGCAATCTTGTGTGTTTCAGCGAAGCATGCAGCAAATTCAAATCGCTAAACGAGAGACGGCCCGAACTCACCCACCCATGGAGATCTGCACCCGACGATCGCGCCGTCCGTGCCTCCTACGGTTCCGACATGTCCATCGACGAAGATGACGAAGCGACACCTTCTCCGCCACCGCGTCGCGAACCCGCGGCGTCTCAGCTGTCGGATCCCCCCACCGCGACCTTCCCCACGCGTCGCGCTTTCAGCAGAGAGTCCAGCACCGAGAGGGAAGCCGGAAACAAGCCAACCGGCTGCGCCGCTGCAGAAAAAGATGCGAAGGATGAGAGCTCAAACCCCGATCCGGCCCAGTCGATTCAAGCGAGTCAGCCATCGAGGCGACTCAGTGTGCAGGACCGAATTAACATGTTCGAGAGTAAGCAGAAAGAGAATTCCGGTGGGAAGCCCGCCGTCGTGAAGCCCGTCGAGCTGCGGAGGTTGTCGTCGGACGTGACGGACAAGGCGGTTTTTAGGAGGTGGAGTGGCGCCAGTGATATGAGCATAAGCATTGATTTAAGTTCCGACAAGAAGGATGCCGATAGCCCCGTGTGTAACACGACACCTGCTGCAGCTTCTTTGGATGAAAAAGTTTCGAACTTGAATGATGATAAAGCTGAGGTATCGATTGCTGCTAAGCCGGAAATGAAGGTCGTGCCTATCTCTAGTGGGGCCGGGGATGGCGGATTGAAAAGTGTTGCCTTTGCTAGTTCTGAGCAGTTGGTTAAGTCTAACAAGAATAATTCCAATTTTGGTTCTGGTGAAAGTGATGTTTTAAAACATCAAGAACGTGGGAAGACTCGGTCAAGGTCGTTTATAAGCAAGACTGAGGATCAAGAAAGATCGGAAGATGGTATTAGAACGTCGGATACGGATAGAAATGAGGGCGTGGTTGGGTTTGGGAACCAAGGAAAATTGAGGGGTGAAGATTTCAGTGGCTCCAAGACACAGATGACCGGGTTCAAGGATCAGGTTTCGTCTTCGTCTCATATTAGGCGTGTGCAGAGCAAATCTAGTCTGCAGAGTGAAGTTTCGGATCAAAGTGAAAGTTCTGAATCAAGGGATGAGCCTGTTAAGGAAGTTAAGTTCAAATCTGCCCAGAAGGCTAGAACTGGAACGGGGGTAGTCGATGGTGGTGCTGGCTCCAGAATCCGACAGGCTTTTGCTTCGCGTTATAAGGGGATAGAAGGCGATTCTTCATCTGCTCAGCAAGAGGTGAGGTCTGTTAGGGAAACTGAAGTAGCCGAAAAGAAAGGATCCCGCCTTTTTGAGAGGGCATCCCGTGCTGCAGCCACTGCTGATGCAACTCCTTTGATGAAAACTGAAGTTGTTGGAAAGAAAGAACCCAACATGTCTGAGAAAGTATCAGATACTCGGGTATCGAATCTTGAAGATTCTGAACTTCAGAGACCGAAGTTCAACAGACAAGATTTGACTGCAGAACTGAGTAAGAAGGCACGGGTTCAGCGAGAGGATGCTAGTTCTATTGGAAGCAGCAGGGCACAATTTTCTGGCCAAGTGACAGTCGAGGCTCTGGAAAATTCTGATTCTTTCTTAACGCCCACAAGTCAAGCTCAGAGAGTGAGGCAATCGAAGGGTAATCAGGAACTTGATGATTTGAAGATAAAAGCAAGTGAGTTAGAAAAAATGTTTGCTGAGCATAAATTGCGCCTCCCTGGAGAGCAATCCAACTCTGCCCGTAAAGGAAGGTTTGGAGACACGCCACACGAACCATCAAGGAGTTTACAATACACAAAACCAATAGCGGATGACACTTACCAGTCATATCAACCTAGTGGGATATTTAAGAACTCAACCAAGTTTGATACTGCCTCCCCCATGAAAGGTGTTGATAGCCCGTATGACAGTGATGCTATGAATAAGAAGTTTTCTGATCTTAGTATTTCAGAGAGCTCCCGAGGGAAGCTCTATGATAGGTATATGCAAAAGAGGGATGCGAAGCTGAGGGAAGAATGGAGTGCCAACAGGGAAGAGAAAGAAGCTAGGTTGAAATCTATGCAGGATAGCATTGAGAGGAATAGATCAGAGATGAAGGCCAAGAATTTCGGACAAGATTCTGTGTCAAGTGCTCATCGACGTGCTGAGAGAATCAGATCATATAATAGCAGCTCAATTATGAAAAGGGAACAGGTAGATCTATAGTTGTGTAATAGAGATTTATTGTCTCTAATCTAATGAATGGAACTATTTTTACTTCTATTTTCTAATTTTAGGATCTACTGGAGTTGGTCTTTCTGTTGATTTTTAACCCACTATATAAAAGTTTCCTTTTGACAGCAAAACTTAGATTTTGGGGACAGTGACGATGATGAGGAAGGATCAGATTTTCCAGAGCAGAATGATCTTCACAAGAATAATGGTTTGAATGACGCCTCATCTAGAGATGGTGTTTCTAGAGGTGCCCAGGGGAAAAGGCATTTTGCCACTAGAAGTTCGTTATCCACTCCTCGCACTGCAGCTCCTGTTCCAAGATCTGCTACGAAAAATTCTAGTAGCTCTGGGAAACGAAGAACGCCAATGGAAAATCCACTAGCACAATCTGTCCCAAACTTTTCTGACATGAGAAAAGAAAATTCCAAGCCATCTGGAGCCAATAAAACAACTCGTTTACAAGTTAAAAGCTATGCACGCAGCAGAAGTTCGAATGACGAAGTGGCTGTTGTTAGGGAGGACAAGTCACATCGAGCACAGTCACTGAGGAAAAGTTCTGCAAATCCAAGTGACTTCAGAGAAATGTCTTCCTTGGAAACTGATGGTATTGTATCCACGCCAAAACTCAATGCGGAAATCCGGAAAAATGTTGTATCTAAGCCTTTTCTGAAAAAGGGTAGTCGCAAAAGCTTTGTTTCTCAATCGAGTATTGCAAAGGAGAAAGCCTCGGGGATATCTGAGCTTACACCCAATGAAGAAGAAAATGGCGATGCAGAATCTGGGCTTGAGGAGTTTCTAAGTACTGTTGGAGATGAAGGAGAGGAAGAACTCGAGAGCTTAAAGACTGAAGGCCAGGATGTTTCTGAAAATGGGGATCTAAAAGAGGGTCTGGAACCAGATAATTCTGGATCAGAAAATGGTGATGGTGCTTTATCATTTTCTCTTGTGGACCAGGCTTTAGGTTCTAAGTTGCCTATTCCTTCGAGCTTCCACCCTGTTGAATCTATACCAGATTGGTCGGGGGAAAGTCCTATCTCATGGAATTCACATTCTCAACATCCCTTTTCTTACTCTCATGAGATGTCTGATATTGATCCTTCAGTGGACTCCCCAGGAGGAAGTCCTGCCTCTTGGAATTCACACTCCTTGAATCAAATAGAAAGTGATGCTGCTCGAATGAGGAAGAAATGGGGAGCTGCACAAAAGCCAATGTTGGCTGTCCATTCCTCTAATAATGCATCCCGCAAGGATATGACCAGTGGCTTCAAACGCTTATTGAAGTTTGGAAGGAAAACTCGTGGCTCAGAGAGTTTGGTTGACTGGGTCTCTGCTACCACATCTGAAGGAGATGATGATACTGAAGATGGAAGAGATCCTGCCAATAGATCATCTGAAGATCTGAGGAAGTCAAGAATGGGATTTTCTCATGCTCAAGCTTCTGAGAGTAGCTTCAATGATTGCGATTATTTCAACGAATCAGGTGATTTATGATATTTGTGCGTACATTCATGTTTCCTTGTATATTCACAAGCTATATGCTATTTGCTGCGTCATACTCTCTGTTATGTATGTAAATGTTTATAATGAGTTGTAATTTAGTGTTTTAGTTGCTGGAAATCTATTGAAGAATCACTTCCTGGAAATCTTGGAATGACTTTGTGCAAAATTTAAACATAATGTCTCACTGTTGTCTCTGATGTACACATAAACACAATCAATCATCACTTCAGTAGATCATATCAACGCCGTTTCCCTTTCATGCTAATAGATTAAACAGGGTACTGAATTTCACCATTTTTCTGTTTATGCAAGAACATTCAGAAAGATTGATTGTTCGACACGTGGTTTGCTTTCTGATGGTGCTATCTTCTCGAAGTCTTTCAACGTGTTGATTTTGCGTTCTATTACACAGTATTACCTACTTCTTTTGCACTTATATTTAATGATCAGGCTTGAGCTCTAACAGTTTGTTGTTGACGCATGACCCTCTTTCTTCTACAGTTCAATCTTCGCATAATTCTATCCCAGCACCTCCAGCCAGCTTCAAACTTCAGGAAGATCATATGTCTGGAAGCACAATCAAAGGTGAAATTTGCTCACATTTTTCTACAATAAAAACCTCAAAGATTATGAAATATCACCTTACTATATAAATCAATGAGGTACAAGGACCTCTTGCTTAGTAGAAGTTCGAATTTTAGATCTAGCATTTGCCTTTTAAAGCCTATAGTAGACACCTGATGCATTTTAGGCATTAAAGATAAACCGGAGGTTTTGCTTTGTGAACGCAATGCACATACTTTCTGGTTATTGATGTGGTGCTGTTGATTGATACTTATGATCCACATACATTGAATATTCAGCTCCAAGATCGTTCTTCTCATTATCAACATTCCGGAGCAAGGGCAGTGACTCGAAGCTTAGATGATCGTCTCTGGAAACATCTCCACCGTACAAATGCATCATCAGCCATTGCAGCCGTAGATGGCTATTGTACAATAGCATTCCATTGAGCTTGGCGCTCTCACTACGGCAGAAGATGAGTATCGCAGTATACTATGTCTTGTATAATCAAAATTCTTATGCTGTATGTGATGAATTCATAGTGTTCCAATTGGTGGAACAACGATGTGATTTTTGGTAGCTAAAAGCATTATTCTTTCTGCAGTCGATCCTTTTGCTGCATAGTAATGTAAAAAAAACTGTAGTTTTGACAATTGAATATGATTTATCATGTTAATAGCTTCTGCTTAATGGTTGCTGTTTTTTGTTTTGAAGCAAGAACCAATAATTATACTTGTACTTTTTACCTAACTGCAGTCACTATTTCTTAATAGTTTTATATTCCACCAATTCGGCCATCCCTATCGGACTTTTCTGAAACTAATAATCATGGGATAAAACTAGAATATATTAAGGTAGTAGACAGATTTATTTATTTTTACCTCTAATTATTGCTTGTAAAATTGAACATCTAGAGAATTTGTATCGTGGACAATGGGCGAAATGAGAAGTTTGATATCATTATTTAAACGTGTGGATGTTTAATTTGTGGCAAATTACTAGGATTAAGTATTTTCAAAATTTATGAAAATAGTTTGGATGCTTGATTGTAGGTTCAAATGAAAAACAACGCATGAGGGGGGTTATCATTCATTAGTGGTAGACTTGCTCATGAAAAAACACTCAAATAACATAAAGCATAATATGTTTGTTAAATCATTATGCTTAAAGTATATCGTATTAGATACAACCTCGACCATAAACAATTACTAACATAAACATAAAGAAATGATGCATACATTTGACTTTAAAACAACCTTATCAACTGCTGTCCCTTTTTTTTTTGGTAAGTATCAACTGCTGTCTTTGTCTGAAAAAAATAGAGGAGAACAATGATGGAGTTGGAGTTGGAGTTGGAGTTGGAGTTGGTCTATCCAATCTAATCTTATAATCTAAAGCAGGTAATGAAATCCAATCATGTCGTCGGTATCTCAAGGACTAAGATATTATAATGACTCTCACCTCTTACAATTAAGCCACTCCCTCTTTCTCGAAATTGAAATCTCAACGCTTAAACGGATCACCAAGCCTCGACTCGACTCGACTCGACTCCACTCGACTGTGTATAAATTGTGATACGATCGTATCGTATTGCATGACCGGAATCTTTGAAAGGGCAAAATTGTAAATTCATAGCTGACGTCCAAATCTTAATTAGTTTTAGGACCGGACAAGATTGTCCCTTGGCTTGAAAGGCAAGAAGAAGTTGTTGATCATTACGTTTACGTGCCTCCCATGTAAAGTAATGCACATACTTCATGCCTTCCACCACGATTATCCCAATATTCTCTTTTCAAGATTTTTATTCTATTCTTTTTAATTAACTCTCTCTCTCTCTCTCTTTGAAACTAAGTTTTACTAGATCTGTATTTCTGTCTTTCTTTTGCAAGAATCTACGTTATTTTCTTGCAAATATTTTCTGCTTGTCAATCGTTTGGTCTGAAAAATGCATCACACTACTTAAAATAGACAAGTGTATTTAGGAAGGGAATCATCTAATTATTTCTTTTCTTACTCATTCATTCATTCAAGCTGAGACCTTCTTCCACTTTTTTTGAGTTTTGAGTTTTGAGAGAGAGAGAGAGAGAGAGAGAGAGAGAGAGAGTACCGGTGCTTCTGGTGCAGGTTTGAGCTTTTTCAGTCAGGTACATTTCATTCTTTTTGCTAAAAGATGTAAATCTTTTTCAATTAATATTTGATATTGCAACAATATTTCTCACATTTCAGTGAGATAAACACAAAATTATATCAAGAAATGGCATCTCTAGTGCCAGGGGTACTAATAAAGCTCCTCCAAAGCATAAACTCCAACTTGAAAGTCCGAGGCGAGCACCGGTCAGCTCTCCTGCAGGTGATCACCATAGTTCCGGCCATCTCCGGCTCCGAGCTATGGCCCGATCACGGCTTCTTCATCAAGGTCTCCGATTCCTCCCATTCCACTTACGTCTCTCTCTCCAAACTCGACACCGATCTCATCCTCAACAACAAGCTCCAACTAGGCCAATTCTTCTACGTCGACAAGATGGAGCCCGGCACCCCCGTCCCAACCCTAGTCGGAGTTAGGCCGGTCCCGGGCCGCCATCCCTTCATCGGGAACCCCAAGGATCTCATGCAGCTCCTCGAGAGTGTTGAGGGTGCTGAGAATGTTGAGACGAAGTTTTGTTTAAATGAGACGACGGTGGAAGGGAAAGAGGAGAGTGGGAAGATCAAGAAGATTGTGATCAAAGAGGAGAAGAGTGGAGTTGCTTCTAGGTATATGCAAGGTTTGTTGAAGCACAAATCTCAAGGGAAAGAAATGATGGAGGGAAAAGAGAATGAGAATGAGAGTGGTGGAGTTGCCAAGAAAGTTAATGCATCTTTGAAATCTAAGTATCCTGAGCTTAAAGGTCAGGTATGAATTCTAACATCGACTTGTGTTGTGTTGTGTTTGGATGTTTTTAGGTAAATATGGGCAACAATTTTGAAAAGACGCGCATACTTTGTGTTATAGAACTTCACATTCACCCAATTTAAAGCCTATTAATGTGCTCAAATAAAATTCACTTGTCTTTCTGCATATTTCGGATCACCAACACGATTTTTTAGTATCCGATAAACTTCACCTTTTACAAACTAAAGCTTACACCGCTTGGATTTAAAACCTAAGGTTTGGTATTCATTTAAGTGGTTTTGAATAGCTAAAATGGTTTTATGACAGTCAAGGGCAACTAGTCCAGAGGGGTCAACAAAGAAAACAGAATCAGCAGATTCAGTCACAGCTTCTAAGATTCTAACAGCAAAATCCTCAGACAAACAAGAATTCTTAAACTCCAATGGCAATAACAAGAAGCAATCTGCTGAGGCAATCATCTCATGGTCCAATTTGCCTCCCACTCTTCTCAAGCCAGCAAAGGTATAGTACTAAAATTAATTCTCGTATTTTCAAAAGCATCGATGCTCGTATTTATGCCGTCTTGGTCCTTTTCGTTTTGTCACTAGGGAATGCTCAGAAAGGGTCAATTGGCTTCTCTAGTAGCAGCACAGGCTCAGAAAGAAGCAATGTTAGCTGCAAATCTTGCGAAATGCCTCAGGTTAGGACAATTAATGCTCGAATTTCCGGCTTATCGGTTCATGCCAGTTTTGACAAAACGGATCATGTTCCGGTCATTAAAACAACGTCGTTTCAATATGTTTTGCAGCATGTTCGGTGAGCTCTACTCGTCCGCGTCTCCTCAAAACCCTCATCTTCATCTATCAAGATTCTTCAAACTGCAAGAACTGATGGAAAAAGCAGATGCAACAACCCCAACAAAACAAGTTTGGGAAAATCTACACACAAACTCAACACTACAAGAAAAGGACAAGCCTAACAGAAAGCACGCCTCATCAAACGCTAAGAACACGAACATGATCAAAACACTGCGAACTTCATCACAACTCAGCAATGGTGACAGGCAAGAATGGTCCAAATTGGACAACTCGAGAGAGATGATGGAGGTGATGAAGATTCTAACAACCGAGACACGGTCTTGGTTCTTGAATTTCCTCGAAGAAGCCCTCGAGTTTGGATTCCGGGCCGACTGCAGCAGCCAAGAGAAGAAGGGGAGGGACAGCTCTGCCCGGCTTCTCGAACAGAACAACCACATTGCTCTAACGCTGTCGCACCTCAAACAAGCTAACGAATGGTTGGATAAGGTGAGAAGCAGCTCAGAAATTGAGAAAATTGAAATTTTGGATAAGATTGATGGGTTGAAGCAGAAGGTTTATGCATGTTTGCTGGTTCACATTGACTCTGCTGCTTCAGCTTTGGACACCAGAAATTGTCTTTGATAACATATTGTTATTGTTATTACTTATTACCAATACTAAGGTGTAAGATGTGGATAACTTATTTATGATATGATTTTGTGTAAATTAAGGCTGCATTAATTTCTGTTCTTTAAAGTGGCCAAACATCATTGTAACTTTGGAAAGATTGATGACGTTGTATTTGAGTTTTTACAGCAGAGAGATGGAAATCTTGAGGGCCATTTGCCTCAATAGACATCCTGATGCAAACTAGTCTCTTCTTAGGCTAAGGTAGGTTTATACATATTCTAGCCACCAGGGGGCCCACACGAGTTGTCAAAACGAAGTCGTTTTGCATATAAAATCGTATAAAATAAAAATTACTCCCTCCGTCCAAAAATCATCTTCCTACTTACCCCTTTTTTTGTCCACAAATCATCTTCCTACTTACCTTTTCATACAACCATACCTTCCAACTTTTCTTTTATTTACTACCCTTTGCCATTAGTGGCCACACCTTACAACAACTTTATTCCTACTTTTTAGTCAACACAACAATTTTATTCCTACTTTTTGGTCAATACCACCATCTTTTTGCTATTACCACTATTTTTTTGTCATTATCCCACTACTCCTACATTATAATTTTTACCCACTCAAAACAACTTTTTCAGCTTTTCTTAATCCGCGTGTCAGGACCCAAATGAGAACATTATTTTTGGACGGAGGGAGTAAGATTTAAGATTCCATCTCTGAAAAACGATGTTGTTTTACATATAAAATCTTGATTTTTCTAAAAACTGAACCGTTATACGTTTCTATCAGGTCAGCTTCTGGCGTGCCACGACATACTTCATTTGTCGAAAAATTGTGGCCGGAAAATAATTGTGAAAATTCCGATAATTTGATTATTTAATCGATATTTTGTTTAAATTGTAATGTTATTATTTAAGTGAAAATTAGTCTTGTTATTTTTTTTAAGAAAAAAATAGTCTTGTTATTTTGACATTACTAATGTACAATTATCATGTACTCCTTCCTCCGTCCCACCGAATACGGCCTGTTTTCCATTTTGGGACGTCCCACTATACTTGGTTTGTTTCCTTTAAAGGAAACAATTAGTTTATATACATGGCCCACCATTTCATTTAAATCCCACTAACTTACTCTCACTACACACTCAACCATCCCATCTATAACTTTATTAAGATTAAAAAATATTGCATTCACACTACACTAAACACTTTCTTTATATTCAATACCATTTTTCTTAGTCTCCGTGCTCATATGAACTAGACTGTATTCGGTGGGACGGAGGGAGTAATACTTATATGGTAATAATACAGGACAATATATTTTCGCACAAGAAAAATATCATACACAAAGTGTTAATAATGTTTGCTCTCCAAGATCCTTTTATTTTTTAATTGTAATTTTAATTGAAAATTGTTCAGTCTCAATTTTGAATTCAATAAGCTTTCTATATAAATATACTAAAATAGAGTAGCTTTGAGAAGATCTCCCCACCAAAAATCTATTCATTAATTTTATGTATGGATTAATTAATATTCAATCATTAATATTAATTTATTTAATATTTAATGTAATATATTATGTATTATTGCATTAATTTATTTATGTATTGACTAATTAATATTTTTTCATTAAATATTTATATAATTTTCATTATTGACATCATCAAAACTTAGACGCATCTATTCATTTATGAAAGAAAAAAAGGTCACTCTACAAATCAACTCTCACTTATCATTTATACTACTACTATAACAATAATTTTATTATTATTATCAAGGTCAATCATTATCAAACGTTGGATTATTTTTAAAGATCAGTTTTTAGTCATGACCAGTTGTATGTAGTAATTTTGCAAGTCACCAATCGTAATGGTTTGAGAATTTTCATATGTGAATGAAGGTGATTGTTGAAAAACTGCTACTACAAATATTATAGAGACAAATTTTGAAATAGCCATGATGAGCATTACAATATAAATTATAGCACACTTCCTTCAAAAATATAGATTTTGGTCATTTTTTTCAATTTAGGATAAAACTACCCTTAATGAAACACGGAGTGGGTCGGGTCTGACGCGGGCGGGCGCGGGTCGGTTCGGGCCGGGTATCAGGCATTTGGTACTTCTGGTACAAATTTAGTCATATTAGTACCAACTGTTCTAGTACATCTGGTACAAATTTAGTCTTATTAGTGCTAACTGTTATAGTACATTTGGTACAAATTTAGCCTTATTAGTGCCAATTATTCCAAATTTGGACGAATTATCGAATTAGTTCCAATTGTTCCAAGTTATGACATGGTACTATTGGGACGAATATTCTAATTTGTTCAAATTGTTCCAAATTATGACTTGTTTTAGTATGATACCATATCATGAACAAACCCTTATAAAGTATAAATGAAACATAAAATTTATAAATGATCGACACGACAAAAGTTGATATCATTTCAACCAAAATCATCCAACAAAAGCACAACACATGCAACAAACGTAGAAAAACATATTCTATCAAAATAAAAAGAACTAAATTCTATCAGTAGCTCAATTTTTCAAAAAGAAACCAAGGCATCCTACTAACGAAAACTCGTGCTGCCATAGACTCTGCAACTTCTCATTCTAACCGATGGATCATTCCTAACCTGTTGAAATATGTCCATTTGTAGTAGTGTCACCAAACTCGTGATACAATCACAATCTTTTCCCTCAATCTACAGAGAAGAAGAAAAGAACAAGATTCTAAAACAAAACTCTCAAAATAAAAAATTCCTAAATTCTAAAGTTCAGAAGAAAGAAAGAGGGATACGAGTACATCAGTTTCACAAATACTATACTCAATAAATTCGCCGCCGATTTCTTCAATCTTACAACTAATGACAACAATAATCTGATGACCAACAACAAGGCCGTGAGAATTGCTGCCCCCCAATAAGTGCTACTGGTGAAACGACGATGCAAACCAGCAGGGGCAAGACAGAGTTGAGGAGAAGGAATACTTTGGTGCGATCGGAGGCGGAGGACGGAACAACAACATTGTCGACGATAGAAGTGGCGGAGTACGGCAGGTTAGGGTTTGGGGTAGCGTGGGGGAAAGGTTAAGAGAGGGAGATGAGCGTGAGAAATTAGAGAGGCACGCACGAGAGAGAGAGATGGGGAAATAGTGAGATGGGTCAGGCGGGCGGGTTTAGTAAATGGATGTGAATTAATAAGGGTATTTAGGTTCTAAATTAAAAAAAATAATCATATTTTATATTTTTGAGGAGGTGGACCATAATTTATATTTGATCATATTGGCTATATCACATGATATTCTCAATATTATATACAGAGAAATGTTGAAAAATATACAATATTTTACTTTTCATTTTCATCAATTTACTTGATGTATTCCTAACAATTAATTTTAAATTCATTTATCTTCTCATCATCGTTTTTATTTTAATTTTAATTTGAATATTTTATAATATAATTTTAAGTCGATGCAAAAATATCTGGACATCGTACGGATACAACATTAGGTAATGCATATGCTATTAATTATAGTGATTAGTGAGTGATGAGTCAACGAAAATAGAAATAGTTCCTCTACTTTCAGATGTTGAGATTTTGGCCATAGTAAATTTTCATTTGTTTTTACTGTCAAAACCCCTATTTGTGTTCTCATATCTGCATTTCCACCAATCATATTCTGTAGATTGCATTGTTCATCACCAATCCTTTCCGTAGATCTTCGATTTCTAGCTGACGATCCAATTGAAAGTCTGCGATTCCGTTGCTGGTTAACTTAATTGCACTTCATTTGCGTACGAGGCGCTCACCTTCGCATGCGATTGGTACGCAACTTGTTTTCTGTATCTGACTGTTGTGATGCCGAATTCTGTCTGTTTCCTGTGATGATTATTTCGTGTTCATGTAACTCAGTTGAAATGCGTGACTGTGTGTGCTGTGCGTGTTTGTTCGATTGACTTGTTTTGAAAATGAGCGGAGGTTTTGAGATGTTTATATGTTCGTTGCGGATGTTTGATCAGAAGCTATGATTTAACGGAGGTTGGGCGTAAAAAAGAGCTCTTGATTTTTGATGTTGTTAGTATTTGCTTCGAATGCAAGAGCCATAGTTTGGTGCATTTTTCCAGCATTGCTTCAATTGTGTTGAACTTGAAGGCTGGAGCCTGGAGCATCTCGTGCTCTGATCTGCTGCTGTGGATTCGTTGTTGCATGTGGCATAGATTTCGCTCGATATGCTAAACTCTAGTAATTCACCATTTGATTGCCACTTCTGTGCTCGATCTTCTATAAGCTAGTTTCTTTTCCATTGCACGAAATGCACAACTCGCGATGACTAGAAAATGAAGGCTGTTGTTCTACTGCTTGCTTTATTGTTCTATTGTTTATGCTGGTATGATCTTTGATTTTGATCATTCTAGGTATTTAACACCAAATTCATGCTTTGGATATGAAGTTTTTCTCCTAAAAAAGGGTACTTGGTATGCAAAGGACTAATAACTCCTTATTGCCAGTTGATAATGAAATTTTGATTCTCTCTAATTTCATCTCCTTCTCTTCAGAGATGCAGAAGTGTATGCAGAAGCATGTATTGTGTTGATCTGTTGGAGATATATGATTATTTTGCAAATTTAATTTGAATCACAAGACTAATTAAATTTTTATTAATTATGTTACAGAAGTGAGACTTGATAAAGATGGTGAAAATCACTATGATAGCTCGTGCTGTGGATGGCCTTCCATTAGTAGAGGGGCTGGATGATGGCCGTGACGTGCCAGACATGGATTTTTACAAACAGCAAGTTAAAGCTTTGTTTAAAAACCTTGCAAGAGGACAGAATGAGCCATCAAGAATGTCAGTTGAAACAGGGCCGTATATATTCCAGTATCCTTGTGCACATTTTGAATCAGTTTTGCTAATATTTTTGTGCTTATGCTCATCAAGAGTTGACAGTGGGTGGCAACTTCAAATGTACTTAATTGGCAAAATGATTGACAAACCTACATTTCTTATTTACTCTTTTATTTTAGTGAAGATAACAATTCAACATTGTGTTGACTCTATTAATTGCATAGCATTGCATTCAAAATCTATGTTCAGGGAACAATTATCTCTTAAAGCTGTTACCATTGAATTTGTTCTTAGGTCTACCAAGGCTCCTCAGCTTATTCAACATTAGTGGAACTGCATATATCAATGCATGGACCCATTCATTAATATTTGCAATTAGAATAATGAAATATTGATTTGACTTTTGTGATTTGATATTAGCAGAAACTTTTACAGTTGCAAACTCTCTTCTGTATGCTTTTGATGTAAGAAAAGTCACTTTGTTGCTTTGATGTGATGGTTTCTTTACAATGCCATCAAAAATTTTTGATAGCCTTGGGGTTCATCAAGGGTTTAACATTTTTGCAGTGATATTGGTATTACACGTTTTTCCTCCTTCACTTGAGTTTAAGACCTTAACATGGGAGTCTAGTTATATCATTGAAGAGCGTGTATGCTACTTGACAATGTGCGATCGTGCTTATCCTAAGAAACTTGCCTTTCAATATCTAGAAGACCTCAAAAGTGAATTTGAACGCGCATATGGGAATCAAATAGAAACTGCTGCAAGACCTTATGCTTTTATCAAGTTTGGTAAGCTATTGCTCAATCATATGCTTTCTGTTATAGTTTTTTAAGTGTTCTTTTACTTTTCGGACTTTCTAAACATTTCCATGTGGCGTTTTCTAGATACATTCATACAGAAGACGAAGAAAGTATACCAGGATACTACGAGTCAACGGAATATTGCAAAGTTGAACGATGAACTCTATGAAGTTCACCAGATAATGACACGCAATGTACAAGAAGTTCTTGGCGTTGGTGAAAAATTGGACCGTAAGTGATTTTGTCATCAATTGTTTCATGCTGTCAATATCCATATGAACTTGGCTTAGCAGGCTACTTGTTTCGTATTGCATGCTTTCCCAAGTTGAACACTTTCTCTATGGAAAATTCTAGACCGGAGCAGTTTCACTTTTTGGACTATACCAATTTGTATCGATATTTTTTCGGTCCACACAAAGATTTGATGTTATATCTTTCCATTATAAACTTTGCAGAGGTCAGCCAGATGTCCAGTCGCTTGACTTCTGAATCCCGCTTATATGCAGATAGAGCGAGGGACTTGAACCGACAGGTCAGTTTGATTACAGGTTACAAGCAGCTTGAAATTACAGGTTCAGTGGCCCGACTTAGATTCAACTGAGCAATAATGTTAATGTAATACAGAAGTAATATTTTTTGGACTATTTTTATGCCTAACAAGCAACCATTTCAAGGATTCAATCCCAATTGAGGAGATTTCAATATTTAAACTCTTGACTTCATTGTGCTAGTTATTATCCTTCTTGCATTCAAGGAATGAATCGGTGTTATACATTACAAAAGACTATTAGTGACTCGTTTCTCTTTGATTTGATTAGGCTCTGATTCGGAAATGGGCCCCGGTCGCTGTTGTTCTAGGAGTTGTTTTCCTCCTCCTCTATGTCAGAAACAAGTTCTGGTGATGCTGCATCCTCGTGCAGTTGTGTTTTCTCTGCAGCTTCATGGTTAGCAGAAATCTGTTAGATTTTGAGGATACAGCAAACATTGCCCTGCTTTGTCATAGTGAGATGTACTATTATACGGTCTATATTCGTGGTTTTATTCTCCTTAATTCACAAAAGGAAAGCCCTTTGAAATGTAAAACCCTTTAGAGGGGAACATAAAAATAGTAGGAAAAAGATTAATGAAAAATTTGATTTCGTCATGATTTGGAGCACATATTCTGGCAGTCGTGCATTACAAGTTACACTAACGCTCACAAGTTTAAGAACAGAATTCATTAGATTACACTAAATTAATTATATGCAAAACCACCAATGTGTTTGATTGAGTTATACAACCCAACCATGAAGCAGAGGGCCATCGGATGAAATTAGAGCCTCGAATACGAAGATGTGACTCGCAATGTTATTGCACTCTTTCTGTTCAAGGCTATGCTAGCAGGTGGAGGCTGCTAGCTAAAGGCTATGCAAGTTAGGGATGTGTGCTGTAGATTTTCATTCGTCGTTTTCAGCCTATCTTCGTGCATTGCTCTCCAGATCAGGAATTTTGCAATTACACAACTCAAGAGTGTGGCAACTCCTCAAGATCCATCTCATTTATTGAATAGTCTCTCTCAAACGAGAGGAGTTCCTGCATGTAGTACACATATGTCAAATACAAATCACGCGGATAATTTTTTTGGATCAACAACTCGTAACTCAGGGAAATCAGGGGACGATATTTTAAGAGCGTTGAGAATGACGGTAGAGTAACATTCTGAGAAAGATTTCAGAAGAGAGGTTGGTCTTTTTTGTTTAGGGTTTAGATGGATGAATTCATGATGCTTCACAAACAGGACTATCTCAAAGTATAACACCTTCAGATACAATCTACCAATTTTAAGCTAGCTGAAAAAGTAGAAAGGAAACTTACCTGCAACTGTCCCTGGCTGAATAAATGGAGAAAATCAGTTTCAGGAGAGGTGACGAGCTCAATTAATTCGTGGTGATTCTCTGGTCGGTAGCCAGATTCGATCAATGAAACAGAGACCTACATCATACACATACATTTATTATAAGATCAAGGTACTTTTGCCCCAATAGAAAGTCTAGTCCAATACCATTTATGAAAGACTAAAGGCAGATTAAACAAATACAGCATTCACCCCAACCTGATTGAACTCAACAGGATTAAATAAATATATATTTGCAGTACCTGCATACATCGAAGCAAAATCTCTGGAATGCAACACTTGCGACAAAGGCCACGGACTACATATGTTGCTGGGCCATCCAGAGAACCATTGGCACTTGAATACCAAGCATCCAAGCGGGAGATCTCCAATGTTACTTTAGATCGAAATCGAGCAAGCTCCCCTGAGATAGAGAATTTAATGAGTGGCGCATACCTTACATATATATATACAAAGAATGAAAATACAATCATGCAAGTAATTCCTGGAACATTAAGTTTTCATTGTCTACAGACAAAAAGATTAACTAGGTCATTTTCTCTATAATTTGCAATCAACTAGGCCAGAGACATTCAGCATTTAAAAACCTGTTAAAGCATGGAAATATAATAGCATCTGCAGCCCCTTTCAAGCCAATGAAAATAGAGGCAATGAAATACATAAAGATACAGAGAACCTATAAATTTCACCCAATCAGATTTAATCTTGTCTTGACAACTACTTTCTCTGAGAACAATCAGCTAAAGCCAGTACACCTACCTAGCTATAAGATTGTGACAATAACTAGGTCAGGCCATACCTTTGAAGCCAGCCGCCATCACATTAGCCAGAATACCCCCATCATTGAGATCATGAGGTCCAAGCCCATCCCCCTCCACTGCCAAGCAGCGGAGAACAACTTCAATACAAGAGTTGTCTCTCGGGGAGATGTCCACTCTTGCCTGAAGATTGAGAAGGTATCGGTGCAACAGTTAGAAAATACTATTAGATGTTTCCCTCGAGCATTCATCCTCAGATGTAGGCCAAATACTGAAAAATGCTTAGATTTATTCTTTCCTTTCCCAAATTCAAAAAATCAAGAAGCATTTGGAACTGGAACTTCCAAGGACAAAGCAATACAGGCACATGTCTTAACTATCTAAATCTATGACAAGTAGCAAATAAGCAAATTGGATTATCGCAACCGACAAGTACTAATGAAGCAAATCACATTATCTTAATGAACAATTAGTAGAGAGCAAATCACATGCTATGTTTGTGCTAACTCCACATAATATTAGGAGAGCTCAGCCACAATTAACATTGAGATATACGAAAGTTTACAGGCAGCAGTTCAGCACACATTTTGCTCGATTAAGGTGCAAGTTAAAATATTTACCATTAGTTCTCGATGCAGAACGTCCTCCTCTGTCACTGACGAGTAAAGGGCACTAGTCAATGCTGTGCACAATGTAGCATCAGGTGTCATACACTCACCTGAAGGTGAACATAAAACGGCAGTAGCATGCAGTTCCAGGTATACAGGTTCCATCGAGTCATGCATATGATCTTGAGTTGGAATAAGCCAAGGAATATCATGTCCTGAAATACGGCACAAGTACGAACAACTCTTAGTTTGCAGCATTATGAGTTGTTTTTAGATGTCTCACATTGGACACACTCATCATGAAAAGCCTAAGCAACAATCCTTTGTACAAGAACAATATAACCACATCTAGCCTAATTTCATAATTATATTGATGAAAAATTATATAGGTGGAGTGCAATAGCTCACTTTGTAGCAGCAAAATTGAAGACTCGAGAGATTCCCTAGCTGCATTAACTTCCCTCACTTTTTCCTCGACTGAAAGTTCATCAGGTGAAACCTCCGCATTTTCTAGTTTGATTTTTAGCCAGTTGCGATATTTTGCATCACAAGAGAAGTACTCACTCTGATTAATACAAAGAAAACTCAGAGGAGTCAGCAACATAGGCGCTATTATATTTATTATCAATAACAGCAAGACCTAATGTTAAGATATACCCAATCCTGGAACTCTCTCAAATTTTCAGAAACATCATGATCCTTGGTAGAAAGAACTTCTGTTGGTTTCAAAGGCTCAGCAAGTAAGCTAAGCACCGTGTGAGCCCCAATAGGTACTGCAGGTACCCTCCACATTGAAATAAGAGCAAACTCCCGGAAGAGCAAATTGCTATATTACCAAAAGTAATCTATCACTCAACTAAAACGAAAAATCAAAATCAAAACACACAAATGAAAGCTAAAACAAATATAGCAAAAGGATCACGAAGGTGTGTACTTCATAGAAAAATTAACAAAGTAGCCAAAAAAATTAGTAATAGAAATAAAACAATGTCAAATATGTGGTGAGAATTTTATGAAGAACATATTGGAATTAAAAAATTACAGAACATACATGGAAACCTCAGCATGCTGTGAACAAACTACAGTTCAGATTTCATTCTAAACCGAACTACTTGGAGAACGAGATAGAGAAAAAAATTACCTATGCATTAATGCACGAAGAAGAAGTTTTTCAGTAACAGCTTCGACATCATTAATTATAGACGGAGGTGTAAAGCAAAGCCACTGAATAACCATAGCTTTCTGTAGGCTCTGTAAGCGATGTTGCTCTGCAACATCAGACGACTTGTCATGCTTTACAGCACTTATCTCCCGAGACCGGGACAAAATTCTGTGATGGCAAAATATTTGACCACATAAGTCCATTATCAAAAACTGAAAACTAAAATTATGAGAAACCTGAAGTTACCTCTCAATGATTTCCTCAAAACTTCCTTTGAAGTCATCTTCGGGAGAAAAAGGTAAATACTCAATAGCTGAAAGAAAGATCTTGTGTCTGACACGCACACTGTATATGGACAAGATGCAGGGAAATTATGCTACTAAAATGTAGGGATCTAATTAATGAGCAGTTGAATACAGTGATTGTTTATAAAATCCCACAAATAAGCTCCCCATATCTCTTTAATCTTTGTTCAGTTATACTGCAACATTATTGTACCAAACATACATGGCCTCTAATGATAGAGCATCCATCTAAAGCCAATGGGTCATGAGTTTAAAGACTCCCAAATACCAATGCATAAAGTAGAATAAGAAACACTGTTCATCAAGTCCTATAATTAAAATTCTAAAAAGCAGATACATATATTACATATCAAGAATGTCCGAAATCAAATACATCACAATTATTATCTTAAACCAAATACCTGCTATTGAGCCTCAACTCCATCATATGGACAAAGAGATCAACACAGCGATGGCGAGCAAGCTGAGAAGCATAAATTCCAACCAACTCCTCATGCTGTGTGGTGAACAGGAACATTGCATACCTGAAAGACCATCACCAACAAAACAGAAAGCCACAAAAAGAGCATAAATTTGAGGTGATATATTTGAATCTAGAGAGGCCACAAACAGCAGACCATCTTAAACAACTATACCATTACACTCACATGTGAATAATGAGATCACCAATTGTTGTTATCTTCTCTTTAAAAGTATCTTCCATTTGATCCGCATGCAAGTACCGAAGCACCAGCACTAAGTGCGCACCAAAGCGCATCATTTGTGGGTCACCATGAGGCCTGAAAAACAAATATAGTCACGTCCAACAAAGTTAGAATGGTGCATCTGAATACAGATAAAAAAGGAACAAGATTGTTTGTTTGTAGGCCAGACAAAATGTAAGTACTACCTGAAAATATTTCCGTCGTCCTCTGAAGGTGATATCCAAGAGTAAATGAGGTCTAGCAAATGAGGTATGTCTCCTAACATAAGATTCATCTGTAGGAAAGATTTTGTCATTAATTCTCAGTAGTAAACTGACACAAGTTGTGTGATAGTGGAAATTATGGTCCCTGAAAATATAATATAGTAACTATCCAGCCAACAAAACGACAACATCTACAAAGAGAGAGAAAAGAGAAAGAAAAACTCCTCAGCAGTTTATTGTCCACGCAGATAAAAAAAGGTCGGCATATCACCAAAATAAAAGGTAAAAGTTGACTAACATGACATGCTAAGAGTAATGATGAATCACATCCAATTTCGAGAGACGGAAAACGAGAATGGCAATTATTTTCAGTCGGTGAAAGCAAGAAAAATGACATCAAATTACAGAAAGAAGGCATAAGCTAGTATCAATCCAAGAAAATCAGGATAGCAACTAATTCTTGACTTCCAAGTGCTAGTAATACTAAGAATCCCTCCGAACTAGCTATCAGTTATAATTAAGATTAAAATGGTTTAAACACAATTGTTCATTGCACCTTTTGTTGCCCAGGCTCCAGCAAAAGGTTCATAAGGACCCCTGACCACGCAGTAGTCAATTCATAACAATCAGTTCTTAGCAATGCCAAAGAAACTTTCTCAAGAAACAGCTGTCAGTATTGGGTAAATGATCATCTCTGTGTGCTTGACACAAAAGAACACAGTGTATCGGAGAAGCCAATCTATCGACAGGAACAATTTGTTTGGGTGACAGACAATGATCAAGGAGTAGGTTATATTACTTTTTCTAAGTAAGCCACCTTGCAATCGTGAAATAAAGAACATCAAAAAGACTATCGCCAAATTCTAGGGTGCAATTGCATAATAATGTTAGTTCAGTTAGTCTTTGTGGACAAGCATCTTCGAGAAGTTGGTAATATTATATGGGTACGATAACTTTGAAGAACTAATCAGTTAAAGCACAGGAACAAAGCCCCCTCCACAAGCTTATTACCTCAATTTGCCTTTGCTGCTCCTTGCATGCTCGAGTAACAGCTTCATGCACAGTTTCACTAGTTATATACAAGATAGAGATGCACAATATCAGTTGCTGACAATAACAGAAAAGTTAAATTCCAGCAACCTGACATGTATACCTTGAATGAAGTTTCCGTAGGAGGGATGAAAGATTCATTGGTTGTTGATTCAGAACATGAAGTGGCCAACTATCCAACCCACCGAGCTGAGAGACAAGATCTCCTTGCCCTGGACTTCTCTCAATTGCTTCTTCAAAATCCTTGAACCGATCAACTCCACCTGGCCGTGAGCGAGCTATGTGAAAATCAACTTGGACATCAAGCCATGATTTAGCCATTGCCCAGCATGCAGACTGAAAAGACAGAAAAATAACATGAAGGGAAGCAAGGACATGAGACGAACAGACCCAATTTACCAACATAGTAGAAAGTAAATCTCGTGAAATATCACCGGACAGATATACACTACTCCACCACTACCCGTCCCCGTGCGCAAGAGATACCACAGTAGATCACGTTGTTCACAGTAAGTGCGTGTGGGTGAATGTTTTCCCGTAGTATTTTAGTTTCAGGCTTCAGGGAGGGGGGGTTTCAAGAAATTATACTTTTAAGATTTCTAAAGATAAGAGAGACAAACCTCCCAGTCAGTGCAAACTGGAAGAAGGCGCTTCAAATTGCTGCATTGGGCTGCATATACTGCACTTTCATATTTGCCGCCATCTTGCTCAGCAATTTTCTCAAATAGAACAAAACCAGGAGATTAATATCAGTTCATCAGTACAATGTAAACCATGACAATGCATGTTAGATAATACTGTAAATTTTCACCCTAGACTAAATGTGCTAAAATTTTAAGTGTTTTTCAAAGCTCTAAGATCAGATATCTGAGACAGTTTAGTTTGGGGTTTAAGAATTGGATAAAGCCATGGCAAAATCCATCAATTTATCTATTTTCATTTCTTCACCAATCATTGAAGGCAATAATTTTGACTAGCTACTTACTTCAGATGCACTATAGGAAGCCCATTTCCAAAGATACCATTGATGACCAGTTCCACTTTCCAGTTCAATGGCCTGCAACTTTCTGTTCTTGCCATTTTTCTCGAGGGCTTCAAGTGACGGTACAATATTGGAATCCCCAAAAGGACATAAACTTGCAGACCTCCATGGCTGTGAAACCAAAGTTTCACCCAGACATAAGAAAATCTTACTTTGGGATGGAGATAATAAATCTAAAACTTTTGAGCATATCTTCATACCTGTCCAGCCGACCGGCAAAGGTTACAAGCCTCTTCTAGTCTCCCAGCTCTCAGAAGAGTCCATACATCTTCTAAAAGGGCTTCATCTTGTTTCTATTTAGAAATATGTGATAGTATGAATTAGAATGCAACATTTATTAGCAATAAAAGGTAAGTTGATATATATATATATGAGAAACAAATAATAGTTTCAAAATATGCAAGCAATTCTAACAGAATTGCTGACTGACAAACATACAAGTTGAGCAACTAAAGAAAGAACCATAGATTAAAAGAGACAGTTGATGTAAGTGGAGCTACATGAGGGCCTTATATATTATATTTATTCATAAACTAAACATCTCATGGAGAAAGTACTTTGTCATCAAGCAGCTGCTGAGCATGTTCGCGTGTTGGTGCATCAAAATCCAAGTGATGAATTGTGTTTAGATTTGAGGCACCTCTTTTAAGATGTCTTTGAGTATGATGCCAAACTCCAGAGCTCGGTAGGTAAGTGCCTACATGAGACCCCCTGACCTGGTAAGAGAAAAAGGAAGGAAAAGTAGCAGTTAAAATTGGTATTCCTTGTGAGGAAGTCCACTTACAAAGCCTAGAAACACTTTGTATGGTGCATTGTACTGAAGTGGGACACAACACTGCCCTTAATGCTACGATATACGAACACATAGTACTTCAGTCCCACGTAAAATTACAAATCTATCTAAATCTGTAACTTAGTTATTTAACTAAATGTCCTAACTAATGTGCCGGAATTAATATCAACTCATGATTGTAGTTGCTGGTCTTCATTCCGTCGTTCAATAGCTGAGGCTAAAGAACAAAGATACTGTAAATACTGTAATAGAGTTTTCCACTGACATCAAATATAGAGAATGCATCCAAGCAAAACCCGTCTATAAGCTAGAGTTTTCAAATACGTTTAAAGTTTCACCTGATTATACAATAAAGAGGCTATCCAAACCAAGTTTACAAACTTGACATCAAATATAGAGGAACTATATAGTAGCTCAAGATGAGTTGTAAGTTATACAGCCCTGGCCTAAATTAAACATAGCCCCTTGCCACATATACTTTAACATCAGATTAACACGATGTATTTCTCCTAAGCTCGTAGGCGTGCAGCCCAAACAAGGTGGTAAAATACCACATGACAATTCAATACCTCAGTATTGCTTTGTTTTCCTGACGAGGTCTAGTTCCCTAACAAGAAATAATTCTTTTTTGGTATGACCATCCAGAATCATAGTTAGCTACAGAACATGTCCAATAAGCAGGCAAGCAAAATTAGGATATCCTATCAGAACAAAATACTAGCAAAATATCGATATAATATACAATGACTCCAGAGTCAAGAGGCTAATCCATTCAAGGCAACAAACAATGACCCCATCCGGAACCAGTATTAAAAAACAAG
>CM055960.1:85934571-85963816 GCA_029490685.1 Schizonepeta tenuifolia | reverse complement strand
CACGGGCACAAATAGAGATAAGAGTGAAGAGTTTGTATTCCTGTCATTATCTGGTACAACAATGTAACTGTTGATAATTTGATACATGTGTTACCTTTTTATCTAAATCAAGCGCTTTAGAAGCTAAACCTTCCAGCCACTGAACAATCCTGAGGCACAATTGTGCTGTATGATCTTCTACAACAAATTGGCACGCCTCCAAATGTGAAGTTGGTGGGACCTGTCATAAAGCTATTCCTTTAGCAAGGGGTTTTTTAGTAAAACCAATAAGAAGCTGAGAACTCCCGAGTCCCCAGGCAAAACTCTATAGTAACTGACATATATTTAAAGCAAAGCCACTCATGCTAGACAAGATGTTGTTTAATTATAGATACCAGAATTAGATCATCTGGGAGTTCTTCATTTCCTGCAAGAAAATAAGAAAATACCTTAGCATATATTGACCTATAGAAACATCAAAGCAAAACAATTTATTAACATGCAAATAAACAAAGAACAAACTTGAAAAAGTGTTTGATTTAACATAATCACTGACCACAAGATACTTCAGAACAATATCAGGTTATGAAGTATTCATCATTGATATAAAGAGATACTTCTGATCCAAAACAAAAAATAATATTACAGTGAAGTAGATTACCTTTCCCATATAAATACCAGAGAAGAGACCAAGTAGCAGCTTCATCAAGCAAGAATCGAGCTTTCTGCCTCATTAATTTATCCTCAATTATTCTATATCTCTCATTGGCACCATATCTGCACACAAAATGATAAAAACATAGGCATGCCATGAAATAAGATTGGCCAATACATAAATTGGAATCTCTAAAAATTATTTCGTTTTTTTTTTTCTTTACAAACCAAAGGGAGCAATATTAAAAATTATGAAAAGAATGAACAAGCCAAGCATATGCAGTAGCAGAAACAGTTTTGCATGGGCTATGATATGTCCAGGGTTCAGCAAAAAGATTATACCACCACTTCACACAAAGAGGTTGCATCTAAATTTAGCATTCATCTAGACACATTTTGATATGTTACTAAAATCCTGCTGCATACAAATAACAAGAGAAAGAATAGAAAATGGAAAACCAATACCAACCACAAATTCTCCCCCAGCCCTCCCCGGAATATGAAAGAAAAGAGAAATCTATTAATTGAAGATAGACGTAGTTAAGTGCACAAGTGAAGACCTAATTGACTTTGAAACACTGCGGCATGAACTCTCAAAACGTAGTATCAGATCAGGGATAGGCATCAACCCTGCAGAACACAAACAGCAAACTGACAAGTCAATTCCTCAACAAATATGGCCATTGGTATAAAATATGTGTCAAAAGCTGAAATTGTCTCCTTAGCTCCTCAGCGACAACAAAACAAATGATGTGTCTGAACATTTTTCTCATCAACACAAGATGACAAGAAGACCAAACTATGTGTACAGCCAGATACATATGGTAAAATAAGACTTTCATTATTATTATAAAGTAGTAATACAACCATATTAGTGCTTCATTTAGTACTCCCTCCACCCCTAATAAGTGTCAAAATTTTTGTTTCACACTCATCATCAATGCAAATTCTTTACTTTCTTAAATTTACTATGCAATAATTAGGGGTAAAGAGAATACAATTTCCAACTTCCTTGGTATGTGAGTTTTGACGGCTAGGCACACTTATTAGGGGACGGATGGAACTATGTTGTATGTCCAACTAAGATTCATTTTTGATGCATAATAAACCGAACATCTGTCAACACAAGTCTTAGCACCAATCTCCAGCATGTCACACTTCTAGGTCGCTATTAGCTTCCCAATGCAGAGATTTCATGAGATAAGTGCCTGATCTTTGTTAAGAACTCGTGTACATTACATGTCTTATTTACTTATTGTCAAAACTTGAAACTGAAGACTGCGCAGATTACTTCATCAACAACTTCTAAAATTCCCTTCTTGAAACAAACACAAGACGTTGATGTTTTACGCCCCCATCTAGCAGCATCTTCAGCATAAAAAAACTCAAGGGAGAGGAATATACTAGCACATTTCAAGGGCTCTAGACTGTTTTTGGACATCTCTGTACTCAACAAAATACAGGACCTATATTGGATACAGCAAGCAGCTTATTACAGGCTTGACCATAATAGTACAAAAAAAACAATATCCAAATAAAGATCTAGAATAGTAATTGTAACCACAAGTCTGCCAAAGTCAGTCCTTGGATCCATCATTGGGATCAACAGAAATAAAAAAATTATAAGCCAAGCAACGATATTAAGTACCTTGAAGACCAGAATCCAGTAGAGAAGCAAATAAAGAGAAAGTCGTATCTGCACTTTCAGTGTGCTCATCTTCTTCCTTCTTACACACCTTAAGAGATTCACTTCCCCTCCTACGCATCGTATCAGTATCATCACCAGCTGTTGAAACTCCATAACCATCATGGTAAGATCTACTTCTAGTAGCAGATTCAAAAGGCTTCCCTCCAATATCCGAATCGAACATCTCAACCTCATGTTTAATGTTTTCAAGAAAAAGTGCGGCATTACTAAATCTTGAAGCTGAATTATCATGGTGGGGACTAGGAGACAGGCTAGAGACAGGATGCCGTTTCCTGCACATGTTGATATATCTTTAACTAGAGTGTTCACCATCACATAATACAAACCAAAAAAAAGAAAAAGAAACAGATCCAAAGCATTCATACAGCAACGCTTGTGGAGCGATGACAGTTTATAGTTAGCTTCCAGAACAACACCGTAGCTCAATACCGATAAACTCTGATCTTAAACAAATGCTTGGCATTTACTCAGATAAAATAGCTCCTCTAAATTTACCACCTGGTTTGATCTAGATCTCCACTACACGAACTTTGCAAAACTAGCAGAATTACTCCCAAAAACAACCAGAAAATAATGGACGAAGTCCCAAGTATTCAGAAAAGAAACATTATCCGAGCATTGCAAAACCCCACACATCGACATTACATGAAGCTCGAAAAAATTACAAATGCAGATCCTAACTCCAAGCATACCACATATAAACTCCAAGCGTACTAGAAATTTGATGTTTACTATATAGCATCGAGAATTCCAATGCCGCATCAAAAAATGAAGGAATAAAACTTTACCCGTATCGACGGAAACGCTCTCTATTGCTATCGTCCTCCGGGTTGAAATAACTGGGAGAAGCATCCATATCCACCTCCATAGCTAGAGAAATTAGCAGAAAATGATGGTTTTCTGAGGTTGAAAATTTTAAGTTGAAAAAGAAAAATTTAGGGTTTTACAGGCAGGAAGGGTTTTGATTCCGGTGGAACACCAATTTTCAGAAAGATTTTCAAGTTTTGTTTTCTCTTTTTGTTTTTTATTTGTTGAGTGTGAAATACAAAGTTGGAAATTGTTGAATTTTTATTATATTGTTTTCTATATTCTTTGAATTTGTTAAATCGTTTAAAATTTAAGAACAAAATTCTCATTTTCGTCTCCACGAAACTAGAGTATTGAACCCATGATTAGATTTAAGACGATGTTAGTTAAATAATAATGTCAATTATAGTATTAAATCATGTTAATTTTTTAAATTGAATTTACACAATTAAATTAGTGAAGAAGTGGAAAAATAGCACATTATGAATTAAGAGTAATTATAATACATTTTGAAAAAAGTAATAAAAATAGCAGTATTGGATATTTTTATCCTTCCTCACTGTGAAATCACAAATGTGTACATATGCTTTCACAAAAAAAAAAATGTGAAAAATCACGTATAATAGTATGTAAATTCATTTTCTTATCAATATATGTGTATATATGTTATCCTAGAAAATATTTATGAAATGACAATTATATGAAGATCATGAATTCACATTTTAGAATATGTGAAAAGGAAAATAGAAAACAATGAACCGTCTCTCTTTCCTCCGCCCTAATCAGGAGTATAATATAAATTATAAATGACTAGAAATGTAATTTTCATATATTAATATTTTTCAAATTATGCTATAGTTAGTCTGTTAATTCCTAAAGTGACATTTTCAAAATATGCTAATAAAGTTATGTTTGTGTATTGCACAGAAACAAAGATTTCACCCATTATACCCCCTCGGGTAGTGATTGTGAATAGGGATGGCAATGGGTCGAGTACCCACCCATTAAGCATTTCCCAAATCCAAACCCATGAAAATTTTCAACACCCAAACCCGATTAAAAATTAATTTTAAAACGCCTACCCGACCCGAATCCGTTGGGTAATACCCATTTATTACCCGCTAAAAACCCGAATACTAAAAAGTAAACATCAAATACCAAAATATTATAAATATGATTAAAACATAAACATCAGCATAAAATTTCACTAAAATTAAACTCAAAGTAAAGTACACGAACTTACAAAATCTTAAAACATAACTAGAAGTATGAATTATTGATGTTGTCGTTGTGTCGTCATATTTCGAAAGTAGATTTATAAAAGTAGTGGAGAAACATTAAAGACTTGACGGGTTAGAAAAATCAGATATAATCCTAAATCTACTAATATTTATACTGATATTTATAATTATATAATAAATTATACATATAATAATATCTTTTATCTTATATATATAAATGGGTTTGGGTAGCAGGTACCCGGAAGTAATTGCCTAAACCCGACCCAAACCCGTAACGGGTTTGTTTGTTTCAACCCAAACCCGTACCAAAACCATTTAATATTTCTCAAATCCGTCTCGTCAGGATTTAAGAAGTGCAGGTACCCACGAAAACCCGACCCGTTGCCATCCCTAACTGTGAACTACCCTCGTCACCAAAAATCAAAATAAGATCAAACTCTTGTTAGCGTGAAGAACGACCCCAAGAGTGTTCGAGCAAAATCTAAGCAACAAACCATATTCAAAATACGATAAAGCTCCTGATTGTACAATGCTTTAAGCAAGAAATAGGAGGAATCTGAGGGTTCTAGTTTAAAAAAGAGGAAAAATAGTGACAAATTTCTCAAATATGTTACTCACAGCTCACTCATACAAGAATCCAAACGATACATCGGGCCAGCACAAATAAAGATTCTACACAACATCCTAGAAAATGTAATAACTCAGGGTCGCCCACAGGCACAAACATTCTACATTACGCGTATCAAATCTCAACAGATTGATTACTGGTAGTACATAAGCTGCTGCTGGGCAGCAGCAACATTCTGATAACCACCATCATAGATCGCCTGACTAGCACCGGCACCCATTCCCATCGTTGCTGGCTTAAGACCATGTTGCCCCTGGTGATGCATGAGGGCAGGGACGCCACCCATCTTACTCATTGAAATTTGCCTCTCATATGCTAAAAGGTCTACGGCAGAAAGGCCATGCAGAGGTGCAGGTGCAGGTGGAAGGAGAGGGTTCGAGCTAGTTCCAGGTGGAGTTGGTTTGTTACCCCACGAGCACTGTAAAATGTAAAAGCATTAAAAAAGAGTAACAAAGTTAAACAAATCCATGCCATTTAACACAGGAGAGAATGGCCACTACTTGTGCACACATTCCCCAGTTTATTGAGTATTTAACTGGTGATTATACAGAATAAACAGATAAATCATTGTTTCTCCATTTAAGAAGTGGAAGGACAGAAAACGAAGCCAAAACAGGTCTGATGGGGCAAGAAAGGAAAGACAGTATGGCCACTACGTGGAAAGTACTAGATTGAACTGAAATTCAAAATTTTGCCTTTTTAATTTCACGGTTGTCACCAAATGTGGACCTCAAATTGAATGTAATGATGTAAACAGTATTTTACTACTAAGTTGGACAGCAACTTCCAGGAGAGGGCACATGTTCAAATTTATTCATTATTGATAATGATAGGTTACCTTCTCCATACAAACAATGGGAATAAAACAAACCTTAATTTGTTTGCCATAGAGATATGACTGCGCATTTCCCAATTGAATGGCCATAGCAGCCTCTGCATGGGTGCTGTACCTCACAAACCCAAATCCTTTATCACGCTGGACCCTAACTTCTTCAATTGATCCCGCACCAAGAGCATGGAAGTGACGATGGAGGTCAACCTGGGTTACCTGGAGAGGAAATATTTTTTTTAGAACTAAACTAAGATGAAATGCATCAATTTACTCCTCCTGCTATCCCTTCAACCCAAGTCAAGTGTGTAGACCAAAAAGAACTACATACTTCTCCATATTATCATTTATCGTAAACTTTTCAATATAACTTGTTAAGACCATAAAAGAGTTGCAGATCCCAGTACTTGCAAATAAAGTTCCATCCTGAACTAATTCATAGCAGATAATCAATTTCCGAAGAGCGAGAAGCGAGAAAAAGAAGACTTACTTCTGGAGCAAGATTACCGACATACACGGTGGTGTATTGAGGGTTATTCTCAGGAGCATCACTGCTTGCTGCCTCCTTAACATCTTCTGTAAAAGCAAAAGTCTCTGTCAGGTATGGTCAAGCCAAGCTGTAGTCACTAGAGCATGTAGGCATTGAAGGCGTACAATAAGGAAACTGATATCTAAGTTCTTCTAATTGAGGAAAGAAATACGGAGTTAGCAAAATATTCTTAGTTTCAAGCAACGACTAAAACTTATAGTCTCCCCAAGATACTCACCAGAAGAGCCGTTTGTTAGTTCCACAACACTTTTAGCATCTGAACTCTGTTTTTCATCGCTGGCACCAGCACCTTTTGTGGCCCAGTTACAGCGTATTTGCCTGCTACCAAGCCATTTTCCTGGAAGGTATATAAAGCAACCTTGAGATCTTTGTTACTTGAAGCAACAATTATTTGGAATGAAGTAATGAACCCAAATAGTTCTCACCAGTTAAATCATTAATTGCACTTTGAGCTTCCTGCATAAAAGGAAACAGAAGAATTCAAGGATTGATACGTCATGGAAAACTAGCTTCAAGTAAGATATAATTCACGACAAAATACCTGTTGGTTGCGGAAAGATACGAACCCAAATCCCCTAGAACGGCCAGTCTTTTGATCCCACATAACCCTTGCATCACTAAGATAAGATGGGATGGTTAATACCTCCTAGAGCTACCGAGCATATGACAACAATAAAAGCTTTACTCTGATAGACACAAAACAAGAAATTAATTTGAGTAAGGGAGAGATGCTTACGAACAGCTAGAATAAACAGAAAAGCATGCATACAACATGGCATCAGTAACCTCGGGGCTGAGATCACCAACAAAAATGTTATAGTGGCCTGCAAAGAGATATATAAACTTTCATGAGATACATTAAAGAGACATGCAAAATTTTAAGCTACTTAGTCGATGCCACAGTACAGAAACATTAAAGATGATACGCACTTGATGTGTCTTCCCTCTGACCACTAGCATATGCCCAGTTAACTTTGATAGGCTGCCCAAACCTGAAATTCACAAAAGATATATTATTGTGATACGCACAGCAACATGAGATTGAAACTTCAGTAATTACTACTACTCACAAATGCCTTCCATTGAGGGTCAATATTGCAAGAGAAGCACATCTACGATCAAAGTAATGAATGAATCCATAGGATGACTGCACCACAATAAAAAGGCAAAGAATGTCATCGTGATACCAAAATCGGATTGATGCAATAAACCAGGAGGTTATATTTGAGAGAAACCGCACCTTCTCTTTTCTAACAAGCTTGCAGCTCTCAACTGGACCAGTACTCGCAAAAACTTCTTGTATAAGTGGCTCAGTCACCTGCGTATGAATGTTCCCGACATACCTGCATTTTTTCAAAAATGAAAAAACCTACAAGTTTAAAAAGAAGAGAAAACAAAGAAAAATAAAGGAATTTATAAGAATCTTCCCAGGAATGACAAAATAATATCACATTTATGAGCAAGACAGAATATACAAGAACAAAGCCGCTGTATATTCCAACAATATATCAATTTCTATTATTAATATATATAACAGGTGAACCTAATTTTGGAGCAATAGCTTGTATATACCATTAAATGTAACTGAATGTTGGCCTAAAATATCACAGAATGTGCAAGCTAATCAAAGAACACAAAATAAAAGGAAAAACAAAGCCAACAAAGAAATCCTGAAACAAACAAACACTTACACACTGCGGCATGTGCTTGGATCAAACCCGGGAGGCAAATTTCCACTAGGAATTGGCTCAATCTGCAAATGGAGAGGTAAGAATCAAATTGAGGTGAAAAGGAAAAATTGACTTCCTAACCATCGACCAAAATACCAATCACTCAAAGTGAAAAAGGAAAAGAGAAAAAACACTTTGTGTGCAAAGAAAAGATTTAGAAGTAAATAATATAGTCAGGCATGAAAGCTAATCCATTCAATATCCATCAGAGGTGCACAACTAAAATGCCCAGAAAACTACTGAAATGACACCCAGTCACCCATTCTGCTTCACATATCAAATATCAGTTACTTTCTGAATTACTGGGAGCACAGAACACCAGGCACCAATATTACATCTGTTTTGGACTTCCAGTCCGAATTTTACCCTCTGCTTTTAAGCATGCAAAAATAAATTCTTGAAAAGATCTCAAAACTTAAAGCCAACTACATTTTATCCTTTGTCAGAGAACCGACAGAACTGCAGTGTTGCAAAATAGACTTCAGACTGATTCTCCTTTCTTTCTCTTTGCATGACTAATTATATTTATTTAACTAAATCCTGCGACCATCTGCCTTTTATGATGACAAAAGCATTTTAATTAACAAACCACCACAGAAATAGAGCCAAAACTCCACCCACTCCAAATTCAGAATCAACATCCAATTAAGCAACCTATTAAGTTTAAAAAAAATAACTATCTAAATCACTCCAGAAATGCCCAAATAATCTACAAAAATGTCAATTAACTCCAAAATGGAATAAGCTAAACAACTATGAAAAGAAATATCAAACCTGCGGAGCAGCTAAGAGGCCAGGATGATAGAGCGATTGCTGCTGAAGAAGCGCTTGCTGCATCAAAGCCTGATGCTGTTGCTGCTTTAATCTCTGATTTTGCATTTTTTGTTTGTTTTTTCAGTAAAGATCGATTCGATCAAATGATCGACGCGGAAAATTTTCTCGGTTTAGGGCTCGTCGAGCGAGGGAAAAGAGGAAATGGGAAAAAGGAAGGAAAAAAAAAAGAAAAACAAAAAAAAAAGAAAGAAAAAATGACAAAACGAAAATTGCCTTCGCTGAAAGAGGGGAAATTATTTGCTTCTCAGCTAATTTATACCTCAAATTTTTCACTGGACCCCACTTCACGCGGTGATTGAATAGTGATGGGCTTCGTTTTAAAGTCATTTGTGTATTGGGCCAATATTTCATTTCAGCTATAGTAATATTAGAACATCTGCACCAGCAATCACTCCAATTTTTTTTGGGCTCATTGATCGCGAATTTTGTCACCCACAACGACGAGCCATTAGATGACCGCTTCTTTTTAATTTAATAATAAATAATTATTATTTTTAATAAGAGTAATGATATTCGGATACACTGTGATCAGCCACACGCACTAAAAATGGTTATATAGGTTTTGAAAATAGAAATATACCCTAATTGGGAAACATAAACCCTAGAGAGAAAATGTGATTATTTTCATTTTTACAGTCAACTTTCCTTTTTTTCACGCGTGTGGCTGACCACAGTGTGTCTAATATTATTACTCTTTTAATCTGTCCACGAAATAAACTCCTACTTACCCCAAAAAAATTATCCATGAAATAAATTCCTACTCTACTTTTTGTACAATTATACCCTTCATTTTCTCCTATTTTTACTACCCTTTGCCACTAATAAACCCACCACTAACTATTAATTCAACCCAATTAATTCCCTAATTTTTGTACTAATTACCCAACCCAATAAACTAACACTACAGCCCAAACACCAGACCCCACTCCCCCACAACCCATTTTCTCGCCCAATTTGTAAGTGTGAACCCTAGTTCTCTCTATCTCTATCACTCAGCCGTTTCATTCTCTCCTCTCCACTCCGATGGCTAACTCCGACTCGATGACTCTCTCTGAAAATTTGTATGAACCCGAAGCACCTCTCTTCTTGTCGGATATTTCGACCCCTATTGCAACCCATTTCTCTCCAATTCCAACTTATTCATGGGAATTGGAGAGTGATTCAATGGAGATGGTGCCAGAAACACCTTTCCCAGCAATGGATTCTGAGGCGGAGATCGTGCGGCTCTCAGATTCCGAGATGCATGACCCTCTTTCCGATTTGGAGATGTCGGACCCTCTTTCCGATTTGGAGAAGCTTGATCCTCTCTCCGAGTCGACGACAACGAACTCCGATCATGCTCCGATTTGTGCAGCCTCCGTTGGATATGAGTTCTTATTTTTTGCTTTCTTCCCTGTTGTGTAATCTGCTGGTGCGATTTAAGTGGGTTGGATGGATGAAAAGTTTGATTTTGGCTGGTGATGCCATTTTCTTGAGATTTCTATGATGATTGCATGTTGAGAATGTGCTGCCATTTTGTGACGCTATTGTTGGTTGATATTGATATCTTTGTGGCTGTCATTCTGTGATATTGAACAAGATACTACAATGTCCTGTTGTGAAAGAATTCTATGATGCTATTGTGTTGAGAATTCTGTGTTAATTGGCCAAAAATTGAACAAGATATTACACTGTGATTTGTGAAAGAATTATTTGATGATTGCATGTTGAAAATTCTTTGCTGGTAATGAACAAGATACTAAACTGAAATCAGCCTTAAAGATGCCACCACTAGGTGATCCTTTCCCTGGAGGTTGATTTGAGATGATTGAAGTGTTAAAAATGAAGCAATAACCATGTCAATGATGCAAAAGCTACTACTGAGACAATTTTACATAAATAAAACAGATGTAGACAAAAGTTTATATTCCAAACTCCTCAAAAATATGCTTCATAGTGTTTGTCCCTATAAACATGAGCAAAAAACAGAGTACATGTAGCCTTAATGATTGATTCCCATATGTTGCATGCTCTCCACCAGTTGGCCCAGATCTTGGCTCCAATTTTGACTCTATTAAATTTACTGCCTTTATTCTTTGTTTTTATTCACTTCAATTTTTTTCTCTTTGAATGCCATATCACAGATTATGCAAACATATGAAGCTATATTAATCCATTGCTTCCATATTGATATTCAATTGGTAAAATATGATACTATATTTAATTAATTAGTGACAAAAAATAGCAGAAAATAGCATATAAAAAAATAACGTGAATTGATAAACCAAAAATCTAATGTGAAGTGTGAACCCATCTATGTTTGTGTAAGTGTATGTATGTCTTTTTCTAATGAAGGATTAACAAAAGTAATCAAATATCATTACCACTACCCTTTTTTCCCACTCACAACACCTTTATCAGTTTTCTTAGTTTCCGTGTCGACACCCAAATAGGAGTTTATATCATGGACGGATGGAGTAGTACATAGTAAATTGGCTCATCCTTTACTATCTTCTACTTCTTTTAAGTACTTGAATGGAGTAGGTAGTTTGGTAATCAACTAATACTAATTTGATTTCTCCATTCTGAATTTTATTGCAATTAATTCAATTCCGGAGAAATTAGGAATTGATTAACTACTATCATATGTGTAGATGCGATCAGCATTGTCTATTTTGATAAGTTTGTGGTGATTCATTCTAAAAATGCTTTTACAAATGTAGTGATTCGAATATGTTATGTTTTATAAATTATAGTAGTTGTATCTTACACTACTAGAAATCTGGGCATACATAACAAACTATACATAACGGTTATTAGAAAAACCGTTATATATGTGCGTCTTTTGATCAAAGATAACGGGTTCCACCGACAACCATTATGTATGAGTGTGTCCCTATCAGCAATTATAACGGGTATTAACCAATTGTTACATAACCGTTATGTATGAGCGTGCCCCTATCAGCAATAATAACGGGTATTAACCAACCGTTACGTAACCGTTATGTATGAGTGTGCCCCTATTAGCAATAATAATGATATATGCCCACCGTTATGTAAAAGTGTTACGTTTTTTAGTTTCTTTTCTTTTCTTTTTTATTTTCATTGTTTCTTTTTCTTTCTTTTTTTTATTTATTTTCATTTATTTATAAATTAATAACAACTATTAGTTACTTTTTTATATTTCTTATATTTTAGCCGTGGATAAAAGTACTAAAAAAAAGTAAAAAAAAAGAAAAGAAAAGAAAAAGGAAAGAAATAATTAAAATAACAAAGGAAAATAAAAGAAAAGAAGAGAAAAAGAAATTAGAAAAAAAAATAATAATAACAACTATTAGTTACTTTTTTTATATTTATTGTCTTTTAGCCGTGGATAAAAGTATTGAAAAAAAAAAGTAAAAAGAAAAATGAAAAAAAAGAAAAGAAATAATTAAAATAAAAAAGGAAAAGAAAATAAAAGAAGAGATAAAGAAATTTGAAAAACTTAGTTAGCAAGTGTCGAGCCCTCTCTCTTAAAGTAGGGGAGAGGCACTCCACCCACTGCACCAACAAGAATAACTTGAATATGCCCTCAGCTATAATATATAAGTTGCCAAAACACGTGCATTATAGGCAAGCTTATGTGTTTTACTTATTACAAAAACCCCAAAATTTTCATTCTTTCCGCTACCACACTCCCGTTCCCGCTCGTTAACTCTCGCCCTTCCTCTCGTTAGTTTCTCTCCGGCCAAGACTCGACACTGCTCCGCCACTTCGGCACTACGTCTCACCGCCGTTAACCACTCCAGGTATTTTCTTTTTCATTAAATCCTTTAATTTTTTAAAACCAATCAGAAATATCTTGAATTTTGGAAACCAAGCAAGTTTAGTCTCCAATCGTTCAAATTGTTGCAGAAATCACAATACCCAGTCCCTTAATCTGCTAAATATTCAGTCCATTGTCCAAGATAGCTACTTAAAATCGTGATTTTCCCGATTTGTTGGAAATTCTTGCTGAAGGTATACTTTACTCGTCCATTGTCCAGTGGCATCAAGTCGTCGCTCCTCAACTTCCTCGTTCGGCGGAAAAAACTCGCCCTCACTTCCAAGAAGCCCGGTATAATCTCTCTGTGTGTGTGTGTGTGATTGAGTTGCTTTTGAATGATAAGATATTGGAGTTGATGGAAGTTTAACTCCAATCAGAATTTTTATATTGATGAAGCTGAGTAATGAGTTCAGGTGCCTCATTGTCGTAGAAGCATTATTTGGTAAATTTTCATAAACATACTGAAATTGTGTTGTTATTTATTTTAGGCGAAATTTTGATTTGGAAATAGCTTAATGGCTCAAATATTGAGTAATTTCCTAATTTTTTTTCAATGTGAGATGATGTCGTCAGGTTTATTAAGATATTAAATTGGCTTCGCCTTCGCCTTCTTTTGAGAAAACTGTTGTATATATTGTCTTGTCTTAGTATTACATTTATCTGGACTTGTGAAAGAAAATTAGAAGTTGTTGCTGATGCTTTGTCCAAAGAAAACGAGAATGATGGAATTGATGCTAAGAGGTGATAGCAAATTTCTCTTTCTGTGGAAGATTATGTATATGATTTTCAACGTCACATGCTTGTTCCTTGCTTGGTTTTTTCTTGTATACAGAAAATATGTTTGAGAATGGTCTAGTTTGCAGTAAGGATTTTTTTTATCCTAAAATTTGGTATTTTGTTGATCTGTCTTTTTATAGGTGTTTAATACTCGACCTTGCATCTTGTATAGTTGATGGATCCGATGGTGATGTGGTTAATGTACTCTTTTCTCTTATTAAGCATTACTTGCAGGTTTGTAAATTCTTTTTTTTTTTGTTTATCTGCATTTATATGATTATGCTATTATGATAGTTTTTGTACACTGGATTTAGACGAGGAATGTGGATGGCCAGATGGAAGCATATCAAACTCTTAGCATAATTCTCGAGGTTTGTTGTTAGCTGTATATTTTGAAAGAGAAGTTATCTAATTTATTCTTATGCTACCCTCTGCGCAGAAACATTCTTTGTTCTGCTCAACAGAATTTGATGTGGTGGAGGATTTACTGACTGGGATGAAGCCTTCAGAAAACATCGAATTGGTTAAAAGTCGTTTTGCCTGTTTGCAGACTTTAATAATTCATGCAATTCATGCATTATCGGTAAGCTAGCTATTTTACAATTATTACGTTGGAATCATGATCCTCGGATAATTCTTTTCTTAGCTTCAGCATGGGCACTTGTCTTTTTCTCTTTGATAGCTTCGTATGATATTATAGCAGGAATGGACCCCCCCTCCCCCAGTTATTTGAATCTTGACAATATGAGATGTATTCCTACTCTGCAGAGAAATCCATATGAGGAGAATACGAAGGTTTTCCTTATTCTGAATGAGATTATTCTCATGTTAAAAGATGTAAGGATTACTTCTGCCTCTGGTATTGACATTCTATTCTCTACAATCAGATTTCAGAGCATTTTATTCACAATTTTATTATTTTCTGTAACTTTGGAAACACTCGGTATTGAAATAAGGATTCGTGTCTAGTGGAGTATCAAAGCTTTCACCTGTTGTTGTTCTACTGCCCTCTTACATAGCCCAGTTTTGTCTTTTGTTGTCTTGAAACTCTTCATATCAGAAAAATGAGGGGTGGGTGGGGGGTTTTAGAAGTTTTGAATATGTGTAGTTTAAGCATGCATGGCGAACTTCCATATGGGGTGGGGGTATCACAAGCTGTTTCGGTGTCTTATAAACCATTGATCTAGAATGGTTATATTCATCAATTACGACAAGAACACTTTGCAATATAATGGTATAACATACAATGGTGGATTAAACTGTTGATTCTTTATTTTTTTTCGGTCTTCTGGTGTGATCTTTATGAATTTGCTTGATTCGGCTAGACTAGAAATTCACGTTGAGAAAAACAAAAATAGGAAATTATATCTTGAATTGCTCTGTTTACTCCCAAGTATAGCAAGCATTCTTGTTTATCCCAAATAAAACCAATTAGGCTCTACTTTAAATTTGATGTTGTTATGTGTAGAGGTTATTTTTCTCGTCCTTCTCCCCATATAAAGAGTGGAGTGGTGTGTGCACTCTCGGTTTTGGTTTACCACGATCCTAATATATGTGTTATGATGCTTGATATTTTCTCCTCTGTTATGGAATTGTTACATAGCAAAGCAATCGAGGTTATAAAAGTGAGTTTCTCCTGACTGAACGACATGAACAATTATATTCACTTGTTGTGCTAATGAATGGTTTATCTAAATTGATGAGGTTCGTGAGGAATGGGCTAGTGTGATTTCACATCTCATGGACTAAATACCAAGTATCAATGCTAAGTAAATAAGTTTGGTATCTTGGATATAATGCAAGTACGCATAGATTCAATTTTTGTTACGAATAGATAGTGCACAATATATGTTATCAATCCATTTTATTCACGGCTTGTGTTGTTGAAATTGGTGTAGCTTTGAGGTTTGTGCTGTTAAAATTTCTAGTTTGCAATTGAAAATGTGTTTGCCAAGGTTAATAATAATTGTTGTTTAAAGTCGTTTCATTTTTATATCTGTTGGTATACTAATATTATATTATATATATACTAACAAACATTTTACGTTTTATTGTAGAACTGATCGGATCTCCATCAGCACATCAAAAGGAATTGTGGCAGAAAGGGCTTAGCTTATGTAAGAAAAGTGTAAATTTGTTAGGAAATATACCCTCATGTCTTTGAATTGAAGATATTAGCATTTTGGCTAGTTATGTTAATGTTTGGATGATTTAATATAGGTGACCTTGTTTTGATGGTAAATATGTATCATTTGTTGTTTTAGAGAATATTATTGATTATTGATTCATATTTCGAAATTAAAAATAGGAAAAAAATAAAAGCTGAATAATGAATTCTTAACGGTTCGAAACTATTATGTACACAATATCTAAGATAATGGTCGGCAAGCGTTATTACAAATAATGATAAATGTTATTGATCGACACATATATAACACGTATAAAATGTATTTAATAACGGTTAGTAATCGTTATGTATGTTAACTATTAATAACGGTTACAAAAACGTTATATATTATTATTCAACCGTTATATATGTGCGACATACATAACGGTACGTAACGGTATTAACCGTTATGTATGAGCGCACTTTTTATAACATATCTTTATATAACGGTCATGTATGTGCATACATAACAGCTAATACCAGTTATGTTTGAGCGGATTTCTAGTAGTGTTACTTATGATCTATTATATGGAAAAGAGTTATTGTTGCTTAAAATGATTACAGGCCTTCCACAAATTAGATGAACTTTCAAGATTTAGGTTATTTGGCATTTGTATTTCTTATAATGAAGTTCTGAAGTGAAATGATTTAGGTACCGATGTTTTAAAATCAATTAAAGAAAGATGTGCATGTAGTAGTCACTTGGAAGTCTGGAATATGACAATGATGCCTTTAATACACCCATGCATTTGTTTTATGCTGCAATTTGTATTATATACTACTCATTACCTAGACACATATAATTTTAATTTAGTATGTTTTATAAATGTCAACAAAAAACTATCCAATTAAAGCAACCTGTTGTGTTTCACACTGAACCGACAAACCTAAAAAAAGAAGAAAATCTCATCGTAATTTTTTTTTCTTTTCGAGGATATTACAACGAGGTATATATGTATATAATCAGATATATCGTTATACCACCATATAGGGTGAGACTGCGGAGTACTACTCCACACGTAAGCGGAATCGATACTCCACCAAAAGTGGGAATATACTCCATAACAGAATTGAATCCAAGACCTTTCACTAAGAAAATACTTGTAAAGTTGTGGTACAACACATAAAGTAACTCGTGAAAACACACTAACTAATTGAAAAATTAAATAAAGTATAAGGTATAGATGATGAGTGTTTACCATATAAAAAGTTTATATTTATAAAAAGTAAGCTCAATTTTTATTATTACAAGTTATGAATATAATAATACTAATTACATTATTACGCTTAAGTTAAATATGTAATAAAGATTTTATAGGAACTCATTTTTATTATGCTCAAGACACTTTTTTACCTGCCCTATGTGGTTTGCAGGCTACTGCACACGAGACGAGGGTTTACTCAGTGCGCACCAAAAGTAGCGGCTAGCTGCGGGTTCCCACGATATCAAAAAAAAAAAGTAGGGTGTGGATCTAATAGGAACTCATCTTTATATGAGTCTGTAGGAACCAGCAAAAACATCACTTTCATGATGCACAAAATATAATACGCTAATGCACAAATATGTTGATGCACAAGTTACAGTAACTAAACACACAAATTATTTAGCAACTTTTAATGCAAACAATAGTAATTTAATAATACATCAATTAATCTGGACCGTAAATTTAAAAAAAATCAACAGTCAGATTAGTTCCTACTTTCTACCTAAAGATGAAGTTACTGTATAATCTTCTCCCTACCATAGTATACATACATATAGATTGTGGGGTTACGAAGCACTTCAATCTTAAAAATCTTATTCGTATTCCAAACCAAATTAATTCAGATAATTAGTGAAAACTGTGGAAAGTACTCATTTTTCTCACAAACCTAGAAATATGATTCTACCCAATATAAATCGTAACATTTACCTTGTCTTTTATGTTAAGTCAAATAAAAACCTATATTGCATTCACTCAATTTATTTCATTAAAAAAAATCGTTTATAAGCTCAAATCAGAGATACATTTGAACTTCGATTTTGATTCATTATAGTTGAATAAACCCTTCGAGCCAAGAGCCAGAGGCATCAATATTTCTCTATTAAATTAATCACATAACTCTAGTAATAGAACATTTTAATCACTCCTATATACAAAGCTAAAGCCTTCTACGCAACACTCAATTGAAAGCAGGAATATAGTACTAGATAAATCATACAATATTGCCATAAAAAGAATTGAACTATATAAGCTAACGCAACAAGAGATTATAATCTGAGCTCAAGCTGGTCATCTCCCTTTGCAGAGGATTCTCGATGTTCTTGACCTTGATGATAAGGCCCCCTAACAACAGCCCTGCAAAAAAAATGCGATTCTTCTGTTACATCTCGTGTTGCATTATATAGAAGAACATTACTAACAACATTAAACGATCTAACGACAAACAAACTATAAAATATACTATCGTATTCGAACACAAAAACTATACTTTTAGATTAACAATCATAGATTAACTAATTCGAGTCCTTAGAAGTACGTACCGATCTTTCCTCTTCTCAAGAAAACGATGAAGTGATGATCTTCTTGCAATTGGCAGATCTACACACAAAAATCAAGACAAATTCCATCAACACTCTCCCAACAAAATAAATAAAAAGAAACAATTCTTTTTAACCAATTCAATTACCAGAGCCATTAGCCTCATTAGTAGGGCTGCTCGTTTTCTCCTGAGCGTTCGACGAAATGCCAGCACCCTTCCGAGGGCTAGTACTGGCCTGCGGCCGCGGAGGCAGCCCATCTCTCAAGCTAGAGACGGGCGCCACCGCCCTGCTCGAGCTTGGATTTTCGCCTACGATGTTCGACAGAATGCCACAAGACATCTGGGAGCTCTCCTTCTTGGCAAATTTCACAAGATCTTCAGCCTTGTCAGATGGATAACCATCAAACACCAACACTCTACCTGAGTAGAATATTGTCAACTGGGATGGATTTGGATCCTCTTTGCTGGAATGAGTTAATCAAGAATTTAAGTTAATTTTCGATTTGCAAGCATAATTTTTCTGAATTTGACACTAAATTTCAAGAAAAATGGATGTTTTGTGATGCAAAAGATGTTTATATTGTTAATTGGATAGTGTTGATGAGCTAGACTGATCGACACTTCATTTAGAATAAAATACAAGGGCTCGTTTGCTACGCTGCATGGACCTAGGGGTGAGCATTCGGATTACGGATCTGATTTTTGCTCAATCCGATCCGAATCCAAAATCCGAATTTTTTTAAAAAATGGATCCGATCCAATCAGAAATCCGAACACTAAATTCAATCCGATCCGAAAATCCGAAATTCTAAAGAAAAAATATCAAACAATTCAAAAATTCAACATATATTAAATTTTAAATAATTAATAATAAGTTGAACAAACATATTAAATTATTAATAATTCATAATAAAAAAATATTGATAATAAATTAAATAGACATATTAAAGTATTAATTATAAGTAATAATATATTATATATAGAATTAGGATTTCGGATTTGTTCGGTTTTTAAAGCACCGATCCGATCTGAATCCGAAATTCGAATTTCCCAGAAAAATGGATCCAATTTTATCCGAAATCCAAAAAAATCTGAACCAAATTTCATATTGATTCGGCTTGGATTTTCGGATTTCGGTTTATTTTCTCACCCCTAATGGACTCTCATCAGCTTTTATCAACTTACATGGTATTATGGTAATATTTAAAAAATATTTCAATAACATGCTATATTAAGATTATTAGTTATTTGTGTCACTTCAAACATCCGAGTGGTGAAGAGCTACGCAAAAGAAGGTTCTAGATTTCAAACTCCATCGCTTTCCTTCCCCCAACTCAAAGTTTAAGGGAAAAAGATTGTAAGTTATTACTTGTTTGCTTATATTTGATTGGACTTAATTAATTAAATATACATTACTATGGCCCAATGCGAAATTAAATAAAGGTTCCAAATTTTTCCAAATAAAACATACGTATAGAAGAATTTTGTAATGTAATCGGCCCTACTAAACAAGCTCTAATATTTCGATTCCTAAATGAATCTAGATCTATAGTTTACAAGCATTAATTCTGTGATATGCACTACGAATTGATCAATTTTATGATATGTTGCATCTCGCCTATCATTTTCAAAACCTTTATAATAACTTCAAAATAAAATAAAATAAAATACGAGACGAAATGGAGTGGAGGGCAAGAAGGAAAGAACCTCATAGGCGCATCAATGGAAGAAAATGGAGCCATGGATGGCTGAGCTGAGTTTGTTTTTTTTGTCAAATTAGTGTTAATTGTTGGAGAAGCTGAAGCAGAGTAAGTTGATCCATGATTCACTGCAACCAACAAATTAAACAATATTTTTATTTTATTCAGTTTAAATTCAAGACTTATCCACTTTCACAACTACTGAATTCTACAGTAGTTTAGAGCCACAAAATCCGGTAGATCTATCCAGGAAAACTAAGCTATTAATGAACCAAGAATTTAAAGAATTTTCGTACTCGAGAACCAAATATACAAAGTATTAAAATAAAATAAACTTGCCATAAAAATAGTAGTAATTCACAAATCTATGCATCTCAAACTCACAACACATTTCCTAAAAAAAAAAAAAAAAAAACTCAACAACACAAACAATAAAATAAAAAACTTTGTTTACCTATGGCTTCAACGCTCTCAATTTTTCCACCGATTTCGAGATTCAAATCTCTGAGATTCCCTTTTTCCTTAATATATTGACTTAAACGATTACATGTCTGCACAAAATTTGATCTCCCAGGTTGCTTCCTACCATCAAAAAGCTTTCTTGAACCAGACATGTCTGCTCAGAGAGAGAGAGAGAGAGAGAGAGAGAGAGAGGGAGGGAGAGAGAGAGAGAAGCCTTTTCTTGAAAATATAGGCGGAAGAAGTGAAGAATCTGATATGAAGATACAGAAAATTCTTTCCGAGTTGCACAAATAAAAAAGGGTGGAGAGATGAACAAATTAATTGATCAAAGCTTATCAAATAGTTGTGTCTGGAAAATAATTTGCTTTTTTTAATTGCTTATAATGAGCACGTGAAAATTGCCAACGAGAATTTAAAAAGAGAGAGAGAGAGAGAGCATCTGTTCTGCACTAGTCTAGAATCGTGCACTTTAAAATAGTATGACCAAATCTGCGCATAAATTAAAGGGGGCATCCAAATGTGGGGTGGGGTCTGCGTCTATAAAAGATTAAAGAATGATAAAACCACGAGTTTCAAATTTTCTACATTTCTACTACATTTGATATTACCATTGATGAAATTGAATGGCACCAATCAAAATGTCAATAACATAATGTGTGGTTCAAGCTACGGTGGATGGAATATAGACGTTTTGACTAGACCTCACAATTTTTCTTACACGATAACATTACATTTAAAGATATACTACATAATTATATGGATTTGTATCATGTCTTTTTGTGTGTTGACATGAGTTTATATTGAATAGTTTTAAATTATTTAAACTAATTTACGATATAATAGTTGCCGACTTATTTTATTGAAGACTTTGAGTGAAAAGTAATAACGTTTGTCGTCTTTAGATTATGCAAGTAGCCTGTCTCCATCTCAGGGTATTAATTTTTTTCTACTTTTCGATGTTTATATATAAAGCTTTAAAAAATGTTAAAATGCATTTCTGCGGTATTCACGGCTTGAAAATAAAGAAACATAGATAGTTAAAATAAGGTATCCAAGAGTAATAGTAGTTGCAAGCTACTCTATTATATAAAGTATGTACTTCTTGCTTTCCATTAAATGATACATATTCTTTTTTAGCCATTTCATTTGAGGTAGCTTAGAATCTTAGCAGCGGGTGTGTCTCGAGTCTGTCTCGTGGCTTCGAGACGATCTTGATTTGGCGCGTGTAAATTACGCGCTGATTTATTTATTTTTATTTACGGCGCGTGTAATGCACGCACCTAACCGAGAAAAAATTAAAATCGGCAACGATAAAAATGGGCAAACGGCTAAAATTTGCCAAACGGCTATTTGCCGATTTTAATTTTTTTAATTAAAATTTTACCTATAAATAACACCTCAATTTACACCATTTTCACACCATTTCTCACACAATTCTCTATTTTTCCACAAATTTTCACACAATCACCTCTCATAAATGGATCCAAATAATCCGTGGTCGTCGTCGTGGTGTCCCCCCGAAATGGCGGACGAAACATACAACACATACACGCTGACGGGACTTGATTCTATCAACCTCAACTCTCCGTCGGCGAGTCCTTCCACAATGTCATGGGCGACGACGAGAGTCCCTCGTTCGAGCTGGCACAGTCGACGGCGAGTCGCAAGAGGGCGGCCAAAGGAAAGGGCAAGGCACGAGCCAATCTCACCCTCGCAAACGCCGCTCCTCCTCCTCCGGCCGAAGGCGCCAAACCAACGACGAAGCAGCACAATTACACGGTTGAACAAGGTACCGCCGTCACCCAGATCTGGAAAGAAGAGACGTGCAACTCCATTCTCAGCAAAGATCAACATGGCGAGAAGTACTGGGAGAAAGTGGCGCAGAGGTACAACGCTATGTTCGACGACAACCTCAATCCAAAAATAGTGAAGAGTTTTTTTGGGTGGATCTCCGCCTGGGTGAAGGAGTGGATGATCGCCTACAGAAAGACAACGAAGAAAAGGCCCAGCGGCGCCTCCCGACGACATGGTGATCAAGGCTGCCCAAGAGATATACGCGGCCCATCAAGGTAACCAACGCTTCAAGCATTTTGGTGCTTGGGAAATCTTGCAGGACTATCCCAAATTCCTCCACCAAGAATTTCCCGACGTCTCATCCATGAAGCAGACGAAGAATACGGAGGAAGGCGCCTACACCTTATCTGGAACGCCCTACGGATCGAACGACACGACAGAAGGGGAAAGCACGGCTCCCCCCCCTCCCCGCCCACAGAGACGAGACGCAGCAATGGCGGGTGGCGAGGGCGGCCAAAGGAAAGTGGAAAAAGAAGGCAATCGAGGAGGCGGAGTTCGGGTCGTTGGTCGACTCAACAAATACCCGACTAAACGGCATGATCGAGGTAAAGAACAACCTCGCCGAGGCAATAAGAGAGCGTGCTCGGACAAAGCAAGACGCCACTGATGCAAGGATCATCACTATGGATACATCACACATAACGTCGGAGCAGTACCAACTGCATATGATGATGTTTACCGACGTCAAGGGACGTCGAGGATGGGCTTAGTTATTTTTTCCCCTACCAACGACTATATTTTTTTTTAATTTCTAGTAATGTATTTTTTTTTAATTTCTAGTAATGTAATTTTTTTTCTAGTAATGTATTTTTTTTTCTAGTAATGTATTTTTTTATTTAAATTAATGAATTAGAATTTTCTTATTAAAATTAATGCAAATACAAATTCAAAAATTAGATAGAGACACCCATAGGTAGGGGTGAGCACGGTTCGGTTAACCGACCATTTGCCCCACACAAAAACCGTCCGTACGGTTTTTATTCAGGTCGGTTAACCGTTAAAAATAGAAAATAAACACTAAAAACCGTGACAACGGTTAACCTAAAAAACGGTACGGTTAACCGTTATTCAACGGTTAACCATGACAAAAGAAAGTTTCGATTTTTTTATAATTAACAGCATCAAAAGTTTTTCATATAAAAAATTTATATTCAAAACATAAAATTTAAAGATGTAATAAATTAATTATAAATTGAACTCTACTATGTTTTTCAAGAAAAAGTGGTAAAGGTAAATAATTATCATAACATTATAACATATAAATAGTAAAATTAGTAATTTTTGTTGGGTTTGGTTCGGTTCGGTTTACCGCCGGTTTTTATATATAAAAATAAAAACCTAACTGGTACTCTCGGTTTTTTAAAATTAGAAAAATAAATCGAAACCGCCGGTTCGGTTAACCATATTTTCGGGACGATTTCGGTACGGTTCGTCGGTCGGTTCGGTTTTTCGGTTCGCTTTGCTCACCCCTACCCATAGGTGGTGGTTGGTACGCTGGAATGGAATGGTCATTACTGCTTCGATTCCTAATTCCACGGCTGGTATATTTTTTTCTTAAGGTATGACCAATCCTTAAGGAATAACTAATCCCATGAGTATTTTTTATTATTATTATTATTATTATTATTATTATTATTATTATTATTATTATCAAATAATTCTAATGATTATAATTAAATAATATTAACTAATAATATTAATATAAAATAATAATTAATATTATTTAATTAAAATTAACTAATATTAATCAAATTAAATAATATTAATATTATTGAATTATAATTTTAATAATATCAAGATAAATATACTAATTAACTATTTGTAGTGAGCAAAATCCGTCTATCGAGTCTGAGCCCAATAAGCATCTCTAACCGGCCCAATTAGCTAGACGGAATCAATTGTCTAGTCCGATAAGCCATATATTGATATTGAATAGCTAGGCCAATTTGACTGTCTAGCCGGACTAATCAAACAAACACTTTTACTCGACCCAATTAGTTATGCGGTATCATTCGTCTAGTCCAATAAATCATAAATTGACACTGAATGACTAAGCGGAATCTATTTACTCGGCCCAAGCGCGACAAGCCACATAAGGCTCAATTGACTAGGCGGTTCCAAAAGTCTAGTCCAATAGCCTACTCGGCCCTAATAACTATTCACATTCTAGCCCGATAAGCTACTCGATAACCTAGCCCGACTCCGCGCTCAAGCTCAAGGGTGTTAACGGCTAATTGAACGACCTAGTCAAACAGATATATCTCATCCATAACAGACGGATCATATCGGCCGTCAACAATCCGTGTGTTTCGCAACCGACTAAGAAAGAATAAATGCGAAAACCCCTAAATCCTTAGCGGCTACTAGCCGCCCATATATAACAAACGTCTAGGTCATTAGACGGAGGAGGAATGGAAAAATATTGAACCATCTACTACTCATTCTCCTTCTCAACTCCGCTTACATCCAGCTACGTCGGCTTACTTCCGACTAGATTTACTTACATATCGACAATGACCTATTCGGCTACTCCGCTTTCATCGACTACCACTTTCTTGTACTCTTCATTCACCTACACTTATAATACATCTTTCATCAATCATCTTGTCTCCATCTAACTACGTCGGCTTACATCCGGCTACGTTTACTTATACATCAACATTGGCCTAGCCGGCTACGGCCGCCTTCATCAGCCTAGCCAGCTACGGCCGCCTTCATCAGCCTAGGTTGATCCGACTTACACTCATTCACACTAACCATCCGCCTACTTCCATCTAGCTTCGCGTTTGCCCCATTTGACATTCGACCACCCCTCCGACTACGACGTTTTCCCGGCTACGCCTTGTTCAATCGTAGTTGCTATTTGGCTACGGCCTTAATCCGTCTACGTTGGCTTACTTCTGGCTACGCCTACTTATTTCCGACTACGTTTGTTTATATATCGACAACGACCATCCGGCTATCCGACTACCATTCTCTGAAACTCTTTGTTCGCCTACATCCGCTTACATTTGACATCCGGCTACGACCACTCCGGCTGCATTTGATATCCAGCTAGGAACTCTATCCGACAATATTCATCATCCATTTACAACGACCTAGTCCGTCCAGAACGTCCTAGCCGTCTTGCCTTCATCACTATCGTTCTCTATTAACGATATACTTATTTCTATCTGTTTACTTATTGTAATTAGCTCCGAAGGGCTCTAACGCGCGTGTTCTGTTGATTTCAGGTTGCTAGTGCCGGATCCATCCGGACGTGCTTGACGTCATTATCAATTGTAGATCTATCCTCTATACTATTAAGGGTATTATAATAATATCAAATTAATAATAAATAATATTTATTATTTTTATTATTATTATTATTATTGTAGTTAGCAAAAAATTATCATTATTACTATTATTAATATTATTAGAATTAATATTTTATACATATCAGTTATTAAAATAATAAGTAATATTAAAATAATAATTTTTTATTATTTATTTAATATTATAATTATTATTAAACTAATTATATTAATTATAAAATAAAAAATAAAAAATTTCTCAATTCTTTGTGTGTATTAGCCATAGAAATCAGTGATGGATCCAGAAATTTTTCATTGTGGGGGCACGAATACTATATACGAGAAGAATTACTTCGCATAATATTTGAAGTCAAAATCTTTGAGTTTTCATTAACTATAATATTTGCATGATTGACTCTAACACTATCAAAAACTTATTTCTCAATAATAAATGTTAGTTCCAATGCTCTTTTATAAAATCTTTCTTAGCTACAAAATTATTCAAAATGTCCTATCTTTCTAATTTTCTAGCTACAATTACATACATACAAAAATCTTTTGAAAAACCAACTTACAAATTTAATACACATAATTCAATCTCTTGTTCCTTAAAATCGAAATCATGTAATTTCAATAACATAAATCAAGATCATATAATCAAATTCAAAACCTGGAAATTGAGATGGAATGAGATAGAAGCTTTGAAATTGTATAAAATTCTTTGATGATAGATGGAGAAGTTCTATCGAGATATTGTATTCATATTGTTCAGATATTGGGGGAATAAGTGAAGTAGGGACGGTATAAATTTGTGGAATTGGGTTTTAAGTTCTGAATATATGTTATATAAATTAATAAAATATTATACAAATATATAAACATATATATACTTAGTAATTTTTTTTCATTTTATTGTGGGGGCACGTGCCCCCCATAGGAAGGGTGCGTCCGTCCCTGATAGAAATATCATTTTTCATTTCATTCTCATCTTCATTCCATTAACAAAGCCATTCTATTCTCACTTCATTCCATTCATGTATATCAATCATCACCTAGACAATCTCACTGTAGCTCACTGTCTCTATCTCCAAAACACCCCATAAAGACATCCCAGTGCCATGCAGAAAGTATTAGTAATGAGAAGATTAACTCTTTGAAGAATGATCCTACTACTTTATTTTCTTAATCTTTTTAATTATTCTTTACCTTCTTCTAAATACAAGTGACGGAAGGAAATGTATATCACTTCAAATGGGATGGAGGAATAAAAATTTATGAAAATTAAAATTAGTGCACCTTTAATTCTTTAATAATGAAAACTCCTGCATGCAAAAAAAAAAATGTTTCATGATGAAGACACCTAAAATCACAAAATTTAGAAGAAACATGTCAGCACCTTTGATTGAAGATGGCATAATTATTGAGGATGTGACTTCGTATTCGTATTTTACTAATTTTGAATTTTATACTACGTTTCATGTTGTTTTTTTTTTCCGTGCTGCTAGTCTGCTAGATTCATCCAGAACACATCTTATATATTAGTAAATAATAAAATAAAATAAAAGAGAGAGAGAGATAAAAGACGTTGCACTTGAAAAGAATAAATCATAATTACCTATTTTGTTTTCAATGATGATGGAGTACAGCTAAAGCTGAGATATTATAAGATTCTTTATAAAGAGAGGTTTTAATTCGATTTTACTTTTGTAATATAGTAGTAACATATTTCTTACCTCATTTGATATTGCAGTGGTTTCAATTGGTGTGATCGCATAGTGGTCTTATTAATGTGATGGATATGGTGATGTTGTAATTTATTTTATGTGGATCATTTTGTAATTTTATATAAAAAAGAGAAGTTATTTTGTTTTGTAACCATAAACTAGTCTAGAATATAATGCAATAAAATCAAAGAGACAAATTAGGAAAGGAGTAGAAAAATCGTATAAATGTCATTTTCCACAAGATGAGGACTCGAAGCATGGAAAAGTAGAGAAACATTGATCACTCATTCACTCTTGACATCTGTACTTATATTATGTCGACCAAAAAAAAACAAGTCTCTCAGTAATAATTAAAGTCACCAATTAATTTAAAGATATAAATGCATATTGCAAAATGGTCCTTGTACTTGTATCACTAAATTCATATGGACCACCTCACATGCTGTTAATTTTATTATTTAAATTAAAGTTCATGTAGCTAATCCAACACGTGTAGATATCACGCTATCTCACTACTCACAGCCTCGTAATTGAGAATATAAATGTTCGATATTTTTCTGTTCAATGCAATTGTATATACAACTCCCTCCATCACTTGATACAAGTGTTCCATTTTTTAAATACATAAATTAAAGGCCAAAATAATTTGAATGACAAGGAGATAGAAAATAATAGAGCTCATACGTTTTTTCAATATGATGTGATTTTTATAAATGAAAATGAAATCTTTAGATGGTGGAACGGTTCAAAAAGAAGTATTGTGAAACAAAGTGGGTGTTATTTATTATAACGTATTATTTTTTGACTATTTATAGTAGTATGTTATAATCCCCCAAGTTAAAAAAAAAAAAAAAAAAAGTACTGGTATGAACAACTAAATCTTTTTTTCTTGAAAAAAAAAAATCGATGGAGTGGAGCTGCACATGCTATGTTTCTGAAACTATTTCTGATTCTATTGTGCAGACAAAAAATTATTTGATTTGGCTTGATTTCTAACTGTTGTAGCTTCTGATTTATAATATGAATGAATGATTCAAATTATTCTTATTATTCATTTTTCTTTTGAAGCTTAAGGTAAAAAAGAAAAATTGAGCTTTCATTTTGTTATATTTTAAAATATTAATAATATCAATATCAATTTCATAATAAATTATAATATTAAATAATACTACTTGGATAAACTATGAGTAATATAGATTACGAAATGTCGAAAGGATGCAACATGTATCATGCCTTTATATGGTTTACATGTGCAATTTCTATAATTGGATAAACCACCACCTAACTTTGATGTACTATTTATTTATTTCAACCTAGCTAACAAGTAGATATATGCAGTAATTGTCTATTATGCACATGTGTGGTAGGGGTATTATTAATTTTTGTTTTGGGCGTTGGAACATCACATCTACTGGAAATTAAATAAATAAATAAAAAAAGTCTCCGAGTTCTTTATTGAGATTGGACCTTTTATTCTCTCCCCGTATTTTATCTCTGCACTCTAATTTTAAATCCATCACGATTCACGTACCGTTCACTTATTAATGTATTAGGAGAAAAAACACGGAGGGCGAAAGAGATCTAAATTGAGATCTCTTTTGCACTCCGTGTTTTTTCTCCTAATACATTAATAAGTGAACGGTACGTGAATCGTGATGGATTTAAAATTAGAGTGCAGAGATAAAATACGGGGAGAGAATAAAAGGTCCAATCTCAATAAAGAACTCGGAGACTTTTTTTATTTATTTATTTAATTTCCAGTAGATGTGATGTTCCAACGCCCAAAACAAAAATTAATAATACCCCTACCACACATGTGCATAATAGACAATTACTGCATATATCTACTTGTTAGCTAGGTTGAAATAAATAAATAGTACATCAAAGTTAGGTGGTGGTTTATCCAATTATAGAAATTGCACATGTAAACCATATAAAGGCATGATACATGTTGCATCCTTTCGACATTTCGTAATCTATATTACTCATAGTTTATCCAAG